>VZSV01000205.1:109986-128502 GCA_013398735.1 Nothocercus julius | reverse complement strand
AAGTTCCTGTGGAACTTTTGGTGTTTCAGTTTGTGGCCGTTTCCTCTAGTTCTGTTTTCTTTTCCTGACAGAAAACATATATATCATGAGATGCTATCAGTTGCCCTCTTTGCACTTATTAAGGTTCTCTTGGGTATGTCTCAAACTGAAAGAAGTGCAATTACAGGAGGAAGAAATAAAAGCCTAAATGTTTAATCAGACTTATGAACTGTTAAGCATTTGTGACTTACTTCAGCAGAATCATTCCCCCAAAAGACATAAAGGTCTGGTTTCACTATTAGATCTTACCAGGGTAATCTGGTATTTTATATACCAACCCTCCAGTGAAGGAAATAGTGGTTTCAGTGAATGCAGATTCAAGTTTAATACATAATGGTAGTCTATCTTCCTAATTTATGAGCAGAGTGCATGCATGAATATACCTCAATTATTCCCCTTCTAGTGGGAAGGAAAAGTCAGGGGAATATTAAATGCCATTATCAAAGAACAAATATACTGGGAAAGACCACAGGGAAAGACCACTACTTGTGCCCAGTGTTTAAGAAATAAGCTGGGTGGGCATCTAGCACACCCTTGGCAAGGCACAATTCCTTAAATCACCAAGCCATCAGCTCTGCAGTTGCATTTCTCCTCACCCTTGGGATATGAAGAGTTGAAGAGCAACACAACACAGTGGACTGATGAGCCTTACAGTGGCTTCTCTGAACCTTTTTCTTTTAGTAATGATAATTGCTAAATTATCTGTTGTCCTTCTGTTATATGCCTTATCATACATAGCCCTACTCTCAAAGAGACTAACCAAGGGAAAAGACTTACTTGTGTTGTGCTCTGAATTATGTAGAAGTGGATGTCTACACTGAGGATGTCAGAATCACTTTGAGATAGATAAACTGTAGCATGAAGGGAGTAATCTGTCTAAGCTATGGATTAATTTAACATGGTTTTAGGGAATTGCAGATATACCCATGACATTAAGTATGTTTCCTTCCTCATAAATTATGTAAAGAAGCTAATATCGACTTTAAGGGAGCCATCTCTTCAAAATGAAGTAATTTCAGATAATCAATATTGAGCAAGTCCCATCAGCCCAATAGACAGATTTCCTTGTGTGTTTTTTTGTACTATGACTGTTAGGCCAGAGACCTTTTGAGGCTATGAAATCTTGCCTGACTGTGGTTTTGCAAACTGTAATGTAGAGTGGAAACTTGCACACACTGTCACCTCAGGATATTACAGCACTGGACTGATAATCTGCTTAAAAATTAAATAAGCTAAGTAAAAGCATAGTTATGAAACCTGTCATAGTTTTGATTAATTCAGTGTTTTCTTCTGTGTAATATAACCATCTCTTTAGATAGTGTCCCAATCCTTCTGAAGTGGAGGTTAGCCTTAGAACTGATCTTCATTCTACTTTTTAGCAAAAGACTTTCCACTTACCTAGGCAGTCCTCAAAGAATTTCTATCATTCGGAGCAGTTAGGGCAAGAAAATCTGTGGTCAGTAAAATAGTTTCTAACTTATTTTTTGTCACCACAGCCTAACACTGAAGGACAAGATTTAGGAAGCCTTGGGAATATAGCCGGTCTGGACATCAAGGCCTGCAAATTAAGTAGCGTTAAGGCACAGGCCCTAGCACAACTGTGTTGTTGATGCTGTTAGATTATCTGAATAGTCCTTGCTTACCTTCGGGCTTCACATACTTCTGAGTCTGCTAAATAACTGCAAGGCAGAATGCAAAAATCGATCCAGTCCTGGACTACTGGGTAGTCTGGATATAGCCACTGTGTGGGGAATTGGAGATTTTAATAGTGTGACTGCAGTGAGATTGTGTGAGCAAACATGAGAGTTGGAGTGTGTACCTTAGAGATGGTAGATGCAACTAAGGGGCAGGATTTTGGTCATCTATTTGGGATGATAAGTGTCTCATTTTACCTTCCTTAGAGACCTGCCTTTGAGGGGACTAGTCTCCATTGAGAGTTGCTTGGCTCAGTCAACTGGTAAGAGAGAGAGCCTAGATAGTTTGCTCAGACTTGATAGGCTCTACGCTAAGGATGGGGGAGATAAGTATTATCTAGGATGGGACTCCCTGGGTCATCTGGCAACAGTCCTTTAGGCTTTCTTTTCTTCATTTTACCCAGCTGAAGAAAATGTGTAATATCTGCCAGATTCTGCGAAGCCCTGGCCTGAATGGGCTGTAAAAGGAGACTTCATCACCATCATCATTGTTGTTGTTTAGAGAAGTTTCTTTCCAAAATTCAAGGTAGAAACTTTTAAAGCTTTTCCATATCTAGTTCATTAGCACTATCCTATTAGTTCTAAAGACTGATGTTTCAACAGGGACATTATTTTGCTCAAATTTACCCCAAAACAGGATCCTCTACAGTTCCAAAAGCTGTAGGCGTTCACCTAAATATGCGGCCTGATTATGTTGGACATCCATCACTTTCTTTTAAAAAAACTGCTGAACTCCCACTGCCATGGGAAATGTACACTCTTTTTTTTTTTTTTTTTTTTTGAAAAAAATTAAATCTGTTTTGAAGTATCTGTTAAAGCAGGATTTCTGAAAGAGATTAATGATTTTGAATACCTTCATTTATTGGAAGGGATATTCACATAGATACATGACCTAAGTTTTTGGTTTTGAAAGGGTCCTGCACAATGTCCTAAGAAGATAAGACCTTTTTAAGGTGTTGCAAGTTAGCCATTTAAAGTAAAAGGCCACTTTTGATGCTTTCCGAAGATCCCCATAGGCAGTGATAGCATACAGAATTCTCCAGTTTAATTAGCATTCATTCCTTTAAGGGTTAGTTAAAGAAAAAAAGAAAAAAGAAAAAAAAAGGAAAAAAGAAAAAGAAAAAAAAAGAAAAAAGAAGAGAGAGAGAGAGAGAGAGAAAAGAGAGAGAGAGAGAGAGAGAGAAATGAAGGGGAAAGATGGAAGCAAATTTTGGTAATAGACTAACATTTCTTCAGATCCAGATAACATAATTACTTGAAATAAGACCCAAAATGAGTGACAAGAGCACAATGGAGTTTAGTTTTCTATAATGCTTTTCAAACTTAAGGTAACTGGAGGCCCCTTTAAAAAAAAATTAAACACATGAACAGCATACTAAGCCATCATTAAGTGCTATAAGAAATATTTATGTATTTATTTGACAGTAAACAGCCTTAACAAGGCCTATAGCAATTAATATTTTTTTATTTACAGTACTCAATGCTAATAATGGACAACTAATAGGCATACTTAATTGGCTTTTAACTACTGGTATCTTGTCATAGTTTTTTTCCTCTTTGCCCAGTGGCAGCAACATTCCTGAGGATTCCAATGTGAGCTTAATGAGTTGCTGATTTTTAATTACATTTTTATTGCTTATGCAAATGCATGCTCATTTGTTTGGCAAGCCAGGGGTCAATGAGAAGAACGGCTCTGGCATGTTTCTGCACTGGGTGCAGTAAAGTTTCTTCTTTTCATTTTTTACTGTGTATGGAAGATATAATATCTCCTTCTGGCCCCTTCTCCAGCTCCCTGAGGTGAGAACCCAGCTAGCAGAAGAGTTCATGTCAGGAATGCAAACATCCTGACTGATGGAAGGTAATGCAAGTCTCGATTGAATTATCACAATGAAAATTGTTCTTTTTGCAGGCAGCAGCCATAAAATAAGTTTGGCATCACCTTGAGTTACCCACTTCTGTTTATGAACTGACCTCACTGTTGCTGGCAGATGAGAAAATGTTGGCCAGGAGCAGAGAAAGAAACTGCCATTGAGCCTATATACTTCTGTCCTCAGACCTGAAGGAGCTGGCAGTGTTAGCTTATTACTCTTTACTCTGTCCCTGCTCTCTTGTAAATAAAAATCTCACTGACGAGAGCAACTCAAGGACAAAGCAAACAACTTCTAAATGAAGTGCTGGCTTGCCAGAGCAAGAGAAACCCACTTTTCCAGACAGTAGCCAGTGGAGACTTCTCCACTGAGATATCCAGTGAGGCTGGTCCCCAGAGTTCTTTGAAACAAATGAAAAGCCTGAATGCATAGCTAGAAGGGAGAGGAAATATAAACTTAGAGTATGATAGGAAAGGTATTTGTGATGCTGAGTTAAAGATCTCCATGGGCTAGAATAGTCATCTTGTTCCAGCAGACTGCCAGTTCCTAAAACATGTGCTCTGTTAGAAAGTCCTTTTGGAGGTCCAGCTTTATTGATCCTCACTAATTTAAGAGAAATATCACTTCTTCCTGTGTCAGTAGATGGCACTGTTTATATGAACTACCAACACACACACACACACACACACATGCACACACACACAGAAATGCAGCTGTATCTCTTAGCATATTTTACACAGGAAAAGAAAAACAAAATAAAACAAAACAACAAAAAAAGAAAACAAATCAAGGGAAAAATTAAACAATAAAATAAAATAACACACACACAAAAAAATCAATAAAACAATATTTTTAAAGTTATAAGATCAAGAACTGCAATGTTTAAAAATGACCCAATTAATCTAAGGTTGCTCATTAGGTTTTCACTTTACCCATGCCATAGGTAAGCAGTATGATTGTGTCTTCATCTATTCAAAGGATCTCTGTCTGAGTAAATGCAATAAATACGACCTGAGGATAAAACTATTGTAGAGATGAAAATGAATATCCTTAATGGAATGCCAAGTTTCATTGGTTTTGCATATTGAGAAACAGACAGAAGTACCACATTTTTGTCCAATAAAAAAACCCTATGGATGTTCACTATGTACTCCACGGAGACAGAACTTGCGGCACCTAATGTGCTTATCCTGGGTATCTGGTCACTCTCATGGACATCTGTAAATCCTGTCCAGATGACCAGATTCCTCAAACTCCTAAGGGAAAAAAAGTCTGCACAGAAAACAACGAGGATATGTTCAAGGAGCATTCAAGGATATGTTCTCTGATCTTGAAAATCAAGCTTGAAATCCCTATATCTTTGTTCATTCTTTCCCAATCTCATGTCCTATCCACACAGCTGCTGTTCCCTTCCTCAGCAGTGCTTGGTCAGATTTTTTCTGATTCACATAATTTCCTCTTTTCTGTGTCCTTTCACATCATGAAAGGGTGGAAGGATGGGTGTGAGGAGAAGTTCAGCTTCCTGTTTTTGGAGCAGTGCTTGATACCAGCCGACCTGGCAATGAAACAAAGCTATGCTCAAATAAGTCTAGCCACCTTGCAAAGATTCTGGATGTACCAGGGGATCAAGAGTAGTGACAGCGAGAAGGGAAGTGGCAACTGAAGACAAAGCATATAAAAGACAGCAGCACTTAACTGGTCAATGAAAGATTCTTCCGCATGTTTCCAAATAATATTCTCCTCTGTCCCTTGACAAATTTAGGTGAGAATGCGAAAATTAGAGATGCTGTCCACTAAATTTCAAGTCCCCTGTTAAACAACATGGAAATGCTCTTGTGTTTCAGAGAAAAGGAGGCTTCTATGAACATAAACAACAATGGCCTCAAAAGTTCATAACTTTTTAGAAAAATTTCTAGGAACACCAAAGAAAGATTCTTTGTCAGAAAAACATTGTTTCAAATGGGAAAGTTAGGCAAAGTTACCAGCAACTTAAAATGCAACTTTAAATGCAAAAAGTCAGACTGTCTTACACATAGAGATATTATTTACCCTGGGAAATGGTAATATCCCCTGCATTAAGAGCCCTCACACTGTCTTGTGAGTATTTAATACGAAAAGCGAAGAAATAGTTTTGGAGATGCTGAGAGGACAGACGCTGTGCAAGACCAAAAGTTGTACTGCTACAGGCCTTTCCCAAAACAGCTCTTATGTTGCCTGCTATAAGGAGCGGAGCTACTTCAAATTTGACATAAAAACCTGTAAGGTATCTCATTAGAAATTCCTCTTTTCCTTAACCTGTGAAGTGACAGAAATGTGAAGGAAGTGAAGAACTTCATTTGTGACTTTCCAATTCAGTGATATTTAGGGATTTTTTTTTTCAGATTGATGGTCTAAGTATACCTACCATTGGCAACCTTATTTTTTTTTTCTTTTTTCTTTTGAGACTTGATTTTTAGAGTGGTTAGGTCCCCAGTAAGTGTTTGTGCAGCCACTATTACAGGTCTGCATTGATCTCCCCTTTGAAATCATTCACACCTCTGCTGATAGACCTTCTAAAAATGTTTTAATGAAATAATTTTCAGTGAAAAAAAGGAATAAAAAGGAATTTTCTGAGAAATCTAAATGTGAATTTATCAATAAAACAGGAACAGAACAACAGTAACATTGTGTAGAAATGTCCTACCTGATTTGGAGAGGATGCTTTCATCCTGGAGACAAATATTTAATCTCAAAATTCAGACTGAACTGGGTAGATTTGGGGTTTTGAGCAAGTTTACAGAGAGACCCCTGGGAATACATGAATGCATGTTATTTATCTGATCTGAGTGATATATCCAGAAGCCACCACAGAAAATGTCAACCCCACATGGAAATTGCTGTCTTGATGAAGGGACCTACAAACAGAGTAGTTTTGGCTGCATCAAAGACTGGACACAATCTGAAGGACTGACTCTTGGCTGCTTTCACATGAGAATCCAGCTCTGGGGTTGTCTCCACTAAGCTCAAGAGAGGTTATTCCTGATATGTAGGAAGTAGGACAGGATTCCTCTGTAGTCCTGGGGAGAAAAGAATGACAGGGCTGAACTTGATTTATTTGAGACCAAATCATGCTCCCAAGGTCCTGGCATTTTGTACGTGTGACATACAACAGGTTGGGGAGAATGTATCTTACTTTTAACTTGGTTTAAATTATTCTAAGGCTTAAATAACTCTTTTTATGATAGGGCAAAGAGTATATTTTGGGGTCGTTGTAGCTGAGTATTACAGTGGCCTTTTTCATGTTTATAATTAAAAGTTGAAAAAAGGAAATGCTCTCTATTTTCCTCCTTGCAAAGCACTTTGTAATCTATGGATTTACAGAGCCATAGAAGAGCTAAGCATTACTGTTATCATTGTGGATTGCTACCAGGGACATTGTGGAACTTTTTTTTTTTTTTAATGGTGTTGGATTCAATTACTGTCTGTTACTGCCTGTTAGTCTTTTTCTTTACTGCATTTCTATTTCTACAAGTTTTTTTTTTTAAAAAAGATGGGAGTCTGAGGAAAGGGAGAGGCATTTTCCCTGGTAAATCAATTAACTTCTCCAATCCTGCAAACTGTGAAAAAATACAATAACTCTCTTTAAATGTTCCATTAGGGCCCAGTAACAGCTCATTAGATTATACAAGGTGTGTGTAATTGCCCAGAAAAGATGCACTACCTTCCTGCAATGCTTAATTTAATCTCCACTCCTCACATACAACTATAACCACCAACTAAACAAGATTCATGGCCTAATGCCCAACATTATGTGTGTATGAGTGTGTGTTTTAAACACGAGAATGTGTTTAGAAGTCAAAATTGTCATGGCTGTATTTCCAGTTGATTGCTGTAATCTTGCAAAACGAGGCTGTGGAGAACAGACGTTGGCCATACAGAGTATTTCCTGGTAGGTTGAAGATCACTCACTGTGTTTTATGTTTGCTCCAGAAAGGAGTTATCCAGCCAACTCTCCAACTCTAGGCCCAATTATGTGAGGCCTTGAGGATACTGAGCCCTAGAAGTGAAAGATATATGGGAAATATATCTGTGAAAATGAGATGCCTGTTGTAGAAATCATTGTATTTTTAGAGCTCCAGGTACTAGATGTTTTTTGTTTGTTTGTTTGTTTGTTTGTTTGTTTGTTTTCTCTTAGTTGCCACTGAGGGACTTTATGCTTTCTCACAAAAACTTGGCTTTTGCTCCCTCTAACTGCCTTTTCTCAAGTTTAAAGTGAAAGTCTTTTCAAACTTGAACAAGGTTTGTGAGCAGAGGTGATATTTCTAGATATCACTAGATATACCTGTAAAAAAAATAGAAAGACTTTAGACGTGAACAGAGCTCCTCAGGCATGGAACGATTTTGAAAAATATCTTGCATACTTGATGCTTCCTGTCCTTCCTCTTCCCTTTCCTCTTCTTCATCATCAAGCCTAATAGAGAGTATCACCTAAATCCCCACAAACTGCCTTAATTGTATCATTTAACCATCACAGTTACGATAGCAGTACCATCTTTCCAAACAGAATCTGAACACAAGAAAACGTCCTAGCAAAGAGGTGCACAGTGGATGGTGTAAAGTCTTCTACTAGCTGATTATATCTGGAAAATTTTAGGATCATGGGGACAAATTCATGTTTTTCCAAGATTAGGGACTCGTTTTCTTCAGTTTCACGAGCATCATCTGAACAGGAAAATAAACAAAATAGGTAAAAAAAAGAGCTGAAATATGCTAAATAGTACTGCCTCAGACATCTCAAGAATGGGCAAATCAATGGGTACAAGGAAAAAATGCACGTAAACCTGTTGCTTTTGGATTTCCAACACTGTCATGAAGATACAAGACATTCAAGTGCTATAGGTCCCCATATCTGAGGAATTATTGACATCAGGTTGAACCTGGGCAACTCACACAAACGCATTTTCTGTATTTTGAAGGAGAGTTGATATCCAAAATACTTGGTCCATCCACAAAACACTGTGCTCTCATGGACAGGTAAGGAGCTTAGATATGTTAACCTAATATCACAAACCTATCTAGCCTGGGCTTAGGTGAGAATCATGTTCCTAGAAATCTCACAGGAAAGAAAGTTTTCCAAAGATCAGTCAGATAAAAGAAAGAAGAAACAGATGGAAATCAGGAGCTTTTTCAAGCAAGTGCAAAACATTGAATGAAGTTTTAAGAATAACAGAATATCCCACTAAAAGAGCAACTTTTTTTTTTTTTTTTTTCACCTTTGGTCTTCCTAAAAAAAAAAAAAAAAAAAAAAAAAAAAAAAAAAAAAACTTTGTTTCAATAAAATTTCATTGACAAAATTTTGAATATCCAGAGATCCAGGCCAGTGCAATGAGGTGGTAGGAACACAACATCATATTTCCACTCCCAGCCTCTTCTCTGCAGCTCTGTTTCATTCCATGTTTTCACCTTATTTATCAAGACCATTTTTCTCTTTGTGCCAGTCTGCACAGCATATCAATCCTTATTTGTTACTCTCATGATTTCCAGCCTGTTGGTTTATAACAAACAAATAGAGGTTTCAAGCTCTCCCTGATGCAGAGTTTGTTGGATAGTCATTGATTTTACTGGGATTAAGAATGGTAAAATAGTATTGGGGCAGAAAATATAGTACTTTTTAAAGTGACATGGTAGACATGTGTCAGCCATACAAATGGGGAAGGGAAATTAAACAGGCCAGAGAGTATTGTTTTACTTTCTGCAAAAACAATTCTATGGAGACTCAGAATCTTCCTACAATTTATCACACAGTGATGGAGGTACCTTGAAATGTTTCTTCTAGGTGTTAGAAACTTGCTGAAACAATAATAGGCACCTCTATAGTAATATACACTTAAATTGCATAAAGGGGAAACAGAGACCTTATGTGCCTATAGGGAAAAGGAGCAATTTCTGAGTTCCTAGCTGTGAATACGTTCAGATACTTTTGACATTTTAATTTACAGACTGTGTACTGAGAGGTGACTGAGCATGTAAGATGAAGGCTGACTTATAGATCCTCATTATCCTGTCTGGGCACCTCAAAAATTTTAATATACTTTGGTGAGTGAAGACATTTTGAATTCTTCAGTCAAGCTGAAAAAGTAAGGAAAGTGGAAAATATGTTGAAAAGACCCATGAAATGAAAAGGCTTTGCTCCTAACTATCCAAGAAAATGAGGTTTCTGCTTTCACAAAACCTTTTAGTTTGACTCTGATAGAAACATCTGCTTTTGCGTTTGTTCTGGAATTGAAATGTATTTAAATTTTGCAATGAAAAAATCATTTCACAAATACATTAGTGAAAAGTTTAGTTATGAAATTTTCCTGCTTGCCTACCTTCCTGCGTACCTGTATCCTTCTCCCTTCCAACCCAGGGAAAAGCAAGGAAGCCCATTTCTTCCCCGTTCCAGATTCATATTCCAATAAACTTTTATTCTTTTCACATTTTCTGCATAACATAGTTCTTGTACTTAAGGAGTGTTCCTAAAATGTCTTTCTAAAGGTATGTAATTCCTACTTTCCATCAGCTACAAGAATATTGTTATGCATATCCAGTGTTTTAAATAAAAATATTTGTATGATGAATCTATTTTCTCCATATTCCTGGAACATTTATTTATTTATTTAATCTAAATAAACCATGAACCCCATAGGTGACAACATGGTTCAAAGACTGTAATAACAAAATTGGCTGGAGGCAGTTCTTTAAGACCAATGAACCATTGCACAATTTTGAAAATCTATCTATTTGAAAACATATCTGTTGAGCTACAATTCCTAATTCATGCCTCATCTTCATCAAGAAGCCACCTGAGCACCAAATCACAAGACTATCATCCAGAGATCTTCTGCGACAGCCATTGCAATGGTCTTCTTCTCAAGTGGCACCTCCCCTGAAATGAATCCTGGTACCAAAACTAGTTTTCCTGTGATGAAGGCACATGACTTCTGTGTAGGCTCCTGTTCTCCTATGATGGAACATTCACAAACATCTGTGCTGGAAATATGGAACATCATATGGAAACCTGATTTAGTAGTGGTTAAGGTTAGAGAAGTCATAAAATGCAGGCAGTGGTACAGGTTTCATGGCTTCAAAAAGCTTAGTAATAGAAATGCTGTGGCTATATGATATGCAAATCTAAATCCGCATTTTCTGTCACATGCATTTCTGGCCCTGGGGAGAGTGAAATAGAAACAGCTCATTTCTTTAAACTCTACATTGCAGATATAAACTGATATAGGAAAGTACCCTCCTTCCACTCTGCACATAAGCACATACTTTAAGGTCAGTGGAATCAAGAATGATGAATGAAATGGCAAGTGATAGGATT
Organism: Nothocercus julius; assembly: GCA_013398735.1. Lineage (NCBI taxonomy): Eukaryota > Metazoa > Chordata > Aves > Tinamiformes > Tinamidae > Nothocercus > Nothocercus julius. Next base: position 117,556 of record VZSV01000205.1, on the reverse strand, counting down.
GTTTTGCTTTTCTTATAGCTGAATTATCAATTAATACAATAATGTAAGTCTCCTCACCAATATATGGATAAGTAAGCCTCTAATAGTCTAAGCTGGTCTAAGTCCCACATAAATTCTTCGTAAAGTCAAGATTTCTCAGCATAAATCTAGCATCCTGAAACTGATATCAGTGGTGTTACTTCACTCCAAGTCTCTTCAGAAGTAATCAAGAAAACAACTGAGAGATCGTGCTCCTTAAGACAAGTGACAAGTGATGTCTGAAGCAAACTTATATTTCCAAGCTTGGTGAAAAAAATACACTGATAAAAAAACATATTGGGAACACAGTGGTGGAAAATTGAACAGCATTAGAAATGCTGTTCCATGAATTAAATTGTGGTGAGAAATGGAAACTGACACTATCAAAATTAAAATTTAAATATGGTGTTATTCATTGCAAGAGCTGTTTGAACCTAAATGACTTATCTCCTCATTTGATAATGCTAATTTCCAACTCTCTGGGAACAGAAGAATATAAAGATATGTGTGTGGAGAGAGGAAAACATTTAACACCTATGTTTGGCTAAAGTCCAGAGACTTTTTTTTTCCAGAAAAAAAAAAAAAAGCCCCAGACCTGCTGATGACTTGTAACATTATGTGACCCAGGATGAATGGGCAGATGAGCAGAGTATCTTGTGGGAGCAGTTTTAGCAATTACTAAAACTTATAACTTTTTTTGTAATAAGCCCTATCATCCCCTGCTAATAATACTAATATAAGCTCTTATGGTAATAATAGCCCAAATTTAATAACAAGGCAGTGATAGTAGTTTGCTGTGCATGTGTGTTCAAACCACTTTACATACATTATAAAGTCATGGATCATTTGTGAGTGCCTCTGGGAAAATAATGTGGTAAATGTTGTATAAGTATTATCTTTAAATGTTGAACCCCTTCGCTGCATGCTTGTGTGGCTTTCAGTTCATATTGCAGCTTAATGAGTAAAAAAAATAATACAAGAACGACGGATTTTAAGTGGCACTTTCATTGCTATGACTGGGTGTGCATTTGCAATCCGCACAGTTAATCAAGGAGTGGATATGCCACAAGTGACCTTTGTCACATCAGAAATTCAGGCATCACAACACTGGATGTGAAGCCTGTGCAGTATTACTCCCCAAAGAGCCAAATACCATACTGCAAATCTTACTAAAGCACATCATTCCAAATGTAAAATCCCTTTGAGACAATTAGATCACCATTTGTGATGAGAGGAGAGGATAAAGCTAAGCATCGAATAAACCACTGGAACGGGTACTTCTTGATTTTTTCGTGGTGCAGGTAACCTGTAGCACAGGTGGGGGAGCTCAGGCTTAACAGAGAGGATAGGTGACCTTGTTTTGGTAGTCTCAAAACAAGGACTACCTAAGGAAAAAGGATAACTCAAGATTTATTATTATTATTATTATTATTATTATTATTATTATTATTATTATTATTATTATTATTTTAGCATCAGTGGGGAGGAGGGAGTTAAATCTCTAAGTAATTTCAAGAACAGAGCCCAGCCTCCCATGGGTCTCCCAGCCCCATGCTCAGTGTATAAATCACAAGAATTAATACTTAAGTCCAATTATTTCCTTTGATGTCCTTGAGCTTGATTAAGACCTGAGTTACGGCTTGACGTATATTATGCTCAGTGAGGAATCATCTGAATGACGAAGACTGGGCTGGGTGAGCAAGCAGAAGCTGTCATGAGAGTGAAGACTAGCTCCCAGTGCCAGTGGCGGAGTACTCTAATCATGACTGCCCACCAGATGAATACCCAGACACTCTGATTACTCCTCCAAAGAGACAGAATCAAAGGGGAAAAAAGCATAGCATTCTCCATCTTTGTTGTTAAATACTTCTGGGCTGTGTGATACAGGTTTGAAATAAACCTTCTCAAGCAAGATGTTGCTCGACAGCCTTGTCTGATGCAAAGAGATTTATCTTCAGGGATCATCCTAATTACCTCAGTTGTCATTGGACATAGAAGACCAGCGTGTCCTGTAGTGTAAAGAAGAGCATGGTCAGAGAGGGCAATGAGGCTTTGACACGATGTTGATATAGAGAGAGCAAAATGCCTACTAGCTGTGGTTCGGTGAACATTGTTTTTCTTAGAAACATCTATCAACATAATGGAAGAAATCCAGTTGACCGGTCCAGGCCACACAACATGACTATTTTATATTATTAAATTATAAAGACAGAAGGGCACCCATTCAGGGGTAAAGGACAGCACCGGACAGTGGTTGCTGCTACCACAAGACACCTCAATCTGATAAACAGATACTCAAAGGACTGCTGCAAGGGAATTTTCACAAAGGCATCTTAGCAATACAATAAGCAGGAGTCAATCCTTCCTTGACAGAGAAAAAAAAATGAACACAGAAAAGAGGGATAAGTGCCAATTTTTAATATCTGGTATAAAGCAACAAATGGCTCTCTCTAACATGGTTCATTCAGCTAGAGTGCTACTATTCACATTGTGTTTTATCACCTGGAAGAGAAGGCAGGCTTTCAGATGGAAACCCTCCCTATACCAACAGAGGCCATGGGCACTTCAGGGCACAATGTTATTCCTCCCTGAACATCCTTATGAAGAGTTAACAAGGTATAAACTTGCATTATGGATTTTTCAGTGAGGAGGATGGTGCTGGCCTTTTCTCAGTGGTGGCCGCTGATAAGACTAGAGGAAACAGCCACAAACTGAAACACCAAAAGTTCCACAGGAACTTAAGGAAAAATTTCCTAACAGTGAGGGTGACAGAGCAGTGGAACAGGTTGCCAAGGGAGGTTGTGGAGTCTCCTTCTCTGGAGATCTTCCAAACCTGCTTGGATGCAGTCCTGTCCCACATGCTCTAGGTGACCCTATGTGTACAGGGGGATGGGACTAGATGATCTCTAGAGGTCGCTTCCAGCCTTAAGCATTCTATGATTCTAGTATCTATGGCTCTCAAAGAAGGCAGTAGGGAAAGGATTGTAGAGAATCAGAGCAGGACATAAACTGGGGCAGGTGTTCCACCTTTCAGGGCTCAGGAGTTTCACCTGCTAGTGTGAAGCAGGAACACACATATTATCTTTAACAGCTTGGTGTACAGCACCAAGTAGAGAGTGGGACTAAGTGTGAACCGACTTATGCTGTTCCTGCTGTACCAAACAACTCTTGTCCATCCTGCTCGCTACCACTCAACCTCAAGATTAACCTCAGGGTGAAACAACCAAACTGAGGATATCAGCTCTTCAGCTTGTTCCTCTTCTAACCAGATTGCATGAACTATAACATATGTCTGATCTGAGTAAGACATATACGTAATGAATCAGACCACTTGGCTCTATAAGATGCCCATCTGAAAGGTGGCTAAAACGAGAAGCTGAGAAGTTGACAAGCAGCTTTGCAACTTTTTTTTTTTTTTTTTTTTTTTTTTTTTTCTTAAAACCAAAAAAAAAAAGTTATGGGGGGGTTTTTTTTTTTTTTTTTTTTTTCCTGAAAACCAAATAAAAAGAGTTATGGTGGGCTTTTTTTTTTTTTTTTTTTTTTATTTTATTTTCTTTTTTTTTTCCCCCTGCAGCTGGTCAACTCTTCCCATCTTAGCACAGTTAAATATGCAGTATTTAACTTTATTAAAAATGTCTTGGCAAAGATACTCCCTTCAGAGCCTGGCCTGCCAGTTTGTTGCACATTTGTGCAATAGCTGTGATTGCTGAGTTGCTGTAGGTTAGGTGCAAGGTCATAGGGTCTAGCCATTACGTAAACATAGGCATTTTCTTCAGCAATACTGAACATTATTGCTACAGAGTGAAATATTTTCCATTATATTGAGAAAGTAGCAGTGAATACTCGACTCTACAGTATTGTTGGGGAGCAGAATGGGAGAGGGGGTTCTCCCATATATGTTTTTTTTTTCCTCCTTGTCTCCTAGGCAGGAGGTTTTTGTGAGACAAAGCAAAAGCAGCCAGAGATGAAGAGGAGGAGAGGGGTGAGTGTTCTTGAAAATGCCACAACCACTTAGGATGACAAGGTCAGGCTAGATGTGCTCCCTTTCTTCTGTTTGTGCTCTGATCTAATCAGCTGGATCTAGGCGAGGGGAGGGAAAGCATCCCTGCCACAAACGCTCAATCTGTAAACTCCTCGGTTTGCTCTCAGCCAACGGAGAGAGCGATCAGAACTGATGGGGACTTTTCCAGCTGCCAGGATGCATGTTGTCATTCACAGGCTTTGTTTTTTTATGGCCACATGTTGTGGGGAGAGAGAAGAATGGGTCAGAATGAATGGAAATATGTTCCTGATAAGGAATGCCTCATGGGAGCATTCAATCCCAGACTTTAGGATTTTTTTTTAATCAAGGCCGGGAAGAGATTGAGGTTTCTATTCATGTCACAGTAAAATGGATCTTGTTCCCGTTTTCACCTCTATAAAACACTGATCTCTACAGAGCTTCAGATCTGGCCATTTAAAGTGGCCTAGATTCATTTTATTTCACAGCCCTTGTTCACAGAATTTTTTATCCTGGTGACATGTAATATAATTAATATATTTTGCCTTCTATGACGAGCAGAAGTAAGGCTGTATCATTTTCCTGGGGAGACCATGAGAAACTACAAGCCTGATACTTACTGTCTTAGTTCAGTCATAACTGGGCTAAAAGCAATATATTCCGTGTTGAACTTCAGCAAAGATTTTACCATTTTACAGAAGCCCATATATATAGGGTCCACAAGTAAACAGGAGAGGTAGTCTCAGACATATGCTTGCTACCTATTAGTAAAATCCTCTCTTCTTGCTCTATAGATAATATTATGGGACTTTATCTGCATTGTGATGATAGCGCCAAAGTATGAGAAACTGAAAAAGCTTGGTGGAAGAGAAAGCTGCTTAGCTACAGGGTGAGGTGAAAAATATTGGAAACAACAGATCTGACAAAGAAGTAACTCTAATAAAAGCAGGAGTGGTGTTCATCTCTGACTTCAGATGTGAGAGGCATCTGGTTTAATGAGGGTACTGGCAGCACAGAGTTGAACAAGTCAACCTGGGCTCTCCTTAGAGTCAATGAGAGTCTAGTCAACAAAATAAATGCAGTTAAGGGCACAATCTATGTCATCTTACAAAGACATCTATGTTTGGTCAGTTGAATTAAACCCTAAATTATACAGTCTACCTCCAAGCTCTTGACTGAAAGTAATGAAAATATACCCACCTTGGAGACAAACACCTATACTGTGCACTAAGGAAACATTTTCGTTAAATTACTTCATCAGTGAATAGACTATCAAGAACTTTCTTGTTCTATTAATAAGCAGTTTCCTTTCTGCCCATAACAAAATGTTGAGCATCATACATTATAAAGCTTTGTTGTACCTTGTTCCTCACATAACTTCTCTCAAAAAACTGTCAAAAACCTGTTTTGTTCATTGCCCCAATTCCTCTTAATCTGTAAATATCTTTCAGACTGTTTTACCAGTTTCATCTTAATCACCCAACCTTTCTGCTGTTCAGCCTGACTCATTTTTCTATGTTTTACTCATGGTTTCTCCATAGTGTGTTTTGTCAGTGCTGTTCATGTTATGTCAATTTTTCCCATTTGTTTTCTAATACCCATCTCTGTCTGAGTGTTTTCTTTTCCATTTGATATCATAACAAGGATTGTAGTCTTGATCTCCCAGTCAGAAATGAGGCCCATCTGCTTTATTTTCACTGTTCAAATGTGCATAGAGTAAAACTGACGAGGACAATTAAATATTACACAGGGACTTGTGTTAGCCATTCTATGTCTTCACAAATATATTACCTCCACTCATAGTTTTGATAGTCTCCATTGGCATTTTTGTAATTTCTCCCCTGTCTCGCTGATGCATCTTTGTACCTCATTTGAGATCAATGTCTTTCTATGTAGAGACATAAAGAGACATGGAACATGGAATTACCATCCTCATTTAGTACTGAGATTATCACACTTTCTTGGAGCGAGAGAATGGGATTCCTTTAGAATGAAGGCAAGCTGATGTCCACAACATGGAGACAGAGTAAATGAGACATACTTGTGCCAGGCACCTTGTACTTAGAACAAGAATAACAAAGATTTATCAGACAACAGCAACAGCCTATAAGAAGCTTATCTGGAAACAGAATTTTGCAAGCTGAATTCATATCCTTTGCTGTTCTGCCAGAAGTTTGTGTTGCTTTGGTCCTATGAAGACATACGAGACCTAAAGTCAAGAGATGTTCAATTTACTCCTTACAAAGACAGTCTTCCAAGACTGTTCATAGGATTAACAGGGCCATGTTTTGAACTCTGTGTGAGTCCCAAAGAAACTGAAATCTAACTAAAAGATAATGAGGTGCTAATGGTATAGAGGGGTGCTAGGACCACAAGACAATAAGAAGATGTCATTGATTGACTTGACAAAGAAGAGAGGCTCTATCCTGTTGTATTAGAGTGATGCTACTAGGAATAGATGCAATGGACAAAGGAAAGAGACTTCCCTGAAGTCACAGTCCTAGCTACTGAAAGGAAGTGACATGCTGTCAATGTAGGAGTCACATTTAACATAGTGGAGCTGAAAGGAATGGCATTCCCCATGCTGTCTGTGTTTTTGCAGCTCTCCTCCACCACACTTAAATTTTCTGCCTGAATAAATCATTCTGGAAGTCCCAACAGCAGGAAATTGATGAATGGAAAAGCAGAATTTGAGTGAAAATGAGCTAATCTCCCCAACACATTAGAATAATAATTCTTTGTCAGGCGTAACATTCAGTGAAAAATGACTCTTGCCAACACATTAGTCTAGAGAAGGAGGTTTTGATAATACAGTAGTGTAAAGCTAAGACATTCATCTTTGAATTGAAGGAAAGCAGGAAGATTAGAGGATCACTTAGAATAATTCAGATTCAATGATATACAGTTCATGGCAAGAGCTAACACAATAGCCCCAATCAAATATGATTTAGGCACAGTTGGAAGTAGTATTCTAATTGCTGGCAATTGATTTAACTAAAGAGTTTCCTGCAACTCTGTTACAGAGTGAAAAAAATGGAGGTTTGTTTGTTTGTTTGTTTGTTTCGATGACAAGCACACTTTTCCAACAGTTTTTTGGTGCCAGAGAACAGAACTAGTAGTTCAACTGGGAGACTTTTAAGAAATACATCAAAGAAATTTTGCCTTTAGTAAACTATCTGTCACAGATATTCATTTACTAGGAAGTGAGTTGGGATGGTGTGTGTACAAGTGTGTCTTCAAATGCCAAATCAGTGTTACAGTGGAGAAAATAAGTGGAGAACCCTGCTTGTTTTTTAATCTCCTCAGAGGTATTTTAAGTAATACAGTATAATGAGACCAGTTTAAATTTTGTCACTTCTTCCCAGAAGTTAAGTGATGTGCAGGGGGAATTTATCATTGCTGACCCATAATGCCCTGGGATTTAGGAATTCCTCCAGGAAATATATCTGCAAAGAAACAAACTAGAAGAATGAAGGCCTAATTCTCCTCTTGTGTATACGGCTTAAAATAACAAATTTACCTCAATTTATGGAAGCCAGCCTGATGTTCTTG
>VZSV01000205.1:85997-109809 GCA_013398735.1 Nothocercus julius | reverse complement strand
CCACTTTGGAGAAAAAAAAAAAAAAAAAAAAAGGCTTTAATGACGTAGGCATGTTTTTTGGCCAAAGGTAGGGAATGTACATTTTGAAGGATATAGGGTTTTCCATTACAGCACTCTCTAGAAGGAAAGCCAGGTGGTCTCTTCCCAAAGGATACACTGTCAGGAGGAGTTGAAAAGGCTTAACGATGATGAAGTCATGCAACAGTGGTGCATAGTGCTCAATTTTGTGAAATATTTGCAAAAAGGAGCAGAAAAATGAAGAAATATTTTGTCCTTTCAGTGGAGTGAGCTAAGATAGCATGATAATGCTTCTATACAGGTGTAAACAAGCTGAAGGACAGATTTTATGGGTATATTAGATCATGGTGCTAAGGAATTAGAGTTCAAGATATGTCTAACTGAGCTCTTAATTGTGATTATCAACAATTGTTAGCGTTTTGCTGAGCTCATCCTTTGGGAAGGGCATTGGTACCACTCATCAGTCTTCACTCCAGATTAGCCAAGATTTCCTTGTCATTGAAAATAGTTACAACGAATCTAAATTCATCAGTCACCTTTTCAAAGGTTCCCTTCCAGATAATTCAGCTGATAAAAGGTAGGCATAAATGGCAAGCATTTTAAGGCTTATAGTTACCTTAACTGCTTTCTTTTAAATAAGTAGGTAGGTGGCTAGAAAAGGCGGGCACCTCTGCTTTAAGCACAAGATGAAGTAAAGATCAAGATAATTTCTGAATTGTTCTAATCTCATGCCTCAGTGCTTTAAAGGAACCTTTTAGAGTAAATTTACTCTTTGACCATCAACTAAAATCTAATAACTTTGGCAGCAAATGAGGCATGAAATTCTGTCAAAAGCACCTCAATAATATTGCTGTGTGGTACTAACCATTTTCATCTCTGGCAAGCATGTGGAAAGGAAGCTGCAAGTTCTCAATTGACAGTGTGCTTTTAGTGAAAAGCTATTTGCAGCATCAACCTCGTCCCAGATCCTAAGTCCAAATAAAGGAAAAACCCTACATGATGACAAACACACTGATGGATTGTTATTAATCTTTTTTTTTTTTCTTTTTTCTTGTCCTCCAGAACTGTATATGCAGTCTGTTCAGTGACAGCACTTTGCAAATATCATCTGCTGTTTATCTAAGGATGTACAGAGAGACTTTAAGAGTTGATATTAATATTACATCTTTTATTTGTTTCTTTTGTTTTGCTTTTCATCCTGAGCAAAATATTAAAGATCTTCTTTTCAAATGATGAAGTAATTGCCTGTAGGTAGTGGAATCCCAGTGTTGTTGCCAGATTTTGCTCTATAGCTGGAATTATGCCTTGGGAACATAGCAAACAGTGTGCATGTTAGCTGTCATTCAACATGGATACAAGATTGATTTTTGTATTCTGTGGTCTGGCATTCTTTATTCAACTTTTCTACAAATTTAATCTGTGACTTAGGAACTTTTGTGACATATTATTTTTCAGTTTTCCAAAATTCATAAACCTAAAGAATGACAGTGTATGTCTGGCTATGTTGCTTTGTGAATGAATTGGATGGAAATTATAAACGGACAGAGTTACAACTTTTCAACCAATTAGTGTCTCAAAATGGAAATCTTCATCAAAGTCCTTTAATTTTATAAATTCCTTTTTAATGAAAAAAAATGAAATCAAGTTTAATTTTCTTTACCTTTGAACTGCTATCTTCTTTTTCAGGAATCCAAAATAAAAAATGTTTCAAAAGTTACTTCCTTTTCTACTATCCCCTTCATTTTATATTTCCCTTTCTTTTATACAGGACATCAGCATTTTGTATCTATTTCTGAATTAATATGAGAACTTCGAAGGTAAGGCACAGCATAAGCCTGAAGTACCAGCTCATCTATATTACAATTACAGCATCAGGCAGAACTCAGTAAGCAGAGGGCATACCTGATAACACCTTGTATTCCTATAGAATATGAAAAAAGTACACGATAAAAAAGCTTAGAGGTGACCCAGAGGGAAAGTAAAAACTCATAACCAATCTTTTTTTTTTTCCTCAATAGAAAAAAATAATGAATTAGAGAGAAAGATGAAGAGAAATTAAATAAAATGTTATCTTCTAAAATATTTAGAGAGACTGGTTCACTTTGCATTGAAGTAGGTAGGAACTCTGAATAGGACCAACATTTTAAACAATCTTGGGGTTCTATTCAGATAGCACCAATAATTACACAGTGAACAAAGGCCATATTTTTGTACCTTTGTCAGGAAAAGCAACAGAAATTTTGCAACTGAATTTGAAATATAAGTGTTTTTTCCCTCTTTCCTCCATATCTGAAAGAATATAAATGGTATTAAAAGAACTGAACAATACATTTCTTTTTACATTGAACATGATCAAATGTGTCTATTGAAATTGCTTTCTCCTAATCCAGTAACATTCAGAAGATTGAATACTCCTGTGTCGCTCAGATGTCTTAACCATATCCAAAGATCAAAAGGTGATCGAAAGGTTGTCCAGCTATTCTCAGAAAAGCTTAAGAAATGAGGAATGGCTTATGCTGTTGGATAAAAAGAAAAAAAAAGTCCTATCATAAAACATTCAAATATACGATAAGCATCATATACCCTTAGAGAGGAACTAGTATAAGACCCGTACAAGGCAAAAATAATGAAGTGTCCATAGTGTCTTGGGGAAATAGCAGAGGCAGGTCTCCAATTCTGCTCAGGAATTAAGTTCTTCGTTCTTTTCCCTACAAAGAGAGCTCTGGGTAGTGTAAACAGATGCTTGAAGTGGTGCAGGAAGAACCAAGAAGTTAAATATATATATATTTCTTTTTCACATAAAATTCCTCTATGGAAAATGTGTTTCTTTCCCTGAGCCCTTCTCCATTTCCTAACTCTTCTGTTTTTGTGCCAGAAAACTCCTGCTGTGTATGATAATGACCAGTGAAAGTCACAGGTGGTTCCATGTGCTTACCCGAAACTGCACTCTTTTGCACTCACACATTCCTCCTGATTTCCCCTATAGCAAAAGCTCTTTCTAACTTCAAAATGTGTGGAGAAGGGTGACTGGGAATAAATGAAGGTTCGATCATCTTCCATAGGAGGAACAACTAAGTAGACTGCTGCTTTTCAGCTTAGAAAAGAGGTGATTGAGGCAGGAGATAATAAGTATAGATATTAGGAGCATGTAGAAGGTGGTTGCAACATAAATGTTCTCTGCACATTCTTTTTAGGAATTCAGTGGAATCAAACACAATTCATTCCTTTTTTCATACAATGATTACCAGGTATTCCTTGCTATAGGATACTGTAAATTTTAAAGCTTTACATGGATTCAAAAAGCAAAGGAACAGATCAAAGGAAGAAAAATCTAAGCCTGTTAAACCAGAAGATGCAACAGCTGCTTTAGGAAGTCCAGAGTCTGCAGCTTATTGGATGCTGGGAAAGCAATCTTGGGATGCTTCCCCTGCTTTCATGTATTTTTGCTCTCAGTATTCACCAGAGACAGGATTGAGAGCTGAATGGATCCGCAGTTAGACCCCAAACAGACATTATATTCTTCCTAATTGCTTCCTTTTTGCTAGGATATTTCTACACTACTTTTTTTTTTTTTTCTTTCATTGGGAATATGATCCTAGACTTCATAGCAGCCGGAACTCACTAGGACATGCTGATCTAGTGATGGGGAGATGTCCCATCTATAGACATTGGGTGTGTTTTAAAATTCTGCAAGCATTGTGGAACTGGCTGTGTCTTCAAGAAATCTTATTTCTGAATTCCTGAAAGCACTGTTCAAAATCTGTTATTTGCCTAACAAGCCAAAAGATGATTCTGCTCAATACAAAAGGGTAATTCTATAGACTAACATTACACGTCACCCACCTTCACTGACATAGTGTCCCGTTCAGTGCAAAGATAGATCAGGCTGACTGAACAACACAGAAGAAATATAATTGGCTAAAAGCTCTGTTAAGTTATGGTTAATATCATTATGGAGGAAGAAGGCATACTGATCTAAGCATACTCTCATGCAGAAGCTTCTAATAGCAGCTTCAAGGCAGCATGTAAGAAGGTAACTGGCAATGCTCTAGTCATTTTGCACTTTGTATTTCAGTTCAGGATGCTGTCTCCCCACTTTCCCAACTTTTTCATTATTCCTACTCACATCACCTTGAAATGTAGTTTTAGCATTTTTCCATCTCTATTATTAGTGTTTGTTGAGATTGATTTAGCTCTTGCTTTGCTATGGAGATGTTGGCAAGTCTATTACAAAATCCGTAGCTGCACTAGATAGAAAAGACCATTTAGGTCAGGCTGCCCCTTTTCTATCACCTTCTAGTTGTTCCCCAGAGCAAGTCCTCTCCCACCTAAGTTTCTCATTGATAGCATTTCTGCTTCTCCTATAGAGAAAATGTTTTACAGTCTGTCAGACATTACCAGATAAGAACTATTTCTACTATTTCTAAAAGGTACCTGACTTTTTTTTTATGTTATAAATTCATTCAGTTGTTTCAGATTCTTACTTTTAATGCATAGTTTTTTTTTTTTTTTTTTTTTTTTTTTTTTTTTTTTTTTTTTTTTTTTTTTCTAATGTAATAAAAAGCATTTGTGTCTGTCTCTGGTATATTCCCAACTGAATCTTTTTTGAATAATTAATCTATTAGATATATTCAAGGTGTGACCCTGCTAAACATCTAAGTTGATGCTTACACCTAAGAGCATAAATAATTTCTAGATGTGGAATTATGACATTTTTCTCAGAGCCTGTGTTAAAATATTTACCTGAGTAAAGACTATTTATTTCGTGTTTGCTCAAAAACACAGTGTGTGTTGTCTTTGATTAGTTTGTGTTTTTTTTTTTTTTTCTACAGTCCATTTTTCTTTGTGTAGCCTTTGCAAGAAGGTGACAAGCAGTTTTGTAATACGAAGTCTGCCTTTGAGATTCCCTACATCCAACCAGGAAATTTTTTCCCTTTTTTGCAATGCTCTCCTGTCTTAGACCTTAAAAATTAAAACAAGAAATTCATGTCATCTGACAATGGAGGGAGGCCTTATTAACTTTATCTTAATGTTAACTGATCTTTTTCTTTGTTGCTACCTCCAAGGGTTATAGTTTTTTTTTTTTTTTTTAATATTGATTTCTACATGCGGAAATTCCCATTTGCTTTCATTTCTCAGCCTTTTGAATTCCTTGATGGGGCATCTGTCCCGATGAAAACTGCCTGTTCAACTTTTGTATACCCATAGAATGACAAAATTGTTTGTTTTGCACTTCCTGACAAAGTGAAATACAGTATATATTCAGAAATACAGAACAACAGAAATGTATACAATTAATAACTCTGAATCTGATGCACTGGATAGTAGCAAGTGCCACTTTTGAATGCAAGGTAATAACGAGACTTTATTAAGCATGAAATATGACTTCTTATCATGCTTCTCTCATGCATTAGTATGTGTCTGGACAATTCTCTTTGAATAATTCAGTCCTATCTCAAGTAGACATTTAGTCATCCAGTCATGCATTACATCTTATCATTCGTATCTGTCATGTGGTGATTGGTCATTTTTTGGAGGTCTCCTGAAGGGGAAAAAAAATGTCCAGCACAGAATTTTATTATGTTATGATTTCAGCTTTGCTTTACCTGTGCACTCTTTTCTCAGTTTCTATCAAAAAGATGTGACAGAGAAAAGAGATACCATAATCTATTGGACAACTGATTATATTTTTCTGATATTTCTTTCCTTTTGTAAACTCATCCACTTCATCACAGCATATGGTGGAGAGCTATAATGGGTTTTATCTCCCAGGGACTATAATTGCATTGTCTTATCAGTTTCCCTAGAAAGCTCTATGTCTTCTTTTTGGAGATGAGCTCTTGAAACAGAGAGATCTCTTCTAACAGGGGTGAGAATTATTGACTGACCTAGTTATGGGAATCTATCTGTGTACAATCTCAGGACTTCTTAGATTTGGACTTGCAATTTCTTAAATGTCTTTTCAAATACAACCATCCATAGGTGGTGTAGGCTGTGACATCTTTTTCCCAGAACACATGCAACTTAAAGGTACTGGCCAGTTTTCCTGCAAAGATGAACTCTTAAACAAAGGTCCCTTCCCAGAAGGAAAAACAGGGAGTAGCTGATAAGTTTATGACCTCAAAACAACAGCTTGGGACTTTCAAGAAAAGCTGAAAGGACTCACAAAGCCAAGGAAAGTTTGGTCTGGAAGAAGACTGGAGAATTATATTTTAGAAAACAGATCATATACATGATGTGTTTTTTAGAGCTTCTGGTTTAAAAGGATATCTAATCAAGAAAGTGTCCACAGAATCACAGAGTGTTTGAGGTTGGAAAGGATCTCTGGAAGTCATCTAATCCAGAACCTCTCAAGCTGGCTCTCCTAAAGAAGGCTGTCAAGCACCTGCGTGAAAAGAGATTTCCTCTCTGTGATTCGAGAGCTTTTCTAGCTGCTTCACATTGAACAGAGTAGGGGGAAGATAAGCTGGGAATCAGAAATTAATTATCTGAAAAGGGCCAGGGATTATTTCCCAATAAGACAGGATGAAATGTGATGAATGAGGCATCTTTCAAGGGTGCATTGATGTGCCCAAAACACTCTGGAACTACTAGGATAGCAATATGCCCTTTATAAACTTCAGCTATGCCAAGGGTTTATATTTGCTTCTCTCTGTCTATTCCCAGGGAGCTGGGTATTTTCAAAATAACAAAACTTATCAATCATGAAACTTGAGTTTAAAAAAACACAAAACAAACACGTTTCTGAGAGTGTTTTAAGTGTCTCCAAAGTGATATCTCTATTGTGATACTTTGATGCCAAGTTGCATATTCCCCATGTAAACTTTTTCACAAAAAATCTTCTGTCAAATACATTCTATTTGACCTCAGACTTATCTGAAAGTATTTTAAACTGGAATTATTTGGAAGGGGAAAATATCACTGATATGACTTCAAGTAATATATTTTTTTGTCATTGGGATGAAGAAAAGAGGAATTATTTTTAAAGAGGCAATGGCAAAAAGATAGAAATATCATTGCTCTGCCAGGAATAGTTGATAATTTTCACCAAATGCTTAAAGAAAAGAATTTCTTTTAAAACAAAGGAAAACAAAATGAAAAGAAAATGACACAAGGCCTAATTTGAATTTCAACACTGTAAAGGAAAAAGAAAGAATGAACAGGCAAAATTATGTTATTTTTATCAAATTCAGTAGTAATGTTAAGGCTGCACAGATCTGGTCCCTAGAAAGTAGGGCATATATATCTTTCCTGCATGAGCAATCAAGTTTGGGGTGTACATTTCTTTAGCTAAGATTTGGCAGTGCCTATGTATGTTGGACTCCGAACAGCATTAGGACACACAGTTACTTTGAGTAATATTTCTTGGTAAGTATCTTGAAACTTCCTTGATCAAAGATATTTTGTAAATATTATCAAGCTTTATATTCCAAAAACATTAGATTCCTTCTTTTCTTAGTTAATTTGCAGAAGTGGCCAGAATTCTATTTGACATAGTTCTGTTTGCATTAGGTGTTGGTCAAATTCTCTTCATCTGGCTACTTTTTTGTATGAATACACTGTAGGAGATTAAGCTGCTGATACAGTGGAACAAAGCAGGAGAAGGTATTAAATATGTAATGCACTGACAGCAGGACTTGGGTAGTACTTGCTTCACTGAACAAAGTGACTATCTCTCACCTTATGTAATCTGGCATGCAACTGTTGTTGAAACATGTGAGCTAGTTGCTAATATCAGATTAGCTGGTTAGCACTGTTGGAGTGCTCTACAAGGGGAAGTCTAGGGCAACTTAGTCTAGATTGGATAGAAGAGTGTGGGAGTGTTATCCCAAAATCTGCAAAAAAAAACTCCACACCTTTGCTTATGATCAAAGGAAATTCTAAAAACTGTCCACATTGCTATTGAAATAAAATGTCATTTAGCCTTCGGGTGTACACTGGCCACATTAGTGGCCTGGAGAGGCAGACTGAGACACCATATTGGAGACCTCAAACAGTCCCTGTGAGTTCGCTTCAGAGCTGGAACATTAAAACCTCCTCAATATGAGGTTAGTCCTTAGAGTCCACATGTTGAGGAATGCAAGTTCAGAGCTTGATTACTTCTTATACCACAATATTGGTCAGGTCCTATAGCAGCAAGTATCCATTGACCTTAGAAGCAAAGTAATGAACTACTAATCTGATTGAGACATAGATCCATCTGGAAAATATAAAATATTTAGATATTTCCACAGGAAAAAAAAAAAAAAAAAAGACCAAACAACAAAAACAACAACAAAAAACAAACAAAAAGACTTTTGACTGACATTTTTACACTGTATCTTTGAAACAGTGAGACAGAGTTTCCTGGGAATTGTAATACAGCCTCCTCTATGTTTATCCCACCTTGTGTACTGCCTGAACTTTCTGTAATATCTTACTGCTTCTTCATGAAGTATGTGATTGGAAAGAGCTGTTCTGCAGCCCAATGCAATC
This sequence comes from Nothocercus julius, assembly GCA_013398735.1. Lineage (NCBI taxonomy): Eukaryota > Metazoa > Chordata > Aves > Tinamiformes > Tinamidae > Nothocercus > Nothocercus julius. The sequence continues at coordinate 101,316 of VZSV01000205.1, read as the reverse complement.
TTGTTAGAATGCTTTTAGCAGCTGCTAGCAGCCTGACTGTTTTCATGTCTGTTTGAGCACCTGGTTTGAGATCTTGTCAGTTTTACCAGTTTTGACTTTTTATCTTCTTTTTTTTTATTATTTTAAATCAATTATTGCTTTTTAGTAGCAAGTACATAGCCAGAGAGCTTGCTTTCTGTTAGTATTATTTTGTTCCCCTGAATGTACATTAAACCTCTTCACCACAGACAAGAATCCTGAGTTGGATGGATATTTAGTCTGGCCTAATACATATGATGCCATAGTTCTGATGCTCCACAAGACTGACACCTGAACATCTCTCCAAAAATGACAAAGTCAGATGATTAACATGACTCAATCCTTTTATTTTCTTTGGATGTCTTTCCCATGGGAATAAGTAAGAACATTCTGTTTTGGATAGGCTGTTTTTTGATTCTTTTTTTTTTTTTTTTTGTCACAGATTTTTCTTTATGAGTGAGAGGGAGAGGTATGCTTCATTTAGATAAAATGTTTTTAGTTGCATGCTTGTTTGCTGCCACCACCATGCATCCCCGGGTAAATGAACCATGATTACAAGATTCCCACAAAACTGGATCTCTAGGAGAATATACGAAAAAAAGATCATTTTGTTGAGGAAGACTTTCTTCAGGTTCCTAACCACCGACAAAAGGGTTTCAGGAACTGAATGAGGACCATTGGTTAGCCAGAGTGTGACAATCTAAGAGTAATATCACTCACAGACAAGACAAGAGGAAGCATTTAAGGCACTTGAGCTAACATCTGAGCTAAGCTACTGTTCAGAACAAGACTTCTGGAGGACCCAATCTTTCTCCATTAGATATTTAGGGACATGAACCACCTGTCCAACATATTTAAATTGGACACATAAAACTGTAAAGGCTGCTGTATTATGAAAACCTCATAACCAGTAGTTCAAAACCACAGACTTTTGTAAACACTCTTATTCTGAAGTCAGAGTGGCTCTTTATTTTCCCAGTTCTATTTAAATTCTTTCCAAATTGACATAAATTAAGTTTTTTTTTTTTTTTTATACTTTTGCACAAGAATGGAGCTGTCACCAATATAATTATTCTGCTTTCATATGAAAACAAGGACTGAAAGGAAGAAAGAAGTGTTGAAAAGACAGACACAGAGAAATTATCAGCTATGGATTTTGGGGGTTATTAGCACTCTTTCTCATTGCAGGCAGGTAAAAGTGCTTCTCTAAACAATAGCCACAGGTAGGCCTCAGAATAATTTGTATTCATCTTTATTCACATTATTCACATAGCAGATTATACAAAATGGATCTGTGCCCATTCTTCATCCAGAAAATAGGTTATATAAAATTTCAGTGGCATTTCACTATGTCTTCTATTTTGCTGACCAATCATGTTAATAAACATATATATATATGTATGCACATATAATATTTCCTTGAAACTGGTCTGAATAAAATGTCATCCAAAATAAACACTGCTTTTTCAGGAAGAGACAGTAGAGGAATATTTCTTTCCCTTTCAGCTAGCTAAACAGGGGGAAGAAACCCCCAGTTATTTGTAATGCTTCATCCGAACTAGGGCAGTAAGAGAACTTGACATTTTTTGCTTCCTACCTTTCGCGCTAAGGGTTAGAAATGAAACAAATCTTCCTGCATATAACGTCACAATGAATTGATTCAATGACTTGACATATAAAACTTGGATTAAAACAGAGCTTCACAAACTCTTTTGAAAGTTAATCTGTACTTGAGAAGTAGAAAAATGAATCCCTGCTCCACTGCCAAGCCGACCATGCCGTATTAAGACCTGACTCTTGGACATCAATCAGAATGACCTAAGATGAACCTTACTTTACTGTGCGATACTTTTGGTCCTTCCTAAATCACTCTGCAACAAGATAGTTAATATTTTGATATTTAAAACCTCATTTCAGTTGCTGATATAGTATCTGGACAGAGGTATATGACTGTTTTCTTTCTGGATAGTGTTTCAGACTCTCTAAAAACTCAGATGTTTCTACATTGGATACCCACTGATTCTGTTTTCAAAAGATGCTTTGTGGTCACAATGATGAGAACTGACTCGGTTTTCAAAGAAAAGCCAAAGGGCAGGACTGAGTGGGGGCAAAATTTTGTGTGATGTTCATCTACCAAACCAACAAATGCAAGAGGAGAATAGCTGTGTGGTAGAGCTTTCTGCCTCTGGTTGAACTGGGCACACCGCAGCAGGTGCTGCAGGATATCAAGGCTGGGAACATGTCTACATCAAATGACCTTGGTATTAATTTTAGGCTTAATGTCCCGGATTTTCTTAATTTTCTTAAATTTTCTAGATGCTCCTCAGTTTATCACTCTATGAGAACCATCACACCATGAACTGATAGCCAGTTATAGAAACAATGCTCAGAATGGTTTAAGAAAAGACTGATTGAACTTCAGAGCTGTGGCTGAAATTCCTGGCTTTGCCGTAGGCTTCATATGTGACCTTGGGAAAGTTACCATATACTCTTTATGTCCTACTGATGTAGCATCTCTGTTTTCCCTGCTAGTCCTTGCCTTATCAGCATAAAGCTGAGAGCTATTAAATCCTACTATAATACACATAACAAGAGAAAGAATCATATTAATGTCTTCAGAAAAAAGAAAAAGCTGTATGTATTAAGCTATCTATTTTTTTTTTCCCCCTCTCTGTCCTAGGATTAATTATTCTCTTTTGTTTACTTGTCACTGTTGCATACAGGATTATTTTCTTTTAAAATATGAGGACATAATGGCCTCACCTCTTCGCTTTTATTCATACTCAAAGTCTTTCCATCCCCTCAAACTGCAGAACACAAAATTAATGTTGCTGCATCTAGATTCAGTGGTTAGGAGTGACAACACGCTTTGCTCTTCTTTCCAGTTGGTAGCTTCCTGACATTGCAAAATGACAAGGCTTCTGGAGAGGGATAAAGGCAACTAGTCTGCAACAGCAAGGAAATTGTGTTCATAAAAGAACAAGGTCACTGGATGATTATAACTTTTCAACAACAACAACAACAACAGCAACAACAACAACAACAACAACAACAAAAGAAGATACAATTAGCCCAAAGAAAAGATTTTTTTCCCCCATACAAAACTGCATTAAGGACAAAGACAGAAACAAAAATTCACCAGAAACTAAATCCTAGATTCCTGTTTTGGTTTCTGCTAATGCAGACACCTACAGGTATGTATTCTCTTTCTGTGACTGGTTTTATATAAGAACTGTGGTCTGTCTTCCAAAGTTCTTTGAGATCTTCAGTGAACAGGCCTACACAATCAGTAAGGTTTTCAAAAGAGAAGAGTTTTTTTTTGTTTGCTTGTGGTTTATTTTTTTCCCCAGAAATTTAGATTCACCCAAACAAATAATGCCTTATGCTAATGCATCCATTTTGACTATGTTTTTCACTAGAAGGAATCTGGTTTCAGGTCAGCGAAGGCCCGTGAGCCTTCTAGCTGCTCAGATCCAGACCAGTCCCGTGATATGGACTGTTCCTACACTGAAGATGCTAGGGTTTCTTGCATCAGTAGCTTTGAAGGACTTGCTTTTCAGAATGTCCTGGGGATCCCAGGGCTTCCACACATCCTGCCAGGGCTCTCAGGAGCAAGATATCCAAGAAATGCCAGCTTGAGAAAGAGCTGTCCAAATTTGCAAAGGATTTTTCTTTTTTCCACAGGACTCCTTGGATTAGGATATTCCCTGTTCCCGGTGTCCCAGGATATTTTCTTCAAATTTGGAGTATTTATCTCCGGGAGAAAAACAAAACAAAACAAAACAAAAAAAACCCCACACTTTTATTTCCATTATTTTTTTCACGGACATGCTGGCCAAGGGGAAAGGGAATTTGGAGATTTTTTTTTTCCATTCAGAAACCACCTTATTTTGAAAACAGGAAGATGAAGCCTTCTCGGAAAGTGTAGTGTGTCTCATAAGGCTGATATATCCCCAACAGCTAGGACAAATCACTCATCAACCGGGAATTAGGTGAAGTGCATTGACAATATGGATCCTAAATGTAGCTGTGGAAACCAAGGAACATCATGATATGATGCGAGACTGGGGGGAAAAAGAAGATTGGCTTTATCCTGTGACTTTACATCTTTGGTTGGGGAGGACTCATTTGGGTATGAATGAGTATTATGGTGTTTCCAATTTTTTAGGCTTATGAGTTCCTCCAATTAATTCATTGTGTTTTCAATAACATAGAAGAGAGAATATTACTTCTGGCTCCAGACAAGCATCAATACGCAAATAGAGTGAGAAGTAAACTACATGACTTTTTACCTCTAGAACAAATCACCAGCATTGATTTATGGTTTCAAAATTAATGATTTAGCATGTTCAGTGATAGTCTGCCTTCCAGCCTAACTTCCAAGTACAGTGTATCCTATTGCTGGTCAAAAAAGTCCACAATAGTGGAGGCAGTGTGGACGGACCATTAAAGCACTAGATTGATTCACTGTGGAGTTGGAATGAAACCCGTGAAACTCTTAACCTACCTGATAACTATGGACAGTGGAAGAGTTGGAGCCTGACCTCCCCTAGCTGAGTGATCCATCACAGGAATATGGGATGAATATTTAGTCAATGTTATTTTGCATAAAGGACACTAAGTCTATCAGTATGAAGAACATGCAGAAATTGAGCCCTAAAGATTGTGGATGGGAAGGAGTGGTTTTGGCAGGACAGATGTCTCAGGTGAAACCTAGGAGAAAATAATTCTTTTCACCTAATTTCAGACATATAGGCATATTCAGCGAGCTTATCATATTTAATCTCCATGCAAATAAATAAATAAATAATTTTTTAAAAAGGGTTATAGTAAATAAGTTTTTCTAAACAAGATTAACTTTATGATAAAGAGCTTGAAATAAGTCAGAGCCCTCTAGTTCCCTAAATATACTTCTCTCTGTTGATTAGAAAGATATTTTGGGCAACTAGCTCAAATGCAGATTTTTTACACAATAGATCACTTACTTAACTAAGAATAGTTTTGTCCTGCTCCTCACGGTTCTGAAAGCTTTAAGAGCTCTCATGGTTACTCAAAGGTGAATTGTAAGTTAGGAGAATCTTAATTCTGCTTCTAGGTATGTAAAATGGCAGTTTGAAAGCAGGCGATTTCCCAAGTCCTTTCACTTACCTAGCTATTAGTCCTTCTGGACTCAAGCCTTCATTTACAAAATAAAAATAATAGTACCATCCAGTCCCAGACAGATGCTGTGAACATAAGTACATTAAAAATTATGAAGTAATACAATGCTGCATAAATGGTGCCATGTTTTAGATCATCAGTATATAATCAATCCACCAAAATTATTTTTATGATGTCCTGGGAACTACTTAAAGACATCTAAAATATGACACTTAGATGTCTGTGAGCCTCTGTTTTAAAGACCACATATACTCCGCTTGTTCTCTCCATCCCCTTTTGTCTGAAGATAGATGAGTGAACTGCGATATGTTATTCTTGCCTATCTGTACCATCATAGTGAACTGGAAAAATAAACTGGAAGCTTTTCGCATAGTAATATGGAAATTTCTTTTTATGCACCCTGAGATTGGAAATACTAGTGGGAAATACAATATTTAATCATGTCATTGAGCCAGGAATTCTGCTTTAAAAATGCTATGTCCTACAGGAAATAAGGAGGGAGGATTCTCCTTATCTAAGGGGAGATTTAGGGGAAAAGAAAAGAGAGAAAAAAATTGAACCTGGAACCTGTATGTGAATAGACCAGAATATTGTCTGCAATACTCTGTGTGAAAAGAAATTAGAAGAGCTCACTATTGGTAAAGAAGAGAGGTTGTTTCATGAATTTCTGTCCTTATGCTATGTTAATTTCTTCTTTTATCTTTGCATTAGTTATTTGCTACTCCCTTAACTCTGCCAGCTGCAGCAGTTGATGATGGACAGGTATCCCATTCAGTTTTGAGACACCTGTGCTTCTCTCCCATTAGATTAATTTTTTCAAGTCATATTGCAACAAAGTAATAACCTTCAGTCTGCTGATAGTTTTTACAGGTTTTAAGTAATTTTTCAGCCTTGTCAAGACATCAAATTAACATTGTAAAGGAGAAACTTAATGCCCATGAAATATTTAGACAGAGAAACTGATAAATTATGTCTATTCAGTCCTGGTGTTTTATTGTTTCCATTAATTCATATGCTCACACTTCCAGATATTTAGTGCTGTCAATAAAGCCTTCTCTTTTCAGTTAACAAACAAACACATTAGTTCTGTTATTTCACCTATTCCAGGATCTTTGACCCCTTCAAATTACTTTTCTCCAAGAAAGGCGAGATGAACCATTTCATTTCTGGTTGAACACAGCATCATTTTTAGGACTCTAAGTTGAGTTACAGTGCTCATTAGTGTATGCAAATGAAGACACCTTGACAGCCAAAACAAAATGGTGAATCATCACACGTAGTAGCACTGTGTTTAAGTGGCATTGATGGAAGTTTACAATTCTGCAACAAAATTGGGTCCCAATAACCTAATAAACTGAGACATTGCTTCCCCATATCAATATGGATAGATGTTGGAACACCATACTGGAAGCACAGAACTGTTCTTCCTCATCTATAAGCAACATCTGAAATGATCTGCTGGATGTGCCAGAATTTATGGTACTTGCAACTTCTCTAGATAAAAGAAATCTTTCAATAGCCAGTTGGATTTTTTTTTTTCATTTTTTGTGCATTTATTGGTTCTCCTTTGCCCATTTCTTCCCTTGAGTCATAGCTTTATTTCCCCCATCTTTTCAAGGTCATCTGAAGGTTGCATCAACTAATACAAAAAATAGACTCACATTTTTTATTATTTTTCTCAAAAACAGACAGACTAAACTACCACTTGCAGGAATCCACTTGTCCCTCCTGCTACTCAGAAGGAAAAGCAGACTTGCTCAACAAATAGCCCCAATTTATGTCTATCATTCATGGTACATGGTAGTTGTCAGTGTGGGAGAATATGATATAATACAGATCAGTATGCTCTGTTTTCTGAGTTCTAGGGACCTTTTTGTGTTGCTATTGACCTTGGCAGAACTGAGAAGTTTTATTTAGTGTTGCTGTTTTCTTCACTGAAGTTTACATATTTTAACTGGCTCAGAAGATGTGTGTGCATTTCAGACAATAAATGACTCCAGGCATTCTGATTCTATCAGTCAGTGAGATATATCCTCCCCTTCTCTGAAGGCTACTACATTTTATAGTGAAACAGTTGAAGATATTATATACCCACTGTACTATTCAGCATGTTGCCTGGACAAATTGAAAATTCATATTACTTCAACTTTTTTTTTTTTTTTCCTGTATAAAAAGGACTTTAATATTTCATTGGTGCTTTTAAAAGCCTGTGTTCTATCCAGAAAAATATTGTATTTGTTCTATGCCCAAGTGGATGATTAATTTTAAAAGAGTGCTTTATATATATCTAGTGAGAGGGTTTTTTAAAATAATGTCCTAAACCATAATTAATTTCTTTATATAGAATTCAAAAAAAAATCAAATCTAAAAAATACAGAAAAAGAAGAACTTGTCAATAATCTTTCATGGAAAAGCATTCCTACAATAGCAAACCACAGAAAAGGGGGTATAAATATGTAAAAATAAGGACCTACATAAGTAAAAAAGTGAGTAGTAGAGGTAATGTCTGGTTATTGTTACCAAGAAGAAATTTCCTAGTCTAAGAAAAATCTAAGACAGTTGCCCACAGAACCTGGGCATATTTCTACAAAGTCTGATTTAGGAATCAGATCAGTGATTGACCAAGTACTGAACGCATCACGTTGGTGATAACATTGGGAAAGGAGTTTTCAGCTGAAAGGAGAACGTGACTGAATTATCCTTTTTTGAATGAAGAAGGACTTATGTGGCTTATTTCCCTTGAGTTATCTGGAAATTATAATCTCCCAAGCTGTTTATAGACTTTGAAATGGACAAACAAAACAATTAGGATATGCAGAAAGGCACAGAACAGTTCCTCTACTTTCTCTGCTCTTTTCCCCAGGGAGATGTTGGAGGTGCTGAAATGTCAGTCATAAAACAAACAAATAACAACAAACATTTATAGGCACATATTTCCCAGTGCAAAAATGATTTCAGGCTTGGCTGTGCCTTCAATTGCAGTGAGATTATTCAAAATGGTCTGTAGCAAATGTGAAAGAAGGCAGATAGCACCAGTCTGCAGAAATATCACCTCCCCCAGATTTTTGATGGAGAAATTCACTTCATTTTATCATGATTTCTGTAGAGGAAAGGTGACAAAGACATTGCAAGGAAATGCAACAGTTCTGACGCTTCCTCTTTCAGGTGCAATAGTGTCTTTCCATAGCTGTGAACAGAGGTGAGGCAGGGTCAGTAGAAAGAGGAAATACCTTTTGTGATAGCCTTGAAAAAAATAGAAGTTTTGAGGCCCCTTTCTTCAGATATCAAATAGAAGCAGCAGCCTTCAAGCTACAATCCAGCCTGAAAACAACTGTTCTGAATTTTCATCTTTCATTTCTTCCTGTCTCCGAGGTTTTCCTGTATAATTGTATAACATATCTGGAGATGTGCATGATACTCAGTATTTTTTTGATTGTAAAAACCTTGGGGTGAATATTTATTTCTCTTCTGAGACCCAAGGCAAATGACATCATACTTTTTTTACTGCTTAGATCTTCCTCTTTCTCCTATCCTTAGCTGCCTCTGTTTGCAGGAATTCAAAAAATACATCTTTCTTCAATTTGGACTTCTGGCGGGTTAATGTTTCCATCAGAGTTTAATCTTCCTTAGAGTCCTAAGTAACAAGTCTCCTGACTTGTTTCAGAGAGTCTGTTTTAGAGTGAGACACTTGATCGTTCTCACTCCTCCCTGTGTACTGTAAAGAGTGGGGAGAACAAGAAGACTTTTTCTTTCTTTCTTTCCAGATTTTATTTATTACTGTAGGAAAAAAATGATAAAGATGATTTGGATGACAAAGATGATTTGGGTGACATAGCACTGGAACAGTTTTCCAAGAGAGGTTGCGGAGTCTCCTTCTCTGGAGATCTCCAAAATCCACTTGGACGCAATCCTGTGCCACATGCTTTAGGTGACCCTGCATGTTCAGGGGGGTTGGATTAGATGATCTCTGAAGGTCCCTTCCAACCTTAAGGATTCTATGATTCTATGATTTAATTAACTACTTAACGTAAAGGTATGTCCAAACACCTGAGGTAATGGCATCAGACAGATCCCATTTAAAGCCACAGTAGTAGTAGCACCATCAAATCCCTCAACCCCAATTTCATAAATTCTGGAGATGAAAAGTATTCCCTCATCTGTAAGGATTCTGCTCTTCTGACTAATTTTCTTTTGCTGTTTACTTCTCCACTCATACACAAATAGAAATCATCTTCATGAAATTTTGTTGCCTTTGACTCCCTGCCACGGAGTTTTGTAGCGTCTTTGTCTTGACGAACCCTGCGGCACCTTCTCGGAGAAACTCTTTCCTAGATTTGGGGGTTGCTGTAAATCTTTCGAAGCTGTACATAGCAATGACATGCTTCATTCCAGATTTAAGCAGTCCACTATCTTGATGTTATGCTTTAATTGAACTGAAATTACACTCAGGCAGAGCTTGAAATCCCTGATTTGTTCATATGCTATTGTTTTCATACACAAAACACTTGTTCTCTACTTCTTTTATTTTTTTTCACCGCTTCCCCCTTAAATTATTTAGCATGTGGAAGGCTGAGCTTTGCCACTTTTATTTCCATCCCCGGTTTTATTACCATCTAAGTGATTTACAAATCAAGCTTTGCATCTAATGGGACTGTGTATTTCCATTACCAGTGCTCTTCTTTACTGTCGGCTCTTGTTGGATGGGGCAAACCTCAGACACAAATAACTGAAATTAATGTCAAATTGCATCATGTGCAGCTTGAATTTCAATTATGAGATCCAAGGAAAAACGCGTGTTTTCAGCAAACAGCAATAACACTGTGAAGCGCCTGGCCCCAGAGTGCATATTACTAGAAAACATCTTGCTCCAGACAAAGTTGCAACATTTCAAATTCTTAAAGGAAATCTGCCTGGCATTTAGTTAGGGCCAATATGCTGTGAGAAGGAGTAGTCATTCAAGCTTTCACCTTTTGTATCCCATGGGATGTCTGTGCTTGCTTAGAGCCTGAACCTGTACCATTTTCTTCCTGAATAATATGAAGGCAGCAGAGACAAATCTATCCCCTAAAGACAAATGATAATGTTTCCTAAATTGGAAGTTTGCATCCAAGTTTTTTGGCTCAGCACATCTCCGGAAAAGATAATTTTACATTCACTGAGCTCCGCAGTTGAAGCCCATGCATCTGAAGGCACGGTGGGAGACTCATTTCTCTAGTCATTTTAAGAGGGATTCATCTGGTTATACACAGATGCCAATTTCATAGTTAGTTGTTGAGTTTTCTTCTATAGTTAGCGGAAAAAAAAAAATAGGTACTTTCAGAATGGATCCATTTTCTCTTCGTGCAGAAGCCTAAGTGGGTCAAATGGATCACATTCTTACATGCTCATCCCTTCTGAAGGGAGAGAAAATAATTTCTATGAGCAGAATAAGGAGATTTGTCTCCATGACACACACTCACTTGAAGTTAGATGAACGTATAAAAAATCGGTTGTGACTGATTTTAACTTTAAAAAAATCAGCTGTGAACACACTTAACTTGTTTATATAATTATCAGCTAGGGTCTGATATCCTGTATAAACTGTCGGCAATTTGGAAAGCTAGAAAACTGTTATAAATTATAAAACTAGAACACAGCTATAAATTATAAAGCTGTTATAATTTGATGCACGTTTGGCTGTCACAGTCCAGAAACTGAATAGCTACCCAAACTGAGAACACTTAGCCAAGTGAACTGCAAGGGTGTTTTTACTTAAAAATACAGGTATGTTGTAAAAGGACTTTTAACGGGGGGCAGGGATTTCGTTTTCTCTTAGGCTGTCAGTCATTAACTCTCCCCTTTATCTGCATAACAGAAAGAAGAGAAAAGTCAGATTTCTTTAATCATTGTTCTGAAAATGAATTTTAATCTCAGGAAAGAGATAGCAAGTCAGCTTTGCCCAAGTCTTCCAGCTCCTAGCTTTGGACGTTAGCTGGTGGAATCCCTCTGGAGAGCCAGCCAGATACTGAGATCTGAATTGAGGCCACAAACTCCATTTGTGCTCCCCATCAGATGCTTACACACCTTAATTGTCACTTGGGGACACAGGGTGGGAAGAGATGAGCTGAGCCCAGGCTCTCACTCCCTGTAGGCACCATGTCACATAGACTCTGTCTTCTTCATGCTCTGATGTTCCCTGCACATTAAGGCTTCTCATTACTCATGTAAAATGATTGCATCGCTGCCCCCTTCCTTGCAGGGCTCTAAAACTGCTCTGAATTAACTCAGAAAAGTTGCAGCTGTTACTGTTAGGGCTGTGTGTCAGGAATGGGATGGTTTTCTTTCACTGTAACTGCCTAAGAGATATATGAACTATAAGCCATAGTCCAAGCTAGCAATGCCACTGGACAGATGGACTCAGCACTGGAAGGTGCTTCTACTTCTACTACTTTCCTACTGAAAGAGAATGGAGATATCACTAGTAAACATAGAGGAACCTTAGACATCTAGTTCGGTTTAAGGATTCAGTTTTTAAATAGCTGAGTGAGGTAAAAGTGAATTCACCTTCAATATGAGCAGGCAAAATTGCTGAAACCAAAATAAAGCATGTTAAAATCAAGATATGCAGACCTAGCAAAACTGATTTTTTTTTTTTCTGGAAGTTTTCCCAAAGAAAAATCTTCTATGGTCCACTAGAAGGGAGAATGGGAAGGGAGAGGGATAAGCAATATTTCAGAGCTCTTTTCCATCTCACAGAGCCAAAAAAATGCCAATGTCAAGGGCAAAACAAGCTATCTGTCTTTCCATCAGGTTCCCTGGTTTATCATGGGGCAAGAGCTTCTGAAAGTGAGCAGAAAGTTCATCAGCAGGATGGACATTTGATTAAAAATATTTAGACTGGACTTTATTACCAAATGTAAATGAAAACCAATCAGATAATCATATTAAACTTAGGCAGTGTAGCACTCCCAGAATACAGTGATCATTACCAAGAAAGGGTATTGTCCAGTTATTTGCCTTTATAGAAGGTGGAGCGGGGAGAATCAATTATGCTTCACCTTTTAACTGCCTTTTAAAAGCCTTTCAGATTTGATTCCATACAATATCAAGGATAGAAGTATAAAACAGGAAGGACATTAAAGTGAAAGGTGAATAACAGGCAAATGATGATGTGCAGCTCCTATAAATGTTAGCCTGAGGGAAAAAAAAAAACATCCTTCCCTACTTGAGAAGAGCATCATAGGGCGTAAATTGGCCCTGCTGTATTACAATCATGAATGCAATTGTAATTTACTGCAGCAATGCCATCCATCCTTGGGATATGTGGTTCACTTCCTCCAGAATAGTTTCCTATTGAAAAACTTTCTGAAAAAACTCATCTGGTCTTCAGGGAGCAAAACAAGTTAGGTGGCAAGGATCTCATCATCTTCACTTTTATCTTACTAAGCTCTCATTCTCTTTGATAAGAAGATAGGATGGATGATGGTGATCATAGAATCAAAGAATGCTTAAGGTTGGAAGGGACCTCTAGAGATCATCCAGTCCAACGCCTCTGCACACACAGGATCACCTAGAGCATGTGGCTCAGGACTGCGTCCAAGCAGGTTTTGAGGATCTCCAGAGAAGGAGACTCCACAACCTCTCTTGGCAACCAGTTCCAGGGCTCTGTCACCCTCACTGTTAAGAAATTTTTCCTTAAGTTCCTGTGGAACTTTTGGTGCTTCAGTTTGTGGCCGTTTCCTCTAGTCCTATCAGCGGCCACCACTGAGAAGAGGCCAGCCCCATCCTCCTCACTGCCTCCTTGAGGTACTTATAGACACTAATGAGGTCTCCTCTCAGCCTTCTCTTCTCCAGGCTGAACAGGCCCAGTTCTCTCAGCCTTTCCTCATAGGGCAGATGTTCCAGGCCCCTGATCATCCTTGTAGCGTGATCAAGTGCAGGGCTCAGCCAGAAAAGCAACTGGCTTTTTTTTTTTTTTTTTTTTTTTTTCCTATTGATCCCCTCCGTTTCTCTGCCTTTTGTCCCTCCCCTAAACATGCCATCTTCAGTCTTGCAGATTCCCACAATCCCCTTAAAATGTCCCACAATAGCTTCTTCTCCTCTGCAATATCTTATAGTCTTTTAAGCATGTATATAGGATATATACATATATCCTATACCCTCCAGTTTTGCATTGCTTTTTTGAGAAGAATTTACTTTGTGTAACTCATCTCATGGGTTTCCCACCATGGACAATGATCTATTTGTTCTCCTTCCATAGCCCAGTGTGGAGCATACTATTTAGCTCATCCCGTGAACTTTCTCCCTGCATCATAGCCACATCCAGCCATGTCTCGTCAGCCTAAGAAATAACGTCATTACCCAGTATATATGACAAGTTATTATGTTCTAGTGAAATAGCTAATCTTTCTCATGAATAGCATCAGATAATATGATCTATCCCCAGACTCCATTAAAGCACAACATTATTTTTTGCCCACTCTTTACACAAAGGATCTCTTAACTATGACTTGGAAACCAAAGGAAAAGTATGATGGTTGCAGAAGTATCTTTCATGGCTGTAAGTCATTTAGCTGGGGACATATGCTAAAAAAATTGGCAGAGTTGGAGAGAATTTAATGAAATGCCTCAGGTTTGTTGTATGTCTGAGAGTGCCTCAGACCCCCAGATTTTTCTTTACAAACTGCAAACTCATCATCAAGGCAGCTTGCTTAGCCCAGACTCCAATTGCACTTCCAGCTTTTCCTAAATGTCAAGAATGGTTAAGAAAATGTCAATCCCTACTTTGCTGTGATTTGGAGCCTGATATGGTCCTCAAACCATGATAATCCGTTCCACCCTATTAAAAGAAATGGAAAATCCAATCCATCTCTATTAATCTGTTCCATCTCTATTAAAAAAAGGAGAAAATGGTTCAACAATGAGAGCTTTGTCCCTGTCTGAAGTCACATTCATAGACCAGTTGAATATTAGGCCAAGGGAAAACAAGCCAAAATAAGGAGTCTTTTTACTTTCACGCTCTATTCTTCCTTTACTCTAGAGTTTATCATTGCATTTAAATACTTTAGCAGTAACAGCATATTACTGATATCAGGGAAGAGTATGAAACATAGTACCAGTAATGCTATAAAGTATGAAAGCTCTTTTTAAAGAAATTATCTTTTAACACAAAATCATCTGTAACTAGTATGCCTTGAGAAGATGTCAAAGGCAAACCCAGTTAGCCCAAAGTCCAGCTAGGAAATAAGTTGGAAGAAAGTACAAGGCTATTGCTTTCTTAATATGCATAACTTGCTTTATGGGGTACCTGAAAGATACTGGTCTACTTCTCCAGTCCGAAAGAGTCTTATCATGTATTTCAAACATTTTCATTTTTATAAGGCCATTTAATTTTGCAAAAAAAAAAGTCATAAAATTGCTACAAGCCAGAAGATTCTTCCAAAAGAAAATACACTGTTTCCTATCCTTTATTCCTACCTGTTCTGACCACGACTCATCAACATTTCCCATGTATTTCTCCTGAAAGTCCAACCTAAATGGAAATAAATCAAATTAACTCTATTGTCTTCAGCTTACAGAGACATCATCCCTGCCTTTGAACTTTGCTTCTTATTCTTATAAGAACTTAACATATAAGCATTGCTTTATTTTGTTCTCATATCATTACATGCTGCATTCTTTACACAACAGTTGGCACCCTCAGGGCAGGTAAAATAAAAATTCTGAATATTTCCCTGCATCTCCTTTTATTTTCATGGAGACAGTAAACCATAACTACAGCCCAAAGGCTAAAGAGAATTCATTATTGTGCATGTCGTTATCCCCTAATGTCACCATAAATTAGTTGGAAATTTTCCTCCCAAGCTAAAGATCAAAGAGATCCTTTGAGGTTAAAGTTTTGTTACAAGATGTCCTCAAAGCATCCTCTTTCTTGGAAACTCTGCAGGCTTGGAAATGCTCATATGTTGGATGTCTTTTCACTACTTTTCCTTAGGTACTGGTGAAAATTAGTAAAATTGAAGACTTCCTTTCTCACCTTCATTTGAAGCCTGTTCTTTTGGATCCATATTTGGAGAGCTCCTCTTTTTATGTCAGTTACTCATCCATTATAATGTTTTGTAATATTTTAATATTACTGCTATGGTAATTCCAGTGAAAACAG
>VZSV01000205.1:56708-68969 GCA_013398735.1 Nothocercus julius | reverse complement strand
AAAAGTTTTGAAAGATTTTATTTTTATAAGGCTTTATAAAATACTATATTTTCTGAATTAACCATGGGGTTGAATATCAGACCAAAATGTCCTTGACGTTACTATACCAATTTTAAATGTGTTCTGTCATGAATGAATGTAATTCATTGAATTAAATTCTCAGAGGCTGAAACATAGATTATACTGGAGATCTTAACTACATACTCCGTGCCAGCTCAAATGTCTTTTACAAAAAAATTAAAAGAATTTTGATATTTTAATCACATTATAATAAATATTTCCTGTTATTGTAATATTGTAATAAATATTTCTGTTACTGTAAACACGAAAACTGAGTAGGACACTTCAGAGAGGGAAAAATGATTCAGAGAAGGAGCACCCAGACAAAAACTATAAAGGAAGGGGGTCCTCAAGGAGGTCCGACATCAAGAACACAATCCCAGGCTATTCCGGTTGGGAAAAGTCTGGAAGACTTGTGTGAAGTCTCAATGACCTGAAGCTTCGTATTCTGGGTGATGTGAGTGGTTTGCATTTCCCCACTTATGGGGAAAATGAATTTGCAATGCAGCAATTTCCAGGTAAGTGGCAGGAGGTGCGATAGGTTCCTCAAGCTCTGCTTCTGCTTTGTGCATGTTTCAAAGCATCTCTTCATGGAGGGTTTAACTATGTCTGAGTAGTTACGTGGACAGCTGACCCATAACAAGTCCTGAGCTCCTTGTTCACATGTTTTCATACCATGATCCTCTCCACTCCCACGCTCTCAGGTTTGTTTTCCAGGTAGAAACCACTGGAAGAGGGGTGGGAGATAAGACAAGGTGTGTCCAGGTCCAGCCCAGGAGTGTTAGGTTGAGACAAGCCTCCATGCTAAACTAAGAGCTCTCCCAAGTCCCACAGGTACCTTTTTTGTAGGAGGGATGATACAATCCATTACTGCTCTCTCCAGCTCTTCTCTTTCCCTTTCATGATTATTTAGCACACTAGATTTTGAGAGACACATGTCAGTCCTCCAGTTTTAACTTCCTGGGTCATGCATACCCAAATCTTTGAAAGTAAAAACTTTTATCTACTTAAATGCTTTTCAAGTATTAGGCTTTTTATATATTTTAAATCTGTTTTTCTCTCTGTTCTATCCTGGTAAAAAGGAATAACAACATTGCTTTACTTCACAGGACTGTCATGAAGGTCACTAAGCTGAAGTGTGTGAGGACATATTTCTTATATCATAGGTATGTTCCAAAAATATGGAAAAAAGGTGTGCTAAAACAGGATTGGAGACTTAACTTGAAATGCAGAGCACATCTGCTTTGCCCTGGTCTTCAATATGCAGTGCAGTAGGGAAGTAAATATAATCACTGAAGAACTATTAGTAACACAAAGATAATACGTGGCATCAGTGAAAACACTTCTAAAATCCAACCTGAAAAAAAAAATAGATAAATGTAAATGACTTAGTAATTCACCTTCCCTTAGAGCATAAATTCATGTTGAAAAGGGGATTAGCAAGTAACTTGATCAAGGCATACAAGTCTGTGGTGAGGTTTCCTTCTATAGCACGAAAAAAGAATGATGATAGATGCTGGCTTGATATCTTGCAGGAGCTGAGATCCAATGAAATATATGGGTGCAAGAGCTGGTATATGAAACAAGACATATTTGGAGTGTAAATACAGCACAAATATTCAACAGAGAAAGTAATTAACCACATGTAGAGATGCAATGGGCTCATCTTTACATTAAAAAAAAAAAAAAAAGAGATCTTCTCAAGAGAAATGCAGAAACAGAAATGACTGAACATAAGTATGATAGCTTGTGCAATGCAAGAAAGCAACTTAGATCACAATGAACTTCTCTGATTTGAAAATCTAAATATGTATCAACTATTATTCTGTAATTTGATATACTGGCATGTTATTTACATACACTGGATACCACTGTGGCTAAATTTTTTCATCATGACCGTCTCTTACCATCCATGATACAGAACCATGCAGAAACCATACTCAGATTTTGCGTTCCTTTACACTAGTCCAGGAGCACACCCTTGGACATATTCCTACTGCCACACCTTCTGAATAGTATCTTTAGTCCTGATAGCATTTTCGGCTGCAGATCTCCTTCCTCTGATAGGATTCCTCTCTGATACATTTCAGATATGAACATGAAACTGATCTCAGCTAAATTTGTCTGTAGGCATATTTCAGCGATTTGACTGTATATGCCTTTTGTCAAATACAATTGTCATAAAATGACATTTCCAAAAACCTTCCAGAATAAACAAAACATTTTGTTTATAGCAATTGCCTTGGGTTTAAAGTAGAAAAAAATATTTTCAATTTTCAATACATTTTTGCCGAAATATGAGAATAATTAAAACATTTTTATTAAAAAATTAAAACAAATCTGCCAATGAAACCTTGTTAAATGTGTTTTTCAAGAATATTTTACAAAAAAAAAAAAAATAGATATCCAAGCCATGAAGGATTTTTTATATCTTCATCAGTCACAATTTCAGTCTCAATTAGCATAAGACTAATTGTCCGAGAACTTGTAAGAAAAGAAGGTTTTTCTATATAATGAGAAGAGGAAAGAGCATTATTTAAAGATGTAAAATGTGAAAAGGATATAAAAATAAATACAAAGTAATAGGGTGAAGCATATCTGTGGAAAGAGGTTTGCTTCCAGTATCAAAGTTTAGCCAGTTCGCGGTGGCCTAAGACAGCAAACTGTGCCATCTTCCATACGAAAGAAGTGGTGCACCCATCTGTTCCTGATTCTCAGGGTGCCATCGATGGGCTGTAAAGACCACAGCTAGTCTTTAACACTCTCCTAGTGCAAATTTTAAACTCACATTTTAGCGCTTCTGCTGAGGTGGCTTAACACCTCCTCGAACATAGCCATAGTGTGTGTTAATATCACAGGGAAGGATTCCTGCCTTTGCATTCATCCGTCATATGCCCATACTCAACAACCCATTTGTCATCATAACCATACAGGGGGAAAAAAATGCACTAACTCTTTCAAATTCAAACCAAATATATTGTCTACTCTTTTTCCCCCAAATTATGTGGTCAAACATGAAAGCACCGTGTATCTAATAAATTATAGCTAAATTCATTTTTCAATAGAATGTATTACTATATTAATATGTTCTTCAGAAACATACAATACTAATACATCAGTTTGTGTCTAAGTCATATATCATTACCAAAATGGATGATGGAGTGCAGTTTCTGTTCAATAGATGTCCAAGATGTTAGATGTTCATTGTCATTTTCCATGGACTTTATTATGATGGTAGAGCATATATCAACAACGAAAACACTTTCACATGGACTTTGAGGCTACACATTCACAAGCAAGAAGTGAATCATAAATCAGTTTAAAAATATTGCTATTCCTCCCTGAACTAATTTCTTTTTCTGAAATGTGTCCAGGGAACTCAATGACTTTCTTAGCCAAAGCAGCAAAAGAAATCACACACACATTTCTCAAATTAAGGGCACAAATTTCATAGGAGACACTTAAAGCCCAGATGAGGCCCTGTTTCTTATTATAGATTTTTGGGCCCCAATAGGCATTCCTCCAACCCAGCATCATATCTAATACTGATAAATGCCTCAGGGGGAAAGTTAGTGGATTCACACTTTGGATGATTGTAGAATAAAATGTAGAGTTTAACAGACGTAGATAAAGAACCCTTGAGGTATGAGAAGGAAAAGTCCAGAAGTAAGAGGTGATAAACTTGAAGTTGTACAGCAAGTCAGTGGCAAAACCAAAATAAGATTAAATTTTTCCAAGACTTGATATAGTATCTTTTCCATTAGATTTCTTTTTTTTTTTTTTTTTTCCAGCATACTGTCACCATGAATATTCCAATGTGACTACCAATCTCTGCTATACTCTTGAATTTTTTTAAATCTTTTAGCTCTTGTGCTAAAGAGATGCTGGGAAGTAAACACCCAATAAACCTCAGGATTTTTCCTAGCATACTGGGTGAAATAATCATTAAAAAGAGAAAAACAAATACATTAAAAAGTATATCATTTGTTTATTGGTCAAGGACAGTGGTGTCTTATTAGTCTTTCAGTCATTGCACATACTATTAGCAAGACATCAATGGATCCACAATACCTGTTCTTGGGTGCTCGTACCCTCTTGCAAATGATAATTAACTCAAGCTAGCTGAGCACATTTTCACTGGAGAAAAATTATTTTACATTTGCCCCTGACTAAGAGCTCACAGGCAGGCAATTAACACAGAGGCTGATGAGTAATGAGTGGTTACCTCAGCATACATCTGAGCCTTCAAATAACTTTGAACATACAAATGTGATGTTCAGAAGAAGGACTGGTAATATCAGGCATTTTGTTTGCCAAAGGGCCTCTGGCAAGGTCATGCACAAATGACTATTAAGAAAAAAGATCTTTCAAGTAGTCATTAACTCAGGGACTCTGGAGGTCTCCTAGTCCGACTGTCCTGCTAAAAGCAAGGTCAGTTAAGGCAGGTTGCTCAGGGTCATGTCCTGTCAGGTTTTGAATATGTCCAAGGATGGAGACATATTTTGTGATTTTTGTGACTCCTTTTGTGGTTTATTCTTTCCCAGAGCAAATACTTACATCTGGTTTACAGAAATAGTATATAATTCAGTGCGCTGGATCTCCCTGTCTTGCAATAAGGGCTGTGAGAATTATCTTAGATGTAAGTCATTAAAGGCAATCTAAAAACAATATTAAATTCCATCTGTGGAGTCAAAAACCCAGAACATCAGTAGGCACATGGTGTCAAATACTGAGTGACACCTTTATGTAAATCAGTAGTGCAGCATCCTTGAGACAGACTTTAGGACTGGTAAAATCAACTTGAAAAATAGAATATTATATAAAAGAAGGCCAGACTAACCAAACAGGGATGATCAAACTCCTGGAAAATCATGTGCATACCAGAAGTGACTGAAAAGACAGAACGTCAAAAAAAAAAAAAAAAAAAAAAAAAAGACTGAATATGACAGAAACGTAGGAAAAGAATTAATGGCTTGGAGAAGGCAGATGTGAATTTCTGTTCTCTTCATCTCAAACTATGGCTCAGATGCATCCTCAGATGCTCAAAGAAGTTTTGATTTTCCCATTCAGCCTATGTTTCTGCTGCAGAGCCTTTTGCTTCAGTAACTCTTTTGGTATAAGGTATTACCAAGATTGGAAAAGGTGTAATATTTAAATTTGTAAAATAAAATATCCTGAGTTAATTGATGATACTAACTCTCCCTTGCTTAGGCACAAAGCTCAGGAGACTACATTTTTCTTCTAACGGGCTGATATTTGCTACTCTGGATTCACTGTATTCGGCACTTTATATACTTTTGGAGAGCCATTATTTTTAAATGTATTTCCCTAATCAGTAAACTCAATATTAACTAACAGGGAATATTCCCATGTTCTTTCACCCTAAATGAGTATGCTTTTGTTAGAGCTGTCTTCTGCACTGGTGCTACTTTAATTGTGAGTTACATCAAAAAGTGTTTGGATTACCTTGGTCCAAAAATGTGCAATGTGAAAGGAACCAACATCATTAGTTTTAATATTCAGTACAGCTTGAAGCAACTATTCCTTATCTCTACAATTTCCTGCTGTTTCCTCCCCTATTCTGTTCTCTCTGCTCTTTTTTTTTTCACTTTCATAATTTTATTTTTTATTGTATATCAGTGGCATGAGCAATTCATGCAAAGCAATAAAAAAATTCTTTCTTGCAATAAAAAGGAATTTATACTTGCTATGTGTCAAATTAACATGAATCTAGATGTCCTATTGGAAGGGCATGAAAGGGTAGGGAAATTGAATTTCTGACTCTTTTCCTTTGTTTTCTTTGTTTCCTTTGTTTTGGGTGTCAGAGTGCAAACAGGACCTGGCTGGCAGAATGAGCAAAAAATTAGAGCTGAATTCAGTCACTGTATTTTCCCATCCAAAATCAATGAGGATAATTAGCAGAAGAAAGATCTGCTGGAAATGGGCAATTTTCCATGTCAGCAGGTAGATGAGGAATCAATGAGGTAGTCTCGTTCCTCTCATTTCAGCTTATTTGTTCACATTAGAGAGCGTAACTCGGTTTACATAATGCAGAAATGTTTGTTTGTTTGAAATGCCTATGTCTATCTCCTAGGCAAAAAAACATACGGCATAAGATGTCTGGAACCAAGAGGCCAGACTCCTGGCTGGTGTAAATATCCCTATTTCTATTTATACCAGACAAAGGGTCTGACTCAAGATACACTACTCCTAGGCACATCAAGCTGTCTCAGAACCCGATACAACACAGATTGTACAAATGGACATCATCCTTTATTTGTCAGGAATTCAGTCCAGATTGGATCTATAACAGACTCACTCTAAATTCACAGCAGGGAACCTAAGAGGGGAAAATCATCATATGTGTTCCCAAAAAGAGGATGATAAATGATCCTTTTTCCTGGATTGCTGAAATTTGGGTTTGGGGAGAAAACAATAATAGTAGTAGTAACACCCTTTCCCTTGCCTTGTATTGTCTTGCCTTGCCTTCCTTTCACTTCTCTTCTTTATAGTCATTTCAACTTATGGCCTAGCTCACTCATATCCAATCACTCTGTACTTCCAACCCTATAAATTTGCATTGGTTTAACTCCCTTTTGTTCAAATGGGTAACAGTAAGAGAAAAGGTATTTCCTTTTGGCATTGCTACTTTAAATGCAGAAGTTTGTTTCCATCAGCCATAGGACACACAACCTTCTGGAGTCATTTTAACCAAAACAAAGGAAGATGTTTCATTTTCTCAGTTATTCTCCCTCTTTGTGAATTGTTTTCTTTGATGTTTAACTCCTTTCTGTTTCCCAAAGGAAAGCATAAGTACTTTAACAAATGCATGTGTTTATTAAATGCTACCAAAATCAGATATTTAAAAGATCAATTTTCCCATTTACCAGCAAGTTCTTAAAAAGGTCAGAGGAACATAAATTATTTTTATTTATTTTTGCCCTCTCCTATTGCTTCTGCCAAGAGAACAGGGAGCTTAATTGCAATTGTCATCATTATGAGCAGCAAAATTAGACATGCATATGTAATGTATTTAAATTTACATAAATTGATTATTAAAATAAATAGATAATCTAAGTGAGCCTGTCCCCTTTGCTCAAAATAAGTCCTGCCCTTCTATTCTCTTCAGCAAGGACTTTGCAAGTAATTATGAGACACTATTTAGAGCAAGTCTGGGTGCACCACTGCATCTCTCTCCCTTTGTGACTTACAGGCAAAGGATAATTTCTGGTCAACACAATGCTCTTTCTGTGTTAACTGAGTAGGCAGCTGATTAAGGCCATCTTTTTTTTTCTTCAGCATGGTGGTGAGATTTGTGCAAAAGGCTGTAGGAATAGCAACCCTTCTCCCCCTTTTATGTTTTTTTCCACATATTCCCACAATGCCTGTTTGGAAAGGATGAAGGTAAATCTGGTGAGTCATAGGCTCTTGATCCCTTCTGCTGGATACCATCAGATTTAAACTCTATACTTTTATAGCTTAGACTAGCCAGAAAAAAACATATGCCTGGCCCTACATTGCACCCTGTAGATAATGGGACCTTTAGCATTCACATACCAGTGGGCCTTTTCCCAGAAAGTCAAGTTTTCCTGACCTGTCGTTTTTTGATTTTTCATGCTCAGAATTGATTGTCTCTAATTTCTTTCCTTCTTCTTTTTTTTTTTTTTTTTTTTTCCCTCTCCCCATCTCTGACACTTTGTTCTGGTGAGGATTGACAAGTAGTAAGGCAGCTGAGGAAGGACTGAAACACTGAGTATAGTTGGAAGATGATCCTTCAAAGAAGATGATCCTTTCCATAAGGAATCTAGAGCAGATAGTGCTCCCCATGTGCACCCCACTGTAAACGTCATTTTATTAATTCTGAAGATTGCTGGTAGAAAGGAAAAGGAAAGCAACCCATGTCTCCCCTATATTCTCTTTCAGCTCTTCAAAATATGTATTATGGGAATGTGATAGATCTTCCCATGACTTTGTGCAGAAAGTTCACTAATATACTGAAAAAAAAAAAAAAAAAAAAAAGAGTGTGGGCTTTGGATCATTGGATCATTTGTTTTAATGTGGACCCTGGGCACCCTGATTGCCCTCTAATCCCACATGGTGGGATCTGAGAGTGACTGAGAAAGTATAAAGAGTCTGGGACTCTGCAAAAGGGCTGTTTTGAATGATGTCAATTAGCTAGCACACAGCAGGGCTGATGTTGCTTGATACACTTAATCACCATCCAGAAGAGGAAAGGATCAAGGACAGAGAAGTGGTACATATTTAGAGAAATTAGACAAGGTCGGGGGAATGACAAAGGATTTCAAAGCCTTGCAAATTCAGGTGATCAGATGATCCAGAGCCTCCAGCTTAATGACGGCATGCATTAGAAAGAATACCTTATATACTCCTGGTGGTGTTGGAATAGTTCTTCAACAGATGGAGAACCTGAGCAAAATTCTTTTGCTTACAGAGCATCAGTCAAAGAAGTAAATGAAATGATGGTGTATGAAAAGGATAAAACAAGATAAATTACCAAAAGCATTATTTTTTTTTGTTTCCCTAGGACTTCATATGGAATTGTATTTTTACTTCCAATCACCTTCTTTCATAAAATGGTCCTGCTGAATAAAACATGTTGCAAGCAACATACTTGTAAAGAATGAAAAATAAGGATGGTTTATCATAGTGGGTGGATGAATTGCAAAAGAACAAACTGATAACAGCAACAGAGTTGGACTGAAATATTAGTTACAAACATCTCTTCAGTACAGTCTGCCTTATAACTGCTTGCCAAAGGGTTCTTGTGCCTCCCACAAAGGCATCTGATCCTGGGCAGAAGTGGAGATGGGATTCTGAGTTCAATACATCATCTGATCCACTGGGGCAAGGCTAGGTCTTTCAGGCCAAAACAGTTTTTTCTTACTTAGGAAATGCTAATTATTTTGAAAACAAATGTATTGACTTCTACTGAAGGTGTAATCTGATGTGGGTCTTGTATAGTTCTTAAACCTCTGTTTTTATGTAATTGAGAATGCATTAAATATCTTCTCAGTTATAAATTAAACACTTACTCAAAATACTTCATTTATAACCAGCTGTGAATCTTTTCTTTGTTGTTATTTTCACCCTTGTGGCTTTTACTCTCTGGCTGAGGAAATGACCTGTGCTTTGTGCTTAAAAGTTTGGAAAATTTGGCTGAATGGGAGAGAGAATCTGCACTTCTGATGATGAATGTCAGCAGTCCCCAAGTGGCTTTGACAAGGTGCTCTTAATGCTCAGAGTCTAGCTAGACTAAACTGAACCTCTGGCATTAACTCTGATGGAGCCTAATGGCTAGAAAAGTGGTTCCTGTAGAATTAAATTTTAATTCGAAAAAATCAGAGAGTCAGGCTGATCTAAACTGATCTACTCAAGGTAGTTCAATGAATATGGATTGTTTAGAAGGTCTTCTCAGCCCTGACACTCAACACTGAAGTACCAATATTTGGGAACCAGAAAGCCATGAAGGAAAACAAAAAATAACCAGACTCTCTTGTTTTACACTTCGCATTTAGGGAAACACATTGTAGAAATGAGCAGGTTAAGTGGGAGAATAATAACTGGATTTGCCATAATATTTCTCATTAAGAGTTCCGGTGTTATTATTAAAAAAATGAAAGAGGAAAGGGATTTCTGTGTTTTAATTGTGTTATCATTACTCCTATAATACCTTGGCTCTCCCCTCTACCCACAGTTACTTTCCCTGTCTGTGGGGCACATAAAGTCACTGAGCTCACTGTGAGTGGTAAGCAAGTGAAGTGCCAAAATAACACAGACGGGAGCCATGCTGTAAAATGCAGTAATTTGCTCTGCAGTCAGTGAAACTCCTCCACCCTTAATCTGCTGTCTCATTCCTAATGGTTATATCCACCTGCAAATGTAGATCCAAAGG
Organism: Nothocercus julius; assembly: GCA_013398735.1. NCBI lineage: Eukaryota > Metazoa > Chordata > Aves > Tinamiformes > Tinamidae > Nothocercus > Nothocercus julius. The sequence continues at coordinate 58,996 of VZSV01000205.1, read as the reverse complement.
AAATCCTGTTGTTCTAATTACTGGGTGAAGTCTGTGTAGTTTAGGTTGTCTCCACAGAGCAGAGATCAACCTCTATATCTGTTTCCCTACCGTTGGCTCAAGTTGCCAAAACTTTCCTTCATGTTGGGCATCTCAGCACTTGCTTTGCAAACTTGGCAGCTCCACTGCTTTCTGTTTTCTCCCCCTTTACTCCCTCCTCATTCACACTTATGTCAAGGTCTCAGAAATCCATTGCTGCAGCTGTCAGTCATTATTTGGCGAAAGTGCCTCTTTCTCAGACTAGCACTGGGGTGCTGGGTAGAGAGGACAAAAAGTTGCATGATGAAGCTTAGCAATAACAGCCAAGTTTCATGAAGGCAGCACCTAAATGCTGCAAAGACCATCTGAGTGGTGTTGAACACTTGCTTCAGAAATTTTTCCTCGTTCGGGAGCTATTCAGAGAGTTGGCAGATGGCTGCTTGCGTGTGCATGTGACCCTTGAGAAAAAACTTTACTAAGATGATATCGGGGATGCCCAAGAGGGCCAAAAATATTCAGTGACAAGTCTGCACAGGTTATCAGATGGCCTTTATTTTATTTTATTTTTTTTTGCTTTTTGCTTTTTACAAGCAAAGGTTTTTATTCCTGTTTGCAAGAAATATGCATATTCTTATTTTATATCTACAGCAATGAAAGTCCCCCAGAATACTCTTCCAGTCTCTGGGTTCTCCACTATTAAGTGCAGCACAAAGGAAAAAAAAAAAAAAGAAAAGAAAAGAAAAAAGAAAAAAGAAAAAGAATCTTTATTCCCAAAGAGTGTTCAATTTAAATAGAGGGGCAGAGATGATGGCTGAGGAAATAGGGACACGGTGACTCAGCCCAGCTCACACAGGGCTGATCTATGGCATGGCTGAAAAGAGATGCCTGGTTCCCAGAGCATCATTTTGCTGTCTGGTCTGGAGAAAACATGGACTTTGTCTGGGACCAGCTCAGCGCAGGGGCATCTGAGCCCTCCTCAGCTGCTAGTGGCCTCCATCCAACCCCAGATATGCTGGTGTCCATTCCACAACTGATTAGCACTAACCGGCATTTTTATCCACCTGCGAGTCTGGTGGATATACTGTAGACTTGCATCTCACCACTGGTGCCCGTGTGGGTCCCTTGGCACCACAACACAACAGCTGCTGTCACGCTGCTTATGTTCTGTGAGTAAATAAAGACTCCTGTCTCTAGGGATGGCAATCCAGTACTTTTCTGTAGCTCTAAATCACTTTCAGAAAAAGTCATAGCAAAGACATAGTCAATACCTGGGAGACTCACTGAATTTTTAGCATGAGAGATGATATTCCAGTGAGGTTTACTTTAGCCACCCTTCGTCCATATCTGCAAGAGCTAATCAACATTCCTCCTAGTGTAGAAATGATTGCCTCAATTGCTGCCAAAATTTGTTTCACTTACTTCGGATTTAGCAACAGCCATGGGAATCTCGTGGTATGTAGAATGGAGACTTGGGTAATTCCTGAGTTTTCCTGACCTGAGGAAAGGGAAGTGGAGGGGAAAGCAAAAGGAAGAGAGAAGGAAAGGAAACCTTGCCCCAGACAACAAATTTCATCTTCAGTAATATCTTCCCAGGCTCTGATTGCCATAACACTTTGGATAGGACTCTTTCTGAATTATTCAGAGCAATTTGTACTCTAATCATATGCTTGTTAGTACTGCTGTTTGTGGTGCTAATTCCAAAGAGTTTTGTTTCTTTGCCCTGGAGCTGCAATTGTCAAGGTTAGAGATAGTCCCTGGGAAACAATGCACTCTCCAGCACTGTGCTGCAAAGAGCAAGATGCTGCCCAATCTGCTGTTCAAAAGATAGATAGAGATCAGGTAATGAGAAATGGGCAAATGCCAAAAGGCTCCTCTATTCCATTTGACTGGGACAATTAGGTGTATTGTACCACGGTGAATTTTAGTCTGAATGGAGGAATCTTGATTTATAATGAAAGAGGGTGGAGTTCAGAGCCACTCAGGACTTGGGAAAAGGATGAGGGGTCTGTGTTTGTCTCTGTCATGTACAGAAAACACAACCCCTCTGTATCTTCTCTCCTGGACTAGGCAATCTCTAGCCATCTCTACAGAGCTGAGCAGAAGTCAGCTCAAGGCTGGAATCAAGACTCGGTCACTACCCTTGTTAGTTAGAAGCCAAAAATAGAATCATAGAATGCTTAAGGTTGGAAGGGACCTCTAGAGATCATCTAGTCCAACCCCCCTGCACACGCAGGGTCACCTACAGAATGTGGCTCAGGACTGCGTCCAAG
>VZSV01000205.1:30170-48970 GCA_013398735.1 Nothocercus julius | reverse complement strand
GATGAAATTTTGGCTTGTATTTGACCTTAGATCCAGCAAAATCCCAAGATCGTTACTGGTAAAACAGTTACCTAGAAAAGTTTTCCCCAGCCTGTATTTTTTCACTTAGTGTTACATAAATTTAGGATTTTCTGATGATCTTGAATAACAGCCACTTTTGTTAAACCATTTCTCACACTTGTCAAGACCATTTTGACTTATCACTATGCCCTGCAGTATGTTGATAATCCTTCCCAGGTCAGTCCTTCCCACCATTACAGTCAACAAACCTACTCTTGATCCGTCATCCAAGCCATTAATGAAAACACTGAATTGTACCCAGCAAAGATCTTGCAGGAGCCCTGTTTTATGCAGCCTTGCATTTGTCAGTCTAATTTCACCATATACTCAAGACATAGTTTTGAGTCAGATTTGACACTTCTTTAGAGTAATTTTGTTTAGCTCATATTTCTCTACCTTGCCAATTAGACTGCCATGTCATACGGTGACTAAAGTTCTACTGAAGACAATTTGAAGTTTTCCCCCCGCCATTCACGACAGTCCACAGTGTATCTTTCCATACGACCAAATACATGCGCTTCTTCTTCACAAAGGTATTTCCTTGTCATCCTTAGATGTTGCTTAGACTTTGACCACTCAATTTTTTTCCCTTAGATTTTGCAAGGCATTGAAGCTAAGTTGCCATTCTTTAGCCTTTTCTCCCCCAGGACCTCCTCCCCCCCCTTTCTTTTTTTTTTTTTTTTTCTTTTAAAAAGACAAATTTTCTGCTCTTTTTGTTTTCTAGTCACTTCCTCCTTGTGGTTTTGAAAATCTGTGATAACATCAGCCAAAGAAATAAATGACTGATAAAAGATTATGACATTCAGCTAATCTGAAAAAGTTTAAGTCATCTAACTACTCTCTGTTGTTCTATTTTTATCTGAGGGCTTATTTTTCATGTTGGTATTTATTGGACTAGTCATTGCTCCTAGTTGACTTTTTTTTAATGAAGATTGCTAACACATAAAAAGGCAACACTCTGTCTTTCCTGACATGCTCTTATGATAGCCTTTCCACTCCACAGAGTGATTTGAACACCCTGAGCACTTCTCTTGGCCTTCTTCTCACTAATAGTGGACTCAGTAGAAGGTTTATTTTTTTATAGCCAGCATGTCTTTTGTTAACTGAACTTATTTTATCGCTGGGCTTTTCAGATTTTGCTCGCTATAGACTAGCGTTAGAGGGAGTTGGCTATTCTTTTGTTACAGACCTTGCTAATCTAATCTAGTTTCCATTGCTTGTGTGCCTGCTACTGCCTCTTTGACTTCAATAAATGTTGTATAATAGAGCCAGGTTGGTCACACGGTGCTTTTTCTCTATTAGCTGTCTTTCATGCATCCTCTCGCAAAGTTAGATTGTGTCTTTTCCGTTCTTTCTGCATTGTCTAATTGCAAATACACTCTTGTATGGGCCTCCCTCAGTGACATCATGGGAGTTATAACTATTCTATTATATACCCCTGAATAGGACACTAGATTTAGCTGTGGAAATCTTTTTTTACTGTCACTCTCTATTCTCTTTTTATAATAGAAATTGAAAATCAAAATACAAGGAGTAATAAAATATTAGTGGTTATGATCCTGTACCTTAAAATAAATAAATAAATACATAGAGGTCCTTGGAAAGAACGACACATTTCAATGGTATTAAATTTGCTCAGAGATGCTATTGTCCTCAAGGACCATGTAGGAGGCATGAGCCCATCAGCAGGCTACAACTTGAAACTATCACTTTATTTCACTATGTTTACACTCGAATTAATTAAATTCACAGTGTCAGGAAGGAAAGGAAAGTCTCTTTGGGGCTGAGCTGATAGGAAGATGGGATGTGATTTGTCTAATCACCTCCCTGAAGAACAAACTTCACTGAGGAGTGAATTCATTAGCAAAGCATCAGCAGCAGAATATATCACTTTTATTATCTGAGAGACTTTATGCTCAAAACTCCAATCAATTTATAAATCATAACATGACCCTCCCAGTATTACCTGTGCCTTCAGTTACAGCAAAGGAAAGCTGGTACCTAAGCTCTTGTGTTTTAGGAAGAACTTTGGGAGACAGTCCCTTTTTAGTATTCATAACTTGTACAGTGACTAGGACTGTGAAATCCCAGGCCGTGGCCAGAGATTTGAGGCATTATAATAATAAAATAAAAACAGTGAAGCCAGCTCCGTCGGACCATCTGTAAGATCAGTTTGATAAGATACAACTAGCAATGTGATTTAAAATGGTGCAGAACATAAAACCAGTCAGATCAGGTGAGACCGAATGTTCATCTAATGTGGATGCCTGGAGAATAGCAAATACACGGTGATATTTCAAGAAAAGTGTCCCAAACTCCAGCAATTTGCAGCTCACTGACTCTGTGAGCCCGAGGTCATATCTTTGTGTTTATTAGCCCTTGGTAAATTATCATTATTACAGTAATTTGAGATATCATTATTATACTGTACTATTGGACTATTATTAAGAAAAACTGTTCACTCCTCCTGACCCAAAAAAACCCGATTCTGTAAAACCACACAAATGACTATATATTACGAAAAATAATATCCTTATAATCATTTCCATCTTATTTCTTTTCTTCACAGGACTTGGATTAAGCCCATCATCCGATAGAGAATGGTATTCAGAAAGAGAGTGTTTTTCTGCAGCACTCAGCACTGTAACACCCAATTCAGATTTTGTGATACTCTTGTGCTAATAAATCATGGCCACATTCCTTTTGCTCCAGCAGGGACTCTTTCAAAAACCAGTCACAAGAAGAGATCAGAAAGCCATCCCCCTTGCCTAGTAATCATTTGACAGAAGGATACATTTCAGAATGATTTAAAATTGTCCTTACAGATTGTGTTACATCGAAAGAAAACCTGATGCATTTTCACATAAAATAGATTCTCTTCCTAAAAGAAATCAGAAGTCATTTGTTGTTCATGCAAAAAATGATGACTGTTTTCCATTCTGCCATGAAAGCATCAGCATGGGTACAGAAAGGTGAGTCTCTCTCCTATCATAGATCCTGGAGAACTCCTTTGCTAGAATACACTGCAAAATTGCCAGGGGTTGAAATATACCTAAAACACAGCATAACACAGAGGTACAGTGCAAACAGTATGTCCAATGAGAATGAGAGCAAAAGAACCGACTTTAATTTCAGAAGAATCGCCCACGTTATCAAATAGCTCTGAGAACCTGGATCTCCTGCAGCCTCCTAGAAATTGTGAAGGCAGAATACCGAATCACGATTTATCTCCAATACTACCACACAATTCCAGCTCTTCCCATCATGACTATCTTCCCTGCTTGGGTTTTTTTCCTTTAAATTTCACCAGATTATTGGAAGGACAGACTGATATTTAGTTTGGTGTTTTTCTCCTTGGAAACTCCATGCCCCAGTAGTTTATCCCAAAGGACTGCTTCTTTCTTGATGTAATTATGAACAATTGTAACACTTCCAAACAAGTCAGGCTGGGGACATAATTCCTCAACAGTTCCTCTCATGCTTTGTTATCTCATGCACTTTTGTTTCTTCTATTTAATTTTTTTGCCTTCCCTCAGCCCCTGGCAAAATGGTTTGTTGTTATTTTCAGCACTGTATAGACAAGCAGGAGTAAAATAAGGCAGGATGCAGAAAATGAAGAGGAGCACAGATGGAAAGAAAATAATAGGACTTGGTGACAAGCATGAAGTGAGCATCACGCAGGAATCAGCCATGAGGGAGCACTCATTTTCTGAGATTGCCTCTTTTCTCCTCAGAATCACAGGAAATCTCTGCAAGGGGTTGCCTTTCCTTCTTCATAGAGAGGGCTGTAAATATCCACCATGCAACATGTCTTTGAGTTGTACAATGCATATGAGGAGGAAGTAGGAGAAGATGCTTGCATTTATTTCTACCAGCCTACCAGTAGCTGGAGTGAAAAAATAAAAGACAAATTTTGCATGGAGTTTTTCTCTATGGTGACAGTTTTTCTATGTCCTGATACAGTTATGAAGAAGGGGTAAGAGGTATAGTTATGAAGAGGGGTAAGAATGGGGGGGTGGTTCTGAAAGGACAACTTTATGCTACTGTTGGCTTTTTAAGGGCTTTGTGATTAAAACAACTCACAACCTTTTAATTATTATTTTTATTTTATTTTTTTTTACCTCTTCCATATGTACACAGAAGGAAAGAAGATTGATGGAATAGAAATGGGCCTTTGTGTAGTTCTGAGAAGCCCTTGCAATATTTTTATCCTCCTTTTAGAGATTTATTATAAAAGGACATGGTCATAAGGCGCTTTATTTCACCCCATGTCATTCCACAACACAGCTCAATACCTACCATTCATCTTCTTGGGAATGGCCTTCTTTTGTATGCAGTGCTTATGGGACAGCTTCTACTTTGGCTTCTACTTTGCTCTAACATTGCTGGGCTGGAAGTGTTGGGGAAGAGTCAAATTGTCTTCTGAGCCAACCTGATAATGCTGCAGTGACTATTAATGAGGCATCTGACCTCAAGGAAAGAATTGACCAAAATCTCCAGTTACCTTCCTCATTTTGGAAGGTAGGAAATGTTGACATATTGGTCAAATAGCAAAGACAGTATCACTGTTTGAGAGGGTGTGTGGGAGAACTAACCTAGTTGACAACCATGCTTTTCTACTGCTTTGTGCAATTTTTAATTTTATATAATTTGTTCATTTGCTTGTTCTGTATATAGCTCAGTTGCATGAACCAGCAAGACTGGTCCTTAGGTGAGCATGAGGAAGAGCAGCCACCACAAGGGAGTGGCAGATCATGCTAATGTTGCCACTAGAGGAATAAATATCAAATCACATATTTGGACAACTAAGATGACCTAGGACAAGTTCATCAGGCAAAGTTCACATAGTGCGAACCAGACATCATGTCTGGAAGCAGAAAAAAAACAGACGAGAAGCCAGAGGAGTCTGAAAAGCCACTGCTGATACTTCAATAGGCATCAGGTCATATGGTCTCACAGACAGCCCCCTCCTCAAAAGAAGCTGTCAAAATGTGAAATCCACAGATCCTAGGAGGAGAGCAACTTGAATGGCATCTCAATGATGAATCATTGGTAGAGCACTGAGACAGGAAAGGCAAAAAGTTGAAAAAGAGTCCTTAAATCCAATTTATTTTTGTTATTTATGCACTGATTAAAGATCAAATCAAGTAGATGGTAAAACCCAGGCTTCCATTTAGTGAGGAAAATGCATTAACTACTCAGTCGCAGTCATCTATCCCCAAACTATTGAAAACAGAAAAAAAAATCTAGTTTGTGTATGTTTTGTATTAATTTTCTATTTCAAATATCACTCTGTGTTTCTAATTTTCAGTATTTCTGTAATTTTCTGTGTTTCTAACAATTCTGTATTTTTTTCACTACATTATTTCTGTGGCAGTAAGCCACAATGACAGAGTTAAAACAGTGCAGCTTTTGTAGTCACAAAGAGAAACACACATTCCTACCTCTAAGGCAGTAATTCAAATGACCACAGGCTGCCAAGAGATAGCTAGGAGCAGTCAAGAGAAAAGGACAACCAGAAATACCATAAAGAGTAGGAGAGTGGTAGCTACTGCTGATCTCTGTATTGTTGGCCAACCCTAGCTGTAATCTGTATCTTATAAAGTTAGGCTACAGATTTCTACTGTCACAGCTTTGTCAGGGTGTACAAAGATGCATTTTCTGATCAACAAATTTGTATGTCAACAGCAACTACCAGAAAAAAAAAAAAAAAAAAAAAAAAAAAGTATTGACTAATATTTCTATCTTTGGACACTTCTCAGAGGTTGGTGCATTTATTCCATACTTCAAGGCAGAATTGGTTCATATAGCTATGTCTGTCCTTGGAGCATTTTGTCAGTCCATCCTACTAAACCTGTGAAGTAGTCCCTTAAGTCTTGACATTGCCTTAGATACAGGCTTTCGAACCAGGGAAAGTTCACAGTATGAGCATGCTGACCTCATCTCCTCCATCCTTAGGCAGTTCATACTCCCTCTACTACCTGTACTTCAAAAAAGTACCCTGTTAATTATTCATGGAGTGCTGAAGCCTTTAAACTCCATTGATTTCTTGTGTCTCACTCTTGATTGCATCAGGTAAATTCATTTCTATTTGATGGCATTAAGTATTTTGAATAATTAATATGGTAATTTATCCTGAGCTGAGGACTAAATGTTACCTTCTGCTGGGAGGAGTGTTGGGAGGGGAATACTCTATAGGGCACTTTTCCCAATTCTTTGAATGTCAACATGGCACTTAATATAAGTATCTGTCTAACAGCTATTCTTGAGAGCTTCTATGAGAATACAGCACAAGTACGATTGGGAAGACAAGCACTGCATGAACAGGCACTTATTCTTACACTGTGCTTTTAATTGACTGGTAAACAATCAAAATGACTAAATAACATCAAAGAGGGAAAATAGTTTCTTTGATCAGTTAGGTTCTTCTCAAATGACCAGCAATTTCGATTGTGCATTCTTCAAGAGTAGAACTGAGTCCCAAGATCCAAGCTCTACTAAAAGTAGTATTTTACAGTAAGCTCTTGGAAACTTAATCCGTTCACATTTCCATAGACCTAGCAGTGACTTCTGGACCTTTCAGTTCAACGTAGCGAAAAGTTATCCCTTCTGTAATGGATATCAGCATTGGGGAACATTTTTGCCTTTTCTCATTATTTATATTGGATTATATCTAATATTCAAAATCACTCATTTCATATGGTTTCACTTTCTTTCTATCCCATTAGTGTCTTTTATCTTGGTATTTCTATCCTCCAAACATGCATAATCCCCAGATACTGAAGTCATCAGTAAGCTGAACTGCTACATGAACTGACCCTTTACAACACCTCAGATCAAAAGAATTCTTTGATTTGTCTCTGATTTGAGGACTTTCTTTTTCTCTGTGCATTGGTGCAAATAAATCCGTAATCACTGGAATCCAATCCCTAAAGGCAAAAAGAAATCCCTACTACCTATTATTCTGTATATACCAGAGTTCCTAAATCCCTTTTCTTTAGTAAGGTATGCTAAAGAACATTCAGTCCTAAGCAATGGGCTGGAAGAGTGAGTGATGACTATATACAAAATCAAACTTCACCATGAATGAACTCTTCAAAATGGTACCCATTGTATCGTCTGATCTAACTTCCTCTGGTTTTCATTTATTTTTGCTGATACTTGAGTCTATTTCGCATCTGTTTCTCTCAAAACTCCATGTAGTTGTCAAAGATAAAAACAAGAGCTGGAAATACTATTTATTCTTGCAAAACTATAGAAATGGAGGTGGTTTAATCATCTATACTTTTTGGATGTTCTTCCACAGAGGGTTTGAGCCATGTTACTTCTGAGGGTAGACAGCAAAATTTCATAACAGACTATAAAGCCTGGATGTCTGCCAGTGGCTACAGAGTGGTTTCAGTTCCATGGCATTATATCAGTAGAGTCAGATCTGGAATTTCAGCTTCAGCTAAGTGTTCTTCTTCTTGGCCTGTAGTCACCTATATGGATCTCCAAAGGAACGGAGTTGTGGATTCCACGTGACAGCTGTAATTCATACTTCTTCTGTCACTGGTGGTTTGCTAAGACCTTGTTATCTCTCCCAGCTTATAGAAACCTCTGTTCTGCCATCACTGTTTTGTCTTCCCTAGGAACAGAGGGTTTCCATCACTGACAAATGTGCACAGAGATTTGGGCAGATCTGAAGGATTCTGCACTTCCAGATGTCTTCCAGAACTTTCTTTGCTACAGGATGCCCATCTCTTTCCTGGAATGTGCATCCATCATTTTAGAGCTCAATTCCATTGTGTAATCAGTTGATCTGTGAGAATGTAGTCATTTATTACCCAAAATGTCCATGGGATCCTACTATGAGGTAAAAATTCTGAAAGATATTTATTTGGCTGTTTGCCCACAATTCAAAGCATTTAAAATCTAGTGCAATCTTAAATAATTCATTAGTTCTCAATATGCCTAATACTTCTGTTGAGAGTGCCAATAAATGAGGTTAAATGGGATTCCTGCTGATTTCTTGTACTCTTGTTGGTTTAAACTCTGATAAATAAATGTTTTACCAGAAATGAAAATAGCATTAGGGAACAAATTTCTTTTAGTCAATGAAAGGATTGAAAGGAGTTTTCCCCTCTGTAACAACAAAGAAACTCTTGCTGCTTTAACTTCATGTGTTTCTTTGATTTACAGCTGTTGAATTTGGATATGGGGCTGGCCCTTAAGAACCAAGCTGATCAGATCAACTCAAAGGCTTCAAAATTCAGTTTAAGAGACTAGCCAACTCCCAAGGGTCTAGGATTGTGTGTGTGTGTGCTCTTAAGCACCAAAATAAAATAAATGACTTAAACAACAAAAAAATGCTTTTAAAATAAACATAAATAGAGGAACTGTCTTCCCGCAATTTAAAAGCACCTGTCACAATAGGTACATAGGTTTTATGTACATGAATACTCAAGCATCGGTCATATACCTTGCACTCATATTGTGCAAATATTGTGGTCTGAACTTTGTAGCTGTCCACAGAAACATGAAAACTCTGCAGAGCTTGAAGGCCTGAAATGCCTCCTATCTCTTAACCTGTGCCCCTCCTCAGTGACCTGAGAGCTTTCCTATAATCAATAGGCTTCTAGAGCACGAGCTCTATTAACCCAATATCTTGTTTCGGATTTTCCATCTGTTGTTTGGAAATAAATATGACCCTAGAAGACAGGAAAGGCTTATCTTTGAACAGGTTTGGTAGAAAGGTCCAGAAGCACAGTGTATGGCATCACAGATTACTACAGACAAGAAAAAAAAGCTTCAGACCTTTTTTTTGATCCAAACTCCCACTCTTCTTGAGGCTAAATTACACATTACATTAAATGAGTCTGCTCATCTCCTCTTGTCAACTTCATTGACAACATCTCCTTCACTGTCAACTCAATCCCTAAGCCATAGTGTGTCCCCCCCATATGAAGAGCCCAACACCTCCAGTCCCAGCAAGAAACACCAGTACTTGCTCCCTGTGGGACCAAACTCAAGCCATGCCATCCTCTGTCCAGGGCCCTAAGCTAATCACAGAAAACCTGCGAGTTCAACTGAAAATGTCAGGGTAGGTAGGTTTTTACATTAGCTGATATTTTAGGGTGCACACTGTTGCTACCAAATATGTCCAATGACAGCAATAGTTAGAGTCATATAACCCCAAAGAGGACACAATTTAATTGTCCACAGACAACCTCATGACACTTGTCATGATTGGAAGGTCAGAAAGCTCATGATTGACAGCCAATAGACAGGTTGCAAAAGAGACCTGACCTCTTCCAAAGCAAGAGTTAAAGACCAAGTGCTACTAAGTGCCTTATTGTGCTGCTGAACACAGTCCCATTCAGAACTGCAGCATTGCTTCTTATTACTTTTCATTTTCCCAGTTACAGAAGAGAGACTAAAATGTGGCAATATAATACTGAGCCCTACAACTGCTCATCCTGGGACTGTGAGGTTAAGTAATGTTTAAAAGCTCTGCTTTTACAACCAGGGTGTTTTGCTTTCACAAGCCATATTACAGTTTATAAGTGAATTATAAACACATAGGTATTTGTATTTGTGGCAAATTAGGGGATCTGTCTGCTGTATATTTAAAATATTCTAATGTATAGATGAAATCTCTGCATCACAGAAATATTGATATTTCCATAATATCTTTCTGAACACTGTACATACTGTAATACTATATAGGTATATGATAGGTTACAATAGATTATATAAACATAATTCCTATATTATTATCATGTAATATAAATGTAATGCATACATGTATGCATGTATCTAAACTGGATATCCATGTTTCTTGTTCCTAATCTGTAAGTAATAATCTTACAATAAGTAATCTGTAAATTAATTGCTGAGCTTTGACATATACACAGTCAGCCAAGACTACGCTATCCTTCTGAGATAGCTGAAGCACAAAAAAATCAGCTTAGGCAATTTTCTTACAGGTCTTTTTAAAGAGTAAAATTTTTTTGAGAAGATAAACAAAAAGTTGGATGCCAATGTGTGTCGCTATGTGAAGAAAATATTTTACAAACATGCAGAAATGGTCTTTCCCTTAATGTGATTATAGTCTCAATGCAAAAGTCAAAAAGTGGGAAGGGAAAACAGACATGCTATAGCTGTATGATGTCTCATAGTATTTTGTAAGAACTGCACAATATCTCATAGCAACCTGACAGTAAAATGGGGAAAATGATTCTAGTCTTCTGTGTCCTAAGTAAATTTTATGTCCAAAAGTTGGTACATGGACTGGAGAAAAGTATTGACTTCTTACTAAATTTCAAAATTGCAATATATGGATTTTTGTTTGGCCTACATGTTTTTGAATACAGACATATACCCCTCTGCTTCTTTGTTTGGGTTAAATTCCAGTGGCAAACCCAACATCTGCTTGGCAAGTCTAAATAGTTTTGATTCGTTACCTTTTAAGACCATATGAGATAGGCATTGCTTGGGAGCACATCCATTTGATCTTGTCTTGGACAAGATAGTTGAGGATTGCTCAAGAAATCTACCAAATGAACTTTCTATTTGGAAGACCTTGAAATCTTCTGATGAAAGACATTACCAGAAGTACAAAGAATTTGCAATGATAAAATGCAGGAAATCCAAATAGGTAAATGATTTGTTTTCTCACAAACAGAAGTGCAATTTTCTGGTTACTGAATACATCACTTGCATGAAAGATGCTGAGGATAAGGATTGTATAAAAGAAATAAAATCATCCTAAATTTGCAGATATTAAAATTGGAGCCCAGAGAGACTGAGTCATTTATACATAACAGTGTAGGAGGCCTAAGATGGGAACAGAACAGAGATCTTCAGTGATTCAGTGGTTAAAAGATAAACAAAAAAATAGCCCTTTTCTTTCAGGAAGCCATGTTGCTGAAAATGGTTTTGAATTGAGACTAGCAAAATTGTTGTATTTCAAATGTTATTAGGTCCATGACTTAAATTTCAGTAGCATCCTTTCTAGTGCTTTAAAGATCATTTTATAAGACATTTAAAAAAAATATTATTCTTTGACTACTATGTAACTATACAGCACTTTCATGTCTTGTAAAAAATAATTTTACTCAAAAATATGTGTTTGCCAGTAGCATTTAAATTAGATGTAAACCACTATTTATGATCCCTTTCAAATAAAGTGAAATCTTTGGTTCTGCTGCTACTGTGCTTTTGCTGGAATAGACAAACTAATTCATACTCCTTGAAAAAGCAATTTTTTTACAAAATGCTGATCCTAACGCTAAATTTGCAAAAGCTCGACTGTTTATCTACTTCGCCCACAGACACCATACAGGGCATATGTAGGACACATTGAGTGGCTGGAATTAGCAGAACTATTTGTGAACTGCATATGAATGCATAATTTGCACATAATTCTCTATGATAATAGCCAAATTATATAAGGTGATAGTACCATCCCCCCTTTTTTTTTTTTTTTCCTAAGTTGGTGCTTATGGAAATGACTACTTTATCAACTCTGTACTTCTCAGAGCAGAAACAAAATCAGAACGAGGACATCTCGAAACACAGCAGAAATAAACTGTCAGAACTCTAAAGCTCAGTGTAAATTAGAGTTATGGGAAGTCTCATTTTACAGAACTATGAGGGATATTTTGCTCCCATCCTCTCTAGTTTAAAACCCTGAATAAGCATTTCCTTAACCTTGGGGCTGACAAGGGATCTATGTGCTTGCTAAACTTTTATAACCTAAGCTCTTGCTTAACTTCAAATGCATTGGGGTAGTTTGGTGCATGCTAAAATGTGATCATGTGCAAGACTGGAGTCTAAGTGGGATGAGAATCTGGCCCAAGGAGACCACACAGACTCAGTGCAGGGAGGGTAAAAACTCAGTACAGGAGGATAAAAACTAGACATGACTGTTCAAAGGACATCTGCTACTGCACTACAAAATAGAGCAATTTTAAAGGCAACAAAGTCCTTTGTCATCTTCTTGTGATTGATCTGTAAAGGCTTTTTCAAAATGTCGGCAGAGGAAAGAGACAAATAGGTTCAGAATTTCTACAGTGCTCTGGGTCATCATCTTGAAATTCAGATGGCCTTTTTTTAGGGAAAGCAGCAGCAGTCAAGGATTATTTTTTTTCTTCATACAATCTGACAAAGGTGAACCCATGGAAGCAACACTGACTCTGCCTCTTCAACCCCTACTCTGATATTGCAAAGTTTTAAGAGTAATTTATTTCAAACCATTGGCTGGAGAGTTTAAAGGGTGTTTTGAAGTATCAGATAAAGCTTCTCAGTGTCTCCAGGGACCAGAAGTAAGAGAAGAGCAAGAGCAGGCAAGCGTTGTTGTCTGCACATTTTTATATTGCAGTTTCTTGTGGTGTGAATGAGTATCGATACAGTCAGCAACCATAACTGATTCTGTTCTTGAGTCTTGAGGAAACTGAGCTGCTGCTGAGTCAGATGCTGCAGAGACAGGCGAACCAGAAGACGTTTGTACTTCCCAAATTTTGAGAAGCGTTGGTGTAGCATTAACCAGCTTAAACACTCATCCTAGTGAGTATTCTTTGTGACTTCTTCACTGCTAAATACACTTTGCTTTGGCTACAATATTAAAAATATTTGAAATAATAAAAATATTTGTCTTTTGCAAATGTATCTAAGCACCACATCTGACAGTAGAGGTAGGCAGATGTATGCGATATTTTAGTGCTTCTATTTGCAGGCATAAGAGCATAAAGTCAATAAAAAATGTGCAGATATCAGAATACAATCAGATTTGCTTGTGCTAAAATGAGTGCTTGTATTAGGTAAGACCAAGAGGGCTTTTTTTGATACAAGCCATGGATGGTCTGCGATTTCAGGCAGAAGTTTGGTCAGAACAAACCAGACATGTTCATCTTCAACTATTTCTTCTACATTTCAATTTTGTACCTCGTTTCAAAGTTGTAATGTTTCCAAAGAGGAATATGAGCTTATTTCTCCACTGCTTGGACGTACAACACTTTAAGAAGACTACATTCCCCTCTCAAAATGCCTCTGTTCGACTTAGTAAAAAAAGACGCTATTAGGGATTCCAACTTTTCTCCAGATGCCTGAAGCAGAGATGCAGCTGAAAATAAGTGCCCTCTGAAATAAGACTTCCTCTAACTCCTCTATTTCATTCAGCTGTGACTGCTAAAGCAATTCTGCACTGTGGGGAAGTAATCTCTTTATAGGATGTTTTGTCATGATTTGTCATCCAAAAACTATTAATTTTAAATCATACTTTTATCAAGTGTTTATTCTTTTATTCCCCTCAGGTTTTGCGATATCAATATAATGTCTGTCACAAACAACAACAAATGGCATTCCCATTGCCATGGAAAATAAAGATGCCTGATAGGAAGTGACTTAGTAGGAATTCAAAGGGGCAACAGCTGATCTAGGAATAAAAGTGGATCTGATGAGTGAAAGAAAAAGGATTCTGCTGTCAGGTCTGCAAGGATATATTTGTGGCAAAGAGGAACACAGCAAATAGGCTTTGAGCAAGGTCAAACAGCTGCATAAGAATTATTTGTTAAAAAAAAAAAAAAGTACTGCTGCACTGGATGATACACACATGCTACATGTGATAACTCACTAAGTATGTACTCCAGTGCATGCCAAAGTGGAGGAAAATGTTCACTTCCTTGAATGCTCCAGTGGTCTGTTTCAGACTTTGAAGGACTAGGAAGCCACATATGAAATTATTGCAACTCTGAGATGCAATAATTCAATGCAATGATTCCTCAGATATGACTTCAGTCATGTCATTCAAAGAAGAATGTGATTGAGGAAGGTTGATTTTCTTTAGCTTTTTGATGGCAAAAGTTTAAGCTGCTAAATATCCTGGACAGCGTGTAATTTATACAAAAGGGGAATATATTGATCTGATGCTACATTTGTTGAAAAAGAAAAATAAATGCTTAGATTATCTCAGATTAAAAAAAGATAAAAAAGAAAAAAAAAAGGAAACATAGCATAGAATCAGAGAATGAATATAGCTGAAAAATCGACAAATAAATGGTGATGAAGATTTGCAAGAACATGAATATCTCTTCTATGACTCTCCCAATAACCCTTTAACCCAATGGTAAATTTCAAACAGAATTGCCAGGCAGTTTGAATAGCTTAAATTCCTCCAACTGTGATAAAAACATAGGTAGCTAAGGAAAACAGAAAACTCATAATTGGCTCTCAGAGGGAAAAATCCAAATATTAATGTATATCTCAGACTTATGCTCTTTGACTTACACACATAGAGTCCTCATATTTACTAAAAACATGTCATGGAACTCAGTTTTTCTTTGAGACCAAAATGAGTCAGTTTTGATACATAAGCCCATAGAAAAACAAGTGTCATTAACTCCAAAGTTTATAGAACAATTTTTGTATCTGGTCTGTTTTTATAAAGAGGACATTAGGGAAGCATTTATTCCTTATTCTTTATAAGATCACATCACACTTTCTGGACCTCTCTCTGCTTCTGAGACTGCTTGAATAACCATGGACAACTTCACTATCTAACATTTTGTTTCCTTGCTTATTCTCATTGGAGGAGAGCACTAGACAAGGAGTCTGCCTGTGCCTTCCCTCTGGATCCTCATGGAAGAAATTACTTCTGGAAAGTGAATGAGAGCTACAAGAAAAAAAATAAAATCCACTGAAATCGTTGATTTAAATTCAGTGTTCAACAAATAGAAGATGGATGGCATTTCACATCACATCCATTAAGTTTTCAATCTGATGACAGCATATGAACCTCTGACAGATTTGCACTGAAGTTCATGCATTAATCAAATGCTGCCTTTATTATTTCTCAGGCACTTTTTTTTTCATTTAAAGGGTCACAGAGAAGATATAGTCCTGTGGGTAGTTCCTGAACTGTCTCCTTCTCAAGTATAACTCTATCCTTAAATTATCTGTATGTTTCTAGCAACCTATTGATTTCAAAACACAATATAGAAGAGAGAGAAGTATAGTTATATCTATGTTTTAAGAGAAATATTGTGACAGAACAACACATCCTGCTTGTCTGACTTTGATCATGTATTGCTTAAATACAATTTCTCATATATACAGGTATTCTCTAAAAGTTATCCCACATCCTTTTATGAATTCTTCTTCACAAAATAATAGATGCTACAGAAATAAGAGAAAGCCCATTTACAGAGGAGAATTAAGGCACAGGAGAAGAACAGGGAGACAAAATGAGAAATACATTTCATGTTCATTGCAGCCAAAGTTGCCACTTTCCTGACATTTTTTTCTTTGTGATCATTTTTTTCCTTTGCTTAAGAAGATCATCACCTGCAACTGGCATATACAGCACCTATATAACAAAATTATCCCTGATATCTTCCAGAAATCTCTTGGACTGCTCACTTCCCAGCAGGTTCTCCTTTCAGCAGATATTGACTGGGTAAAGCCTGCGATGGAAGTTGCTAAGGCCTATGTTTGTGAGTTTTCCAAAATTTTAACTCCTCCAAGATTACCCCAGCTTCCCCCTGTTTTCAGGTAGAATTTCTTGAGCATGGTTCGGTTTATCTATGCACAACGATGTGCTACCTTTTACTAAAGTACATGATGACGCAGTGACTAAGCTTTGTCTTAGATCCCCAGAGCATTTTCAGTAAAACTACCACTTGTAATATTTCCTCAGTGTTTATAGAAAATAAGCAGAAACCATCCAAGAGCTTCTTCAGATGTCTCTTCAAAGCTGCCTGATGAAAGTTGTTGGGATCTGTCAGTGTCTACCGTAGTTTTGTTAGAGTAAGAGTATGATAGCTATTTTTCATCTTTACCTCCTATAGCAATACTATACAGTGCTATTTCAAATATCTCTTTTTTTAAATTTTATTTTATAGTCAATTCTAACACTTTCATTCATAAAGGATCCATTACCATTACTCAAGCTTCTTTTGTTTTTAATGTTTGCAAGAGAAATGACTTATATGTAAATTATAGCTCTTTTAAACTAATGTTTCCCTATGTATTTTTGCTTCCTTTATCAATCTCCATATTATTTAGCTTCTGAATTATATTAATTGATAAAGTGCTTTCTTTCCTACATTTCTTTATAGATACCTCTTTTAATGTCTATCTACGTTTTTTTTCCAGCTTTTTTTATAGTCCACTTTCATTTTCCTGTCAGCACAGGCTGATTATTAATCAGTATGTCCTTTCTTGAATTATAATTTTCTGAATATCTAGTAAAACACACATAGTTTTTAAATTTTCATTTTTTTCTTCGCCTTTCTAAAGCAGAATGAAATGAAGCAGACAGCGATTATCTTCTTGGACTCTGCTCCGCCTTCCAAAAGAGATAGTGGGGAATTCAATACCCCAGGGACTTTGTAGGTGGATTTCTGCTTATAGCTCCCAACATCAGCTACTGCAGGTGCTCAATGAAACAAGTTGCATTTTCAGTTCAGTTTTGTCCACAAATTTACTTTTGCCTGTGATGCAAGAGCTAATAAATGCTGGAGACAAACAAAGTTCCCTCTTTCCTTCAGGTTTTGAGAAGTTTCTCAGCTATCAGTGACAATTTGACAAAGAACAAAAAAAGGTCATCTTGCATAGTTTATCTATTGTTTCATCCTGAGACCCACCAGGGTGGGCTTGCTTTTCATTTAATACAAGCAAACTGAGAAGCTACATCTGTAATCATGATGCAATTGATATGGCTGAAATTCTTTGTGATATGGCATCCTAAAAACTGAGGGATCTTTTTTAACAATTTTATTTTTTTCTTTTTCTTTTTTCTTTTTTGGAGGATATTATCATAGATATGAAATTCACAGTACAGTGGTACAATACTGTGAAGATGACAAAGAAATTTCATTTAATTTTGCCAATAATAGCATCAGTGATTTAGAGGCTGCTGTATCTTCTTTTAAACATTGAATTCCTCATCTCAGTTCCTCCAGAGACTATGGACAAATGTGTTTGCAAAGAAAAACAGATATATTGGAGAAGTAACAGTATCCCAGGAACCACCAATAAATGAAAATGTAATTATTGATCAAAATATATTTTCTTCACAACATTAATTTGAGGGGAACTATGAGTGTGATTTTGGCATATACACTATATAGGAAGAAAAATTATGTTATTTGAGAACACAGCAAAAGATGAACTGAAGCAGAACATTTTTTCTCCCCAAATTGGCTTGTAGCTCATTGCTTAATGGCTAAAAATCGCCCCATTACAATATTGATTGCATTTTATTATTGTGCTTTAATGATAAAAAATAAAACTCAACCACATCATCAAAGCATTAAGTCTTGATCAATCATTCTCAGAACCCCAGGAGTAATATAAGAAGTATTTATTTAAAGTGTCAGTAGAAAGATCATTTAAGACTCATTCTTAAGTCAACTGTAAGTTTTCCTTTTACTTTTCCTGTGATTTCTAATCATAACTTGGGAGGTTGTGGAGTCTTCTTCTCTGGAGATATTCAAAATCCGCCTAGAAATAATGTTGTGCAATGTGCTCTAGATGGTCCTGCTTGAGCCAGGGGGTTGGACTAGATGAGCTCCCAAAGGCCTTTCCCACCTCAACCATTCTGTGATTCTGTTTTATGCATCACTGTGTGAAAAATCCCCAGTGGATTTCTGGAGCTTTCCCAAGTTGGGAAACTGAGAAGCTCATGCCAGTTTCATAATAAATTTGATAAAACATCACTAAATGAGAAATTTGCAGAAAGGTCTCATGTCTTTATACTGAGTTGGCCCCATTGTATATCTAAAAAATGTGAGGAACACCAGAAAGCACACTCCAGATTTCTTTACCCACGAGGGCCATGCCTTGGCACATGAGTGACCCAGTGCGGTAGCCACTAATATGCACATAATGCTGCTGAACATACCATGGGAAATCTTTGATGGATTACATGAATCCTTTGGAATTTTGCAGCCTATGGCCTTAGTATGCCATTTGTCTCTTTTTCTTGTCATTTGTCTATTTGTCTATTATTTTCACCCAGGCCCAAGGCAGAGAGTACCCTAGAAAAATGATATTCAAATAAAGTAATGGATGATGCAAGATAAACTCATACAGATATTTACATTAAGGTCTGAGCTTGCTTTTCCCATATTCCAAGCCCTAAGATATGGCCAAAATCCATCTGGAAAGCTGTTTAACCATTATTATCACAGAGCTGTATTTAAAATGGCAATCCCAGACTCCCAACAGGACTTATTAACTTCAGCCTGTTGTCTCATTAATACAGATACAGGCTCAGTATCTGATTCTGTCCCAGCTGGCAATGATCTCAAGCAAACTCAACTTTAAGTTTTGCTGGAATAAACAAAATAAACAAAACAAAACAAAACAAAACAAAACAGAATAAAATAAAATAAAATAAAATAAAATAAAATAAAATAAAATAAAATAAAATAAAATAAAATAAAATAAAATAAACAAAAATACATATACATAGTATACATCCTTTAACTCTGCAGGGACAAAATACTGATTCAAGTCAAAATTACATTGAAAACAATGCATTAGGAATTTTTTACTGGCCTCATTGTCTTTAAATTTCTCTTCCTTAACTCCCATTTGCAAAAGATTCATGAATAAAATAGAAATGAGAAATGCCACTCTTTGTCAGAGTAGGATTAGTCCGTAGCAAGGAGGAAGAAATCTTTCAGTCTATCTAGGACAGTTACAGAAGAACAAACAGCCAGAGTTTATATTCCTGCCTCTGAGCCAGGTTTTTG
>VZSV01000205.1:0-29785 GCA_013398735.1 Nothocercus julius | reverse complement strand
AATCAGTTTCTGCAATTTCGGTTCCTTCAGAGGAAAGGAGTAGTGTGCATATGACCTATACACATATCTATGCAAGTATATGGATACATTGAGTAGTATATGTAAATGGTTTGTACACAGTAAAAAGAGACTAAGAAAATACATAAGTAGAAACAAGATCCTGGGAGCCTCTTTGTCTCTTGACTGTACAAGGTACTTCTTTGTGTCATATGCTCCATCCTACTAAAACCTTGAATTTGTACTTCCTCAGTGCTAAGCCTTCTCCTACTGCACAGCTAATGCTTGTTCAAATAAATTCTTCCTGTGACATATTTTGTTCAAAAATCTTTGATAGCCTTGGCATAAAAATGTTTGCATAGTTAAATTATTTATCTGGTAGAAGACAATAATGTGTTGTATTCTAGAAACATGTACCAGAGCTAACGGGCACCCTAACATCCAATTGCTACAGCTCTGATAAAATTTTTAAAGGTATAACTTAGGTATCCTACAGTTTTATATGCTGTCTTCTTCTGATACAGTCTTTGGAGGCAAATACCGCTCAGCAGTATGGGAGAGCCTCAATATCCACTCTGAATTTACAGATATCTCTAGGTGGGAAGTTTCTTAAAGTTTTTGATACAGCTTTGGAATCTTATTGTATTTGTACCGGTATTGATAGAGATACTACTAGTATTATGTAGGAGAAATGGAGTGAATTCATTCACATCCCTTCAACCCTCATGGCACTTGTATCCAGAGGCTGCACGAGGTAGAGATTATCTGATTTTAACTAGATTTAATTTCAAGAAAACTAAGGGGAAATACATCATTTTCAGCATCCAATAACAAATTATTGATAATTTTCCATTTAAATAGGATCATAATAGAAATATAAATAATGTCCCTGTAAATAGCAGATGGATTTACCATGATGGATTTCACTGTAATAAATGATGCGAATGCATCTGCAAAAGCTGTTAAAAATTGTTTTTCCTCTCAATTAATGTTGTATTAGATCCTAATTCTTTTTTTTTTAGGGTATATCTAACTTAGAAAAATAATCTCCTGAATGTGGATTATTTCTTCATTAGCCTCTAGAGAAAATTATTCTCTCCCTGAGGATGAGTAATCTATATTCCTTCTGTTCTTTAACTAGATTGTATTTGCAAATACAATTGTATTAATAAGACTCTCGTTTTCTCAGAGTCTTAGATAACTTTAAATACAGCATTTTGGTAGCACTCTTATGATGAATGTATCTATTGCTGCAAGCACTCCAAGACCAATTTTTCAGAGCTATCTACATGCAGTCTTTCAGGAAAAAAAATGTGTTCACTGTGGCCTGGGAGAGTTTAGTGCCTAATGACTGCCATTCCCTTTTCAATTTAGGTAAATACATGTATAAATCCGATTAGAACTGCAGCTAACTGTTTTTGTAAGTAGCAATTTGCTTTGCTTACACAAAAATAATTGCATGTGTAAATTAGAAGCATAGTTACACCTAGACATTTGGATGTGAAACTGCACGAGTCTTCAAAATAATACAAAACACAAAACCCTAATGTCCTAACATGTATTGATCTGGTAGGCTAAGTATGGAGAACTGCACTGCATTTTTTCCCCTTCCAAATCCTATACTCCACAGGCTTTAGTCCCAAATGATCATGTGATACTTGAAATGATTGACAACAGCAGCAAAATCTCCTAGGAAATGGAAGCAAATTTAGAGAGAGAGTTTCTTGAGGTAGCAAGGTCTTTGTGGAAAATATTTTGTGTTATAAGTGCTGCCAAAAGGAATCAAATTTGGAAAAGTGGGAAAGAGAAATGAAAGACTCCTGTCCATGGGTTTCTGCTATTGACTCGTAGCCCACATACCTCAGAAGCAAGGAGCACCATGCTTTTTTCCTTCATGAAGTAGAAGGGAGCTACAGGACAACCCAAGCGGACCAAAGGTAAACAGAATCACAGAATGGTTGAGGTTGGGAAGGACATCCAGGGGGCTTTTGAGTATGTTCTGCTCCTGCCCATTCAGCAGCAGGACCATATTCTCATTAGTCTTCCTTGGATTGCTGAAATAGATCTTGGATTGCTAGACAGAGAGGCTAATTTGGTCTATATAACTAGACTATCCCAGAAGAGGCAATTTGCATTTCTTTCCATGTGGCATTTGTTGAAAAAAGAGAAGAAATTCAAGATAGGCACAGAGCTTGGTTTGTTTCTTCCTCTGTAGCCTTTGTGCCAGTTCATATTCCATAAGGCTGATCATCCCCATAAACAAAAACATGTCGTTCCTTCATATTTTATGTTAAAGCAATACATCTAAAGGCTTGAAGAACTTGATATATCTAGATTCTTCTTTAATCTTCAGCTCAATAGTCTCCTGACTACATATTTTTATTCTGCAATTTCCTCTGGTCAACAAAAGTTTTTTTTCCCTCTGAAACTTACCTGTGGAATAGTCATGCTAAATGAATGTGCAATTTTTCCCACTTTGTACTATTTACACCCTTGCTAGGATAAGGGAGTTCATGGTTTTTGAGATATTGAAGTGTTTTTCTCCCTTCTTTAAATACTATCCCCAATCCATGCAAAGTCCCTCCCCAGTTATTTTTTCCCTTTTTACTGTTTTCCCCATTATCTGAGGAACAGAAGACTGAAAGAATCTGTCTTGGATATGGGTAGTATTCTATAGAGATCATTCTTCACCTTCATCACGACCCCAGACAAATTACTCCAATCAAGCCTCTATCTGTTTTATTATGCTCTTTTTAATTTACAGTATTTGAGAGCTTTCCACTAGAATTTAAAACAGTACAATTAGTATTTGTCCTATACATTTTCTTCTTTTACTCATTCCCTCTTCAGAGTGAGATCTAGCAGCAAGATAACCATATGATTTTATTTTATTTTGATGTGCAAGCATATTTGTGCTAGAGAAGATAGGTTGTATATGTACATTTCACATACGCAGCTAATTCATTCATTGTGCATCTGCCTCAAAACTACCTTCCCATC
Source organism: Nothocercus julius (assembly GCA_013398735.1). NCBI lineage: Eukaryota > Metazoa > Chordata > Aves > Tinamiformes > Tinamidae > Nothocercus > Nothocercus julius. Next base: position 26,788 of record VZSV01000205.1, on the reverse strand, counting down.
CTGCTGTTGTCACCACATCACATAGAAGTAGTATTGTCCTGTCAATTCAAAAGCCTAACGGAGTTCTAAGGTCTGAAGGGGGTCTTTGATAATCTACTCTGACTTCCTGAAGAAGACAAGTCAGATAAACACACTTCTGGAGAAACAGGACAAACTTAAGTGAGATACTCGTTCCAGAAAACATACCTGCATATGACCTATAAATATTGGGGGTTGGAGCATTCTGAATGATCACTGGAGGTTCTGCTGTAATGTTGATTGTCTGCATATATTTAAGAATTCGTAGCTTGTTTCTAATTTGAATTTATATGGTTTTTGCTTCTGGGCTCTGTTTCTTGTTATGTCTTTCTCCACTAAATTAAAGATCTCTTTAGTACCTGATATTTCTCTCTGTGGGGACATTTAGACTGTAATAGAGTCACCTCTTGATTGTCTTTTTTTTTTTTTTTTTTTAGATAAACAGCTTGAGTTCTTTATATCTTATTAAATAACACTTTCAGACCCAAAATATGTACTGAAAAGTAATACAAAAATCTTCCTCAAATATCCAACAAAATCATGTGGCTACTCAAAAGGGAATAATTAAGATATATTAATCTATACAACTGTAAGTCATTAGATCCAAAACAAGGAAGATATTGGAATATGGAAAGTACAATTCTGTAAAAGACAGCCCACAGGAGAGAGTTGGCTAAAGAGAGGTTCAACAATTTGTGTTCAACAGGAAAAAAAAAAATGCTTAAAGGGATAGTCTAGAAAGGCCCAGCAGCTCTTACTGTCAAGTTGTTACCATAAACAGAACAACTCATGCTGTGAAGAACTGGAGAGACTTCACCAATAACGGCTTGAGTGTAGCATTAAAAGAAATATCAAAGCTAAGCAATCATTCTGGGACTAGAAGTAATTGCCAAGGAAAATCAGGGTATTGCTGTCCAAGGAGTTATTCCAGTGTTATTACTGCATGAAGGATAATACAATGTGTTAGAAAACTGCAGGGAATGGCTGGAAAAAAACATAAAGTCCTTTGTGAAGTCAGAAATCCATTGTTAGCTATTTTAGGCCACATCAAATAAGCTTCCTTCATTTGGATATAAATAGAGTGATGAGGTTTTACCATCAGGAAGCCATATTAAAAGTCAGCATCCCTGAAGATCAGAATGAACATCTTATTTTTACTAAAACCCAGAAAATCAGCATCAAACCTGGACAACTAGATTTGCCGGATCTCTTCTTCCCATTATATTCTGGCTGTATTGGGTTGAATCACAAAAGCTACCTGATAGTCTCACAATAGTGCCAAATCCACAAATCTTCTATGGTTGGGCATTGCACCACTGTCAGTCATTGGAAATTGGACAACAGAGGAGAAGTTCAGATCTGCAATGTCATCTAATGAGGGTCTGTCAACAACTGATACATAAGCAGGTATTGCTGGTTGGAGTCTGGGCCTTGACAGGTAGAGGCTATATGTGCATAAGGAGGGAGGGGAACAGCCATGGGCAGAGCTTTAACATGCTGGTCCTGAAGATTCATTTCCTGTGAACAGAGCAGATGCACCTCTGGCTCTGAGAGTGAGATTCCCAAGGCTTCCTCCTGCCTTGCAGTCCTCATCAGCTAGGTCATTAACTCATGGATTTGCAGATCACTTTCTCCCCACCTGCCATGAGGCCACATATGGATCTGGTCAAGCTGATTTGTGACCCAACTTGTATCCAGCGCAGATGGTCTCTCATGTAGAAAGGAGCTGCTCTACTTAATATATATGAAATAATCATCATCATCTTTTGACTTTTTATTATTTAAAAATCATATTCTTTAGGAAGCATTTATTAAAAAAACAAATCAAAACAAAACAAAAAAAAAACAGGAAGAGTCCAGTTTAAAGTCAACAAAATTTCCAAACTCAATATGTTAGATAAAATAACTTGTCTGAGAACAGGAGGAACAAAACTTTACAAAAACACAGAAAGTAGGTGGTTTCTAGTGTACCAAACACAGAGTAGGTCTTACCTCTCTGACATCTTCACTTTAGCAAGTAAATACAAAATAGGTGACTATTTGCATGTTCCATCACCTCTTTATATTCAACAGGACTACGGCATTCTACATTCCTGAAATTGTTCACATTTAGTGGAAAACTTGTTTTCCTAGGCAGGCAATGTCAGGAAAATGATGTGTTTCCATGCATGTTTGGGTTGTGGAATAAGGGAAGTCTGACAAAATTTAATTTCCCTGAAACAAATTAAAATATTTCTCTCTCCTTTTTTTTTTTTTTTTTTTTTTTTTTTTCTTTTTTTTTTAAGCATAATTAATAGTTCTGAGTTGTCTGCAGTGGTAGTTGCAGCAATCAGTTCAGCTTAGCACAAGCCTTTAATTTCATACAACCATAAATGTTAGATCAGGGCACGAGCACTATCAAGCATAGTCATTGTTTACAACATATCCATCTTCATAAGCACTTGACTATAAACAGAATATCTTTCCATTGAGGCTTGCTTAAAAATATCCATCAATATGCCGTAGAAAGGCTGGGAAATACCGGGTAGGGGGAAGGGGTGGCTAGAAGTAATAGATCTTCTAGGAAATTTGAAAAACAAAATGTCAGTATAAACCATTCATCTTCTTCTAGTACTTAAATATCCAGCTAAAACAGAAAGTTTACCATGCATAGGCTCTGAATTAGGAATATTGTGCCAACAAAGCTTCTGCCTAGGAAGAAAAGGGTGAAGTATGAGGCAGAGTGGGAATGGTGAATTTGGGAGAGAAGTGGTGATGGGATGTGATGGGATGGGATGGGATGGGATGGGATGGGACGGGACTGTATGTAACCATTATTCATGGAAAATGATTGGTGGAGGTAGGAATGAAATTCAAGTGTTCACCTGCAAATCATTAAAGGGCAGAATGAATCAGTCTCTGGCTTTAAAGGAGAGGTTACAGGAAGGATCAAATCTGAGGGAATTCTTACTCTAGCTTCCTAAGCAAAGCCCTTGCGCTGTCTTCTTATTATGAGAAACCCACTCTGCTGTCCTTCTCTATGGAGGAGTAATGAAGTTAAATCTATTTTAGATTGGAAGAAATTCATGTTGGAAGTAAGGAAAAGCCATACAGATACCACAGTTTATATAATGAGATTTACTCTTGGTTTCTCATTCCTTAGTCGTAACAATTGAATGCATATCCAAGGATGTACTTCCTAAAGTGAGCACATACTGGTCAGTGGGACTACTGCCACAGAGTACAGTGATAGTTTTTTTTTTTTTTTTTTTTTTCCTTATATTATGCTAGCTGGATTAAGCATAAATAAAAAGAGTCAGAGAAGGATTCAGATATTTGCTTTTACAGGGGAAGAATATCCAGGGTTTTAGGAGGAAGCTGCTAATAATAAATAAGTCTTAGAGTTAGCTTAGTCTTGCGGCTAGTTCAGCAAACACAAGGAAATGGTTCTGACTGCTACTGTTTTGTTGTTTCTTGTTGAAGATGCTGGTCTAGGTTTGTTTCTCATTTTTAAATCTACCTAAAGCATGTTCTAACAAGTACCCCAGAGATGCATTTGAAGATAATAAAGATAATCAAGTATATATCTCCCCTAGAGTTCATTAGGTTTAGGAAGCCAAACACTTTGAATTATTTGATATCTTCCTACTTCATATATCTCTACCAGAAATGTTACCCAATGCCAGGAGAGCCATTAGAAATGAGGAAACGGGAAACATTCATGAACACATGTTTTCCTTGCTCCTTTCCCCAAAGAGAACAAAACTGTTAAGTTGGCATTTGTGATAATGCATTATGGCAGGTGAATTAGGCAAAGAGTTAATTAAAGCCTGAGAGTTAATTAATGAGATCCACTGCACATTAAAGATCATTACTTCTTCTGAAAAGAGTAATTAGTAGGTTCTGGTGTGTTTTATTCTCTTGGGTGTTTTGCTGACATGCCACATAAGTTGTTCAACATTAAGCAAATAATCCACTGATCTCTGTATTTACTGTGATTATTGTATAATTGTGTCAAGTTCATCCATATAGGGAAGATTCCTTGTTTAAAAGCTTTCTTCTCAACCACCTATTCACCTCTCTCTTCATCTGTCTCCTCATGTCCCTCAGTTAAGTCATTTGTGATAATAATTTCCAAACACTGCTTTATGTGGCTGTTTCCTTCATCTGGCAAGGTGCTATTTTTCCAATAATACCAATAACAGAGTGTGAAGCTTAAGAAACCTGTCTTTCTATTGTGCCTTTGCTACCTCCATGTTTTGTGGCCATGGACAAAGTTGGCTCGCATCAATTCCCAATCCATGTCAGTCGAGACTATAAACTCCTGCAACAAGAACTGCCTGGTGATTGGGCTATCAGACAGCAAGTACACTAACACTTATAGGGTTATATAGCTGGTACTTGCTGAATGATATCCCTTGCCTTTTTTTTTCTCCGAGGGGAGAAGGAGAAGGCTTCCCCTTCTCCAAGGAGAAGGTCCTTGGAAATCTTCCAGTACTGAAGCAGCATTGATTGAAGCTGTTACTTCTGACAAATGATGATCAGGCTGACATTTCTCTCCCTGTTTGCACTAATTTACCATGGATTTTGTGAGGGAAGCCCCTGAGAAAACAGTCTGTTTGTCATCATGCAGTGGTATAGGCAGTGTGCAAACCAGGACCTACAGATTGAGATTTGTTAAGCTTTGCCTGATCTCTATATGCTTTTGTCCAGAAAGGTCCTGGAGGACCAGTGTAAACTTGCCATTTTATATCTTGCCATCAACTTCTGAGCACATTGTTCCTCTCTGGGCTTCTTCAAGAGGCCACGTGTCATAAACAGGTTTTTCTACATCTCTTTGCCACATCCCCATTCCATGCAGATACCTTCGGGACCCTACTTTTGGATTCATCTTTACTTCTCCCAAGCTTGCTCCCTCCTTCACCTCCAGCGTTTTCAAGCTGGTACTTTTCTAAATCCCTACTGCAATCCCAAATTTGCCAGGTGTTTTCCATCCAGCAGCACTCCAGTCAAGAGCTATTAGCTGCAGGACTCTCTGAAGTTGTTGATTTCACTTTCAGCATCAAAAGACTAATCTCTCTTTCTCCAAATTAAATAGATGCTTCTTGTGAGTCTGTTTTCTTAATCTGAAGAATCCTTCAGAAATGAAACCAAGGACCATCAGAGATCACATCAATGTGATAGGTTAAACTGATGGTGGAAGGGAGGAGAAGTTGAAGAAAAAATTCTTCAAAGGTTCTCCTACTTATTTTTTGTCTTCTCTGCTCAGGCAGAGATCTCAAAAGCAGTCTTTGTTCTCTTTTAGATTTAGGAAATTCTTTTTATTGCCTCACACAGAGGGGATGATAGCTCAAAATGACTGTGCTATTTCCTGTATACCAAGGTTTTTGTAGACTTTTAAAAATTGCAGACGTCCTGAAAATTGTCCACTGGCAATAAAACCCTGTGAAGCATAAAGAGAATACTACTGGAGTGGTACTTTCCTTTACTTTTTAGGGTTTTTTTCTTTGTTTGTTTGTTTGTTTTAGACATTGTCTGCTGGATGTTCCCTCAAACAGCCATCCTGATCCAATGCTGGTTGTTTTAAACCATTCCTGCCCATGAATTGATGGTGAGCCTTTTTTGAGATATGGTGAAGAGCATAATACAAAAATACACTTCATAAACTCAGTCTATGTTGTTTAAAGGATTTAGTATTTCATGAAGGCTGATTCACAGGCAGTTAGGCCTAAAGAATGTAATCATAGCTTCTGGATACATTTAGAAAATCTTTTGCTGTCAGCATGGATTATGATCTTTGTCTGAACTATCAGTCAGATCCCCAAAATACTAGGTGTCAGATAAGAGATGATTTTTTTTTTATCAGATCATTAGAAAAAAGACTAAACTTGGAATAAATATTTTAATCTTAACATCACAATTTTCAGCAGTTATGCTCATGGTGATAGAGTGAAATACTATTAAAGAACATTTAAAATCATGATATTTTTGCAGTGCAGTAGAAAAGTGCTGAAGGGTATTAGTGACAATGATGGCTCCTCTAACTTAAAGTGTTCCTTAGTAGCAAATATAACCAAATTCTTGTTCTGTCCTTGTATATGTTACTAGCAATCACTCTTGGCTACTTTCAGATAAAGGATACTGGGCTAGATAGACGTCTGATCTGACCCAGTGCAGCTGATCTTATGCTATATGCTTCTTTACAGCAACATGTATGTGGCTTTTGCTTCAGTAGCTTTCATTCTCTGCAGAATCTTGAACACCATCAGCACAGAAGCTGCTCAACAGCTGGAGAGATGTGTCTCCAGCCCATATGAATTCAGCCACCAAGCTGAGAAGGTTGACATGTAGTTCGTGATATGCTTGGTTCTCTGGTGATACAGAGATACTACACGATGCAGCATGAGAAGTACAACTTCCCATGCTAAGACAGTATAAAGCTGCCAACAGGGTTATTGTGGCACAAGATCTTCCTGTTAATTCAGATCCCAGTTGAAGGACAAAAGGAGTCCCTAGACAGACACTGTTGACATTGGCATGACCATGGCACCCCAAGAGGACCCCATTTAGCCTTGCTCTGCAGGGTATTAGTGGATCCCCTGCTTGAAGAATGACCCTGGAGCTTGCCTGTTTTTGACTCTGGAAGATGCAGGGATGGGTCTTATTGCTCTTGGCCATGTGAAGGTTTTGCTATGCAACTGGTAGGACCATCTTTGCAGAAGGTGAATTCACTTCCTATAGGCTAAAAAAAGAAGTAAATTGACTAGAGACAGTAATGATTTTGCCTGGGTTTGAAGAGCAACCTTCAGGTGCTGTTGGATCACTCTCGAAGAACAGCCGTTGATGTTCCTATGCCATCTTAGTGCTTAAGTCCTACATATTGTCCCGGTCTCTAAGCTCAATACTTTCATCTCTAAGACCTCTAGTAACTGTTTGGGAGAAAGGGAGGCTGAGAAAAGTAGTTGTTCTGCAGACAATGAGAGTGCTAAAAGGCCTTAATGCAGAAATATCAGCATAATTTATTGCCAGTGTAAATGGGAGCCATAAGTGAAGTCACCAGCCTCTAAAAAATCCTGTTGGCAGCCAGCAGACAATATTGAAGAGGCAGTTAATTGGCTCTAGAGATATGTCAGACAAGCAAGATTTAAAGAAAACCTAGTAACACTCCTTCCTCCCTTGTATTTTCATATGTCTAGCTCCAAGTTACTCTCTACAACTGGAGCTCATCTTAAAGTGGTAGCAATTGCACACTAAGGCAAATCTGTGCAAAGGAGCATTCATCCATGCTAGTATTTTTGGCAACTCCCCTTTGGGAATTCTGGCAATGGCCCAAAGCAAATACTTCAGGAAAACTTGTGAAAAGAGGAGAAGTACAGAATAATAGTGTCCCACCTCTCAGATTCCAGCTGTTTGGAGCGTGAGTAGAATCTAACATATTCTATGTTATTATATTATATGTTGTTATATAATAAGTGAAAAGATTATAAGTAAATAAATAACAAAAATTTCCTGGAGCAATGAACTTATCTTCATTCACCTCATGTGTACCATCTTCTGAATTGTCATAAAAATTATTAATAATTAAAAATGGACCTCTGCTTCCTGCCAAAGCCTTTTTTTTTAATCTTTATAACTTTTCAACCCCTCAGCATGATAATTTTTCATTGATCCAAAGCAACTTGTTAATCATTAGCTACTCACATCCCCAGTCACATTTTAAAAACTCGTGTTCTGCTTGCAATATAACTTATAAACTTTCCAAATATACCTGCTTGTCTTCTTTTACTTTCTTCTTCTTCTTCTTTTTTTTTTTTTTTATTTTGAGTCTTAGATAGCTCAAAGCATGAATTAGTCATAATCTCCTCATCTCTCACATCTTCTCTTATCAAATGGAGGCACAGTTCTTCCCAAGTGCAATGGTTTGTAAACACTGCCAATTAGGCTGCTGTTCTGCTCCGAGCCTGGGACATAACGGGGAGCATGAGAGATGCACCACATTACAAATGGGACTTGCTAAATTACGCATGCCAAGATGCTATGAAAACCTTATCAGACAAAATCAGCGAGGAGAAAGGAGGAGAGGTAATTATCAGACATTGCTAGTATATCAAAAGGAGGAACCAAATGTATTTAGGAATTGGATAATTAAGCCATGGTACAGCAACAGGGCAGGGAGGGGTGGGGGGAGCTTCTACCTTCATGCTCATGAAGTTTCCAGACAAGTTTAGAGGTAAAACATAGTGTTGTAAATACGTTACCTTTGTTTTTTGTTTTTTTGTTTTGTTTTGTTTTGTTTTTTTTTCATCCACTTGAGTGAATAAAAAAAGGTGACAATTTTTTGAGTGTTTTATGAAAGAATGACAAATGGTTTACAAAGGGCAACGTGCTATTTGACTTGTCGGACAATTTTAAAAGTAGCTGTCCTGGAAATATTTTTGGATACCAGAAAAATAAAGATGTTTTGTTCCATGCAGTTCTTCAATTAAGAATGTATTTCTGACACAGGGAGCATTTAAAAAAAAAAAAAAAATGATTCACATATCACTATCAATGCAAATCTGCTGCTAGATTAATCTCTTAAACGTTTTAAAATAATCTGTTAAAAATCATGGGCTGTAAAAAACTATGGATGAATATAAATATTTTCACTCAATTCCTGTAAAATCTTTTGCCCTCACCCTTGCACTCTTGATTGTAAGTCCTGACCCTTGGGGACTGGGAAGCCAGGAGAAAATGGTGAGCAAAAAAAAGGGAGAAAAGTCAAGAAAAAAGAACAATGTCTTAGAAAGTATACTTTCCCTTTAATATCCTAGGGATATCTATTTCCTTAGTGTAAGATGCAAGCATAAATCTGACCTATGTATGTGCAACATAGCTTTTCTGTGTAAAGGGACTTGATCATGGTATGTTCATAGTACATACACAGAAATTGCACTGTACATTCTGCCTATACACTGATGCATATGAGAGAGACCAGCACTGACAGATATTTTGTGTTTTTATGTAGGAGAGCATGCTATTACTATATAAGCCTAGAAATGACCTAGAGACCTCTTACGAAGTATCTCATTCATAGAACTACCCTGTAGTTTGCAGTCGAAACATAACTAATGTTTAGAGGAACATACTATTTCCATCCTTTTCTTTTAAATACATATATTTTTCCAGAGGTTTCTGAGATGGTGAGCTCTGCTTTCCCATATCTCCCCATCTGACTTATCTCAGGATAAGTGAGATAAGTGAAAATGTCAACTGCCGGTATCAATGAAACTCTTGAAAGCTGTGGATTTGTGGATGTCTGGCAACATAGCTCTGTTGAAAATGCAATTTTAGAAGCAGTTTTAAAAGCAGCTTTAAGAGCAGCAGTTAGAGCCTGAGTTTGTGTTGATTTCGACTCCTGATTTTCAAAATTGCTGAAAAACATTTAGCAAGTGGCTTTTCTGCATAAAATATAAATATTGGCAGGAGGCTTGCAAATGACTGTGTATTTGTTAGAGAATCTCTAGAGCTGTATTAAGTTAGTGATTTAGCATCAAGCTATGTTTATTTTTCCCCTCCATAGGGTATACTTATGCATAGCTGAAAATCCTTAGAAATGCTTATGCAATATGATATTTAGAATAAAACAATCCAGGACTCCATTATAGTTGTAGTGCTGAGAGTTATATTAATGAATTTCAAAAGGGCATAAAAGGTGAAAGATAAGCTCTGGTATGAATACAAATTCTATTTTGTGTTTTTGCCGCAACCACAGCAGATTTCTAGACATGCTGAAAATGAGAACTAGTCATAAAGATGATTCTTAGCATCTGCTTTGTAGAAAAAACATTTTTAATGATAGCCCTTGCAAATTCAAGAAATCTATGATATGGGGGTGGCTGGTGATTTATTATGACTCTGATGGACAATTGTTTATGGTAGGAGGAGCCATAATTCTTCATAACCCATAGATAGCTACCTGTAATAAAATTAATCTCAGATTTTTATCACTGGTAAATAAATTTCATATATATATTAGCTTTAGAACATTGTTATATGGACCTATATAAATAAATAATTACTTCACAAAAGGTAGTGGTGTTGGGGAAACCCAGATGGAGTTACAGACTGTGAGTGAAAAATTTATCCATCATTTCAATCAGACTTTAAACTAGAGCATGTAGAAATGGCTCCTAGCACAGCAAACCTGTCTGGCCTGCAGAATAATGCCTTTTACATGTGGCATTGGAGCATTCTGTTGCTTTAAAATCAAAAGCTGAACACTGTGAGCAATGAAAGGTGCTCTTAAGGAAAGCATATGGGACACTAAAGAGAATTCCTGAGTCATCTCCAGCTACCTTTATGGCTGATCACTACATTCTGATACTAATACTTTCAGAGTTTCTGTCATTTATAACTTTAACTTATCCTCTCTGTATTGTTCAGGAATCACTTTGTTCCATAAAATGGATGAACTTTCTGCACTGGTTGTAATAACACAAGAACAAGCCAAAACTGTACAAGCCATAGATTGACATTTTGTGATGCAAGCTCACATCTTTATGCTGGAGTATGCTGGTGCAAAAGTGCAAATATCAGAGATCAAGACAATCCCAGCTTTCTGACTTTCTGACCATGCATGTCAAAATCTTTGACTATTATACCTTTCTGACTTCAGCTCTAGTGATCAGTATGCTGCAGACCTATGGAGAAGACGGTCCACACCAAGCGTGATTGGATGTTTTAATTCACATCAATGTGGTAGAGAGAAGGTACTTATTTTAGTCAATGTCTGTGCTTTACTTTGCTTTGCTTTACCTTAATGGATAACAGAAAACAAAATATATTTATCAGTGGGCTGAATGTATTTCTCATTTGGGGAAGAAAAAAAAAAAAAAAAAAGAGTAAAAAAGAACCACCCCTCTTTTTTTGTTTTTTTCCCCAGAAAGTTCTACTTGAATGAAATTGGAAGAATGACTTTTCCAGATTTATGCTCAGAAAAGCTGTGATGGCATGTAAAATATTCATAATATATTTTATGAAATATTTCAATGCATTGTCTTCCAGTCTAAATTAACACGTTGATGAAGATTAATTAATTGGGCTTTCTTATGATTTCACAATTTATTTATTTATTTATTTTCAGTATGTAAAAGAAAAGGACAAGCTTAGCTCGCATCTCTCCCTTCCTTTTCTCAAAGCAAAAGCCTGGATATCTCCTGAGATTAGAGGCACTAAACCATCTTAAATACAAAAGTTCTTACTGCTGCCAAGACAAATTTGAGTAAAGATGAGAGTTCTCTACTTGACAATACCAATGTCTTAGAAAAAGGCAAGGATAGTGGCATGGAGACAGAAGGAGGTCACAGCCACTAGAGGGACTTGCAAAAACATTATGTGAAATGAGTCATAGGAAATAGTGAATTTTCTATCTATCTGCTTCCACTTCAGCTGGTGTTCATGGATATTGTTCTGCCTTCCGACCCCTTAAAAAGGCTGTGGTTGAGTTTACACCTCTAAGAGATTTCCCCCTCATTTTAGATATTAAATCCATTTTGGTGGCACAAGAATTTCCAGTGTAACTCTTCTCTTCCTCCCCTATTCTCCTCCTCTCAGTCTCCACTCCTGTCTCCTCACCCAGCTGATAAGAAGTCTACATTTAAAGGTAGTTGTAATTAACTGTACATCAATATCTCACACAGCATATTAAAAGGGGGGAAAGAGGAGCACATTCTTTCACTTCTCTTTATCTCCATAGCCCTAAGGAGAGGGAAGAAGAAGAAGGGCCATTTGTAAGTATTTTCATGATCATTCATTGACTTTAGTTCAATTGGGAAGGTGGAAGAGAAACGTTTACCTTGTTGTCGAGGTATTAAAATAGTGCTGCCAGCTTGCCCAGTGGCTTCCCTAAATTTCCCCCCCAAAGAAGGTATGAATAGTAAAATTCTTTTTGTTGTAGCACTGTTCTGGAAAACATACTGAACAAAAGCAAAAAAGTCCCCCAAATCCTAAAAATAGCTCAAAGGTTAAAACTCTGGCTGTTTTCCAGCACTCCCTGAAATGACACATCTCTAATACTAACTTGTGCATATCTGACATTAACTTCTTTCTGTCATGCTGCTGCATGGGAGCTCATATGCTGGCTTCAAGTTTTAAGCAATCTTTGAACCTAAGTGCAAAGCACTTTTTAAAAGTTCAACAGCAGGTTGAAGCATCTGTGCAGTCATAAGCCCAGAGAAAATCCTTATACTGGAAAAAAAAAAAAAAATCTAGATCTAAGAGCACTTGATATCTCTGCTCCAGCAAAAGAGCCAAATTCTGTAACAAAGGACACAGCAAGCTCTGTGATCAGCTTTGCTGGGAACTCAGCTACTACTCCTCATGTACACACATAGCAACATACCAGAGGAATTTGGAGTTAAAAAATTCAGGGATGAGATATATGTTAACACAATACCTAAGGGATGAAGCCACCAGCTAGATGAAGGCATCCAAACCTCCTTTCCAAAATAAGAGCAAAGTAAACAAAAGCTACACGAAACAAAAAAAAGATACACAAGGGAAAACAATATTCAAAGTGATAGCATGCAAATAATGAACCCTGGGAAAATGAAATGAGAAGCTAAAAGGAAACCAGAGGGAACCATAGCAAAATGCAGACTGTAAAAGGAACGGGAGCCTGGGAGTTAGAAGGAAATAGCAACTTAAAAATGCTTTAAATTGCCTATTAAGTTATAGGACAAAAAATACATGTATAAAGACAGGAAGAGGAAAAGAGAAGTGGTAATGAATAGTCAGAGGTGTATGCATAAAACTAAGGAATTGAAAAAAAAATATTTACTTATACTCTATGCAGAAATAGGGGTCATTTTTGAATGGTTTCACATACTTTGGAAATATTTTTCCCCCACTTTATCTCCGCTTGGGAAGTGGACAGGAACCTGCATTTTACATATAGCTGCTTGGCATGATTTAAACTTCTGCTTCCATGAGGATATCCTAGATGTTGAACTATACAGAAGTAAATTACATTGCCTACCCCTTCTTCTGGTGCTGAGCAAAATTTGCAGTTTATCGGTAACAATTTATTGGGCTTGATAATAATAGCACATGAGGACAAGCCTAGGTGACACACCTATCTGGGAAGAGAGATTCCTAGCATCTAGAACAGGACCTGAAAGGCTGTCAGGATCTGAAAGGCTGACCAGGATCTGGCGCTGCTGTCACTGTGTCTGTCTCTTTTCGAATTTTAAAACTCACATCCTTGTTCTGATGGAGAGGTTTCCAGTGCCTCTCTCACCGGGACAGTACTCCTGGTAGCACTAGGTAAAGCATATGAACAGCAGAAAAGATAAGAACTGAAAGTGTGTCTCTTTTTTTTTTTCTTTTGAATTATTTTGTATTTTCTCTTTTTTGTTTGCTGTCTTACTTGTTATGTCCAGTCCTCTATTTGCAAATGTGTGCATGCATGTCATCCCAACAGTGCTGAGATATCTCCAGGTTGTATTGGCCCTTTCCAGAGCTGAGAAGAAGAGCTTCTTGATGGGTGGAAGGTAATTTAACAAGACCCTTCTTCTCACAATAGAAATCCAGAAACTTTTCCTGCTCACATAGTACTTAAAAGTATTTCCACTTAATAGCAGAAGATTTCTTGTTTAAACATTGGCACAATATCTCTGTATGGCAAGAACTTAAGTGCTGAATTCAAGTTTTAAGAGACCCAGAGTCACTTCCATGAACCTTCAGGCTACTTGGATGCACCTTTCTGAGTACAAGAGCAGGCAAGCTGTTCTGTGGTAACTACCATAGCAGGTGCCTTTATTGCACTTTAGAAAGCTCTGCTCAAGGTAAGGCAATGAAATGACAGAAATTGATTTTGCAAGATATTTGACATGCTGTAACAGGGCTGTTGCTGTTAACAGTAAGGAGGAAAGCTGGGGAGATGGATATGTTGGTTGAGTAGTTTTCCAGTAAGAATGCTGCAGAATCAAAGGATGTCAAAGCCAAGGAAATGTATAATTTATATTATGGATTAGTAGCAGCCTTCCTTGTCATAAGGAATAAACTAACTGAACTTGGTCATCAGGGTCTTCCAAGCTTCTAAGCCTATTAGATACCATTGATAGTCATGAAAAAACCAGGATATAACATGGAATAACTGGGAATTGGGATGTGGACCCCATGGAATATTTAATCAGTAAAAAAAAAAAAAAAAAAAAAAATCAGTCAGGAAGGAGTCAGAAACCTGTCAAACATACCAAAGCCCAACTCAGCACATGCAGCTTAATATACTCCACCGATTTCTGCATAATGGTTCCTACCACCAAGTCTCATAGTCTCCACAGTCGGATGACTTTAATTCCGTGTCTTCCTTCCATTTGTCACTTTGACAATGGTTTAAATCAGATTAAGCATGAATTAATACATAAGAAGTCCAGGAAATCATTACATACAAAGTGTTTCTGGTGTACAAGATTAATTTAAAGAGCAACAGTGTATGTGCCAATATAATTAACAAAGTGATGCCATAGTGCCAGTTAGTACTTTTCTCGAGTAAGGTTTTTATGCTGTTGCATTTCAGTGTGGAAAAACTAATTTACTGCGTGTCTGCAACAGGCAACAATAAAGCTCATGTTTGTTTACAAATAAATCTTCTGAGGAAATGAAATGCTTGGGAAATTGCAGGTAATATTCTGCAGTTGTTGAGTACACATTGAGGACTGTGATTTAGAGATTACTGGCCTTGCAACAACAGCACTCAGAATGGAGTAAGAGTTAATCAGCTGCAGCATTAATTGAGGCATGATCTCTGCAGCAGAGTTTGAGAAAGCAGGGGATTGGTAGAAAATGCTGAATTAGAAAAGTAGTCATAGGTGGTGGTCCGTGACAGGGGTTAAGGAAGTAACACTTGAAATGAGGAGCAAAACATGACTGGGCACACTTCTGGGATTCAGTGCATTTCTTAGTTAGGCAAATCCCCATTTCACTTGACAAGACCCCTCTGGGAATAAGACGATAGCAAAGCCTTTGAAATATGTACTGGCCTAAATTCTGTCATAACTGAGTGGCCCTCCTTTTCCCAAAGCTTTAAGAATCTCGATGTAGGAGTCAAATTTACTCTACAGTAAATGAAAATGAGGTTTTCCAGAAAGATCAGGTTATCCAAAAAAACTCCTGCTGAGCAAAAGACAGTCATCCATGAGATCTCTGGAGAGAGTAATTGACCCAGCTGTCATTTCTGTTTGCTTGGGATGGACAACCTAAACTGTGTTGTGAAAGTAAGCCTCATTCTTTTGGAAAACCACCTCCCCTTCAAAGATAGAGGGTTGTCTAACTGCTTCTCATTACTTTTCTGGGAACAGTTTCTCATGTTATATTCAGTAGTCACTGAAAATAAAGGAAGAATCTTTGAAGCAAAGCCTGAAACAGCATTTCCCTTTCAAGGAGACAATGGCACTTAGTAAGCAGAATCATCCATCCTTCAGGAGATCTTTGGGGACAAACTCTTCTCTGTGGTGGCCAGTGACTGGACAAGGGGTAATGCGCACAAGTTGAAACACAGGAAGTTCCATCTCCATGTGAGGAAGAACTTCTTTGCTGTGAGGGTGACAGAGCCCTGGAAGGGGCTGCCCAGAGAGGTTGTGGAGTTTCCCTCTCTGGAGATCTTCCAAAGCCACCTGGATGCCACCCTGTGCCCTGTGCTCTAGGTGTCCCTGCTTGAGCAGGGGGGTTGGACTAGATGAGCTCTAGAGGTCCCTTCCAACCTTGACCATTCTGAAATTCTGTAATCTTCTTCCCACTTCTGTCATGTTCTTTGCTGCACAATGGGGAAGGTCCATTTTATGTGGGTTTTGCATCAAACCCATACCTCTTGTTAGATACTCTGCCTTCTAGAGCACCATCACAGAACCCCAGAATCAGGCTTCCTTCATGTTAGGTTTCAGTGGGAACAGAGCCACAAATGCACTTTACAAAAGGTCTCATCCTGTTGTTGCCTCTTAAACCTATTTTTGGGGAATGCCAACCAAACTTGGAAATCTTAAGTGAAAGAAAACATACTTTTTGGGACTATTTTGTCCTGGTGTTCAGACGGGGATATAAACCCATGAAGAAATCCTAGATAATTCCCTGGAATTCCTTCTTTCCTATTACTGCCAGGAACACCTTAAAAGAATCAACCAAAATGTCCTGAGTTCAGAACCCAGTTTCGTTGTTTTACCCTAATATGATTTTTTTCATTTAAAAATAAAATAAACACCTTTTTTATTATTATTAATCTTTACTCTGTGACTGGATGTACACACTCCCCTCTTCAAGATTTTGCAATTATTTTTCTATCCTTTCTTTTCGCATTTTACACCGCTAGCTGCTCCCCAGTTTAATCTACTGTTGCATGGATTTTGTTCCTAAGTTGGGCTTCTTACTCTTTTATCTCACTGGATTCTCATTTTCTGTTGCTAATGTCAATACCTCAATACTCCTGTGGATTTATGGGACAAGCTGCAGATAGCAAGGGTTCCTTGGCAATTAGCGCATTGAGCTCTTTTCCATGTCCTTAATTCCTGTAAGTCTGTACTAAAAATCCACAGGCTGTCTTGAGCTGCCATAAGATTAAAAAGCCACGCAGGTGTTTAGAGACATTTGAACACTTTTGGCCCAACAGTTTTTTTCCATGCAGATTTCCAAAGGCTATTTATGCCTTTGCAAAACAATGCTTAAAATGAAAGAATGAAAGAAGGGAAGGAGGGAAGGAGGGAAGGAACGGACGAAGGGAGGAAGGGAGGAGGGAGAGAGCTACCAGGATGGAAATATGTGTTGGTTCAAGTTTGCTGAACTGTAATTAAAGTGATTAGTGCATCTGTACTAAAACTTGGGTTAGGTTGACCAAGAGATGTCTCTTGTCATTACAACATTTGAACACTTCAAAATTTTGAATATCTTTATTCTCACAAGATTCATCTGAGGTAATATAGCATTTTTCATCTCTATTTAACAACTAAGATAATACTTTAATGCATAGGCAGGCAGCTTAGGAACTGTACTGTGAGAAAAATCTGTATAATACAGTATGGGCAAAGATGTATCCATTAGGTAGTGGATGTTCCTGAGTGTAATCAAACCATGGTACTAAGATAATATACATATGTAGGAAAAGATAAAAAATCCACACTTAGCTCCACAGAGATGGTCTTCTAAGGGTAGAACTGCCATTAGGAAACACTGAAGACTGATAGAAGAATATTTTAAACCTGGATTTGGTTCTGAGTCTAAACTGGTTTATTTTTTCAGCAGCCCTTTCTTGGTAAGTACTCCTAGCCTTTATAAATAAATGAAACTAAAGAAAAACTACTTCTGTCTCTAAAAATCTCATCTGTGTCCAATAGTGACATAAGATGGGTTCAGTGTTGAGCACATTAACTCAGTTTTGGAGAATAGATCTCAAACCCGTCCTTGACATTTGCCCCCAAACCTACCACAATCAAGAGCTGAGACACCTTGGCAAATTTCCCCCTGAAAAACTTGCCAAAGGACATAGAAGAGGTTTATGGTGGTAGAAAATCCAGCTGTCTGAAACATATGTGTGTCACTTGAACCACTGAGACAACTTTCCTACAATTTTTAGAGAGAAATTCAATTAGCACATGCAATGGCTCCTTAAAATAACTGCTGTTTTGCAAAGAGACTCTGAATTCCCTCTTGCAGGGAGTCAGCATCCACTCAATGTCACCTTGCTACTACTCTCCTGTGGTTCAAATGCCTTTGCTGTTGCTGGAAGAGATGCTCTGCCATAAAAGCACAGGTCCGTATCTTTTACAGTGTTCAAGACTCTTATGGAGTATCTCTCTTAATTACTATTTATATTTGTTCTTAGTATTTAGCACAAATCTATAGATATTTTCAGCTTGTGTGTGATAACAGATGGTGCTTACTGATTCTTCAGTAGCTCTGTATCATAGCAGTGCAAAGCTGCTTAACATGTATATTGCAATTAATGCAGAAATAACTATTATATTAGCTTCATGGTTGCAGTGCCAGAACCTGTGGTGTTTCCTCAAGGAACCATAAAATACAGTTCATCTCATGCCCTTATTAAAACAAATGATCCTATTTAATATTCCCAGCAACAGCAGAGCTCTGCCTGGGGTTAGATGTAAGGCTGTGAGAACACTTGCCCCTCTCATTTGCAAAAATTATTGCAAAATCCATAGAAGAAAGCCCTTAACGGTCATATGTGAGAAAAAATAACCTCGCATATAATGGAAATATATCCCAGATGGACTTTCTAGATATGTGACATTACCTCCAAGGCATGTGGCATGCAGATAAGAGTAAACCTACATGCAGCATGTCACTCCTGTGAACACTCAGTGCAAGAGTAGGTCCCAAGTTTGCTCTTGTATCCTTTCTGGAGGGTTTCCCAAACTTGCGTTTCAGTCACCAGTATGGTAATAAAATACACTGAGCTTTGAATTCTGGTTTAGGTATGTCTTAAAGGTAGTGGAGACACTTGTACAATCTTTGGGAGTGTTTTCAGGTGCTCAAGTTACCTGACCTAGAATAGTGCATCTCTGTGCTATTAAACACTTTCATCTTCCAAAACAGAAAGGCCACATCTGCACTGACTTCTAGGAAAAGTACCTGGCTCATGACTGAGATATTTCAAACCGTGTTTGGTGACTGGTTGGGAGAGTCTTACCTTGTCAGACCTAGAATCTTGCCAGGGTCTGTTCTAGCAATACCACAGTATGGAAATAGAGCCTCAATGCTTTGAACACAGCATAGTGCTATTTAGTTTAGCCCTGCAGATACAGTCTTTTTTGGATACAGTAGTATAAAGGGTCCATTTAACAATGTTGTCTTCTCATGTCACATTTGAACATGTGAAAGCAGACTTTATTTTCTAGACACAGATGAGACTCAAAATCATAGTACTCAGTGGACTAAATTTTTGAAGTTTTAAATGATTATAAAGTCAAAAAAGATGGACCAGTTACTCTATGCTTTGATGCCCTTGAATGCTACAAATTTGATATATATTTTTTTTTTCCTAGAATGTTTTCAAGATCATGTAAAGTGAACATTGTCTCTCTGGATAGTGCAGTCACTGACTTCAACATGATAAGGCACTGCCTGCACTGAGGATGAGAACAGTGTTTTATTTAGAACAGCTCCCCTGTCTATCATAATTCTCATCTTACACAGGCATAACTGGATCAGATAGCTGAGTTCCTCAGGTAATACTAGCTATTACCCGAAAAATGAATGTAAGGGAGCCCTTACACTTAACTATTTACAGTTCTTAATTGGTTTTATTACAACTATAATTTCTTACAGCACCGTAGGTGTATGCAGCACACACAAAAATTAGATTTTAAGCCTTTTCTAAGAAGCTGGGGAGGTAAAGCACACTGTCTTCTTCCAGGAATCTGGCCAGGTTTGTTCTTTATTCCCTCATTATTCTGCTGAAGAAACTGGCAATGCCTCCTCTCTTAGGAAAGACACCATAACAGGGCAGAAGGCAATTTAGTGATCTTTAGAGATAGGCTTTCCTGTTCACATGGAACCAGTAGTGCTCTGCACACTCATGGAAGGAAATAATGTCATGCTCTACAATTATTACTGTGGCTGGAGTTGCACACAGGGTCTTGCTTAAGCCCTTCATGAAATGCAGAGGTCAAAATTCATGAATTTTGAGTTTTGCAGGGTCTATATGGGGGTTGGCGCATGAAGTTAGTGGTCAGTGCATGAAGTTAGTGGGGCAGGCCTTACAGTGCCATTTCAGCCTGTGATGGATAAATTCTGCCTCTGCTTCTCTACTTCTGATCCATGTAGGAAGTCTTACAAAGATGATTTGAGAAGCATCACTTCTCCTCTGTGCTACTTTAAGGATCCTTTATCCCAATCTACGAGCCCCTCTGAGGCATATTATTGCTTGAAAACATCACTACTTTATTTATCTCCAATACTTTCCAAATCAATAATAACAAGCTTAAGTTCTCAGGGAAAGGAACAAGCAAAACTCTACATCTCTGTACTGGTGCCAAGACAAAGAGGTGATGTGCACTTAAAAAAAAAAAAAATAGCAGGTAGATATATAGAGGGAATTAAATACATAATTTAAGAGAAATCATTCTTGGAGAAAGGAGCACTGAGACTGAGTGCTCATTATTTCTAGTTCATTAAAAAGTAATTGTTATATTTTACTCTTCTTATAGCTGAAGATCTTAAAGCACTTTACAAGCATTAGCAAATTAACTTTCCCAGCATCCCAGGCAGAAAGTTAAGTCTTATTATCTGCACTGTGTACACGGAGAAAAAGACTGTGGACTCTTTCTTTGACTTTTAATCGGGCAAAGAACCGTATATATATACCTACGTGGAAATCGTTGTGTAAGGCTCAGCGGAAAGTTCAGACAAAATACAGTCCTTATTGAGATGTCCCTAAGGTCTGGGTTGTAATCTCCCACCACCAGGATGACAACAGTTTTTAAAGAGAACTGAAGTAGATAACGCTTTTTGAACCTTTCTTTCAGTATGTCTGCTACTTGAACTGTTCATCATTGGAGGATCTTTATCTCATTATTAGAGGACTTTTAAGTCATGAGACCCTCAAACTTTTTTTTTTTTTAAAAAAAACGATTATTTTGCATTTCTAGAAATAGAATTGATACTGAGTATTTTTGTTTTCTTTCTTTTTCTTCTTTTTTTATTTTTTCCTGGAAAGTTTAGACTTTATCTAAGTGTGTGTTTGTGCATAAGATAACTTAGAGCCCTTAAAAACATTTTCCAGAAACCAGACATTAATTACATATGTATATATATACATTTTTTTTCTCAGCCTGAAAAACATTCAGGGTTTTTTGACATCAAAATCTTTCAAAGTGTTGTAGTATGTTGTGAAAACTTATTTTTTGGAAGCTGTAATTTTCTATCAAAGAAATTTTGTACATGAAATATTTAACTAGCTCTGTCCAGGACCTGGGTCATTTTTAGCATTGATACAGGTTGTGTGTGACTTAATACTGAGTGATGATGGGATTTAGTGTACCAGTTCTACAGCAGGGGCCACACACATCTTCTTCACACTTGTAGGGTTAATCTTTTAAATGCAGAAAAACAAACAAACAAAAAAAACCCAAATCAAATAAACAAACAAACAAAAGAACTCACCTTTCTGAGGCAAAGATAATCTGGGAAAAAAAAAAAAAAAAAAAAAAGAATTATTTCCTCCAACTCCGAGCAGCAGGGGAACATTTTGCTTGTCTTCAGCATTCCTTTAGGTATTAAAAGTAAATAAGAAATAAATAAAATGCCCCATGAGGCTAACTCGAGCAAAGATTTTTTTTTTTTTAGTATAGTTATTATTAGCCAAGCAAGTCTGCTAGTGGGGAAGATACTATCTATGAATAATGAAAGGTCTCCTTCTGTATTCAATTTCAAGAAGCTTCATGATTAAATGGAAGTTCTTCTTGAAATAATAATAAAAAAACGCTGGCACTGTAAATCAACCAAAACCAATCTTCTGCTTTCCCAGGCGTTACTGTAAGAAAATTAATTCCCTGCACCCAGGAACAAGCCCTCCATCTCAAAGTAATTGATAAACTGTGTTTTGGCTCCTGTGTAATTAGGAATAATGGCTCCTATTCTTCTCACTGAGTGGCAGGAGTAGAACTGATGAGTTACCATTGTCTCTTGGTAAGACCTGTGCCTTGCAGTGTTGCTAGCCTGTATTTCTTCAGCATATGGACTGTGATAAAATAGAGGGATGGCAGGCGAAATCTCTGTTGACCTTCAACCCACCTCCGCAGCTCCTTGTACTCTGTAGGGGCCCATGATGGGTCATGTCACAGGAGAGGTTTTCTGCTTCATAGGGGAGGTCTTCTCCTGTGGACATCAAGATGTGATCAAGATGTGGTCAGGTGGCAAGAAAGCACAGTCTGGTTACGTCTTTCCAATGCAACTCTATTCAAGAATTGAAGTACTTGGCCTGTAATGCACCTTCTTCATTCATGGGTGGGAGGGAGAACACGACACTGCACTGCCAGCACATAAATCCTGGCTGACAAGGAGTGCAAAAATGCAAATATTGTGTTTGACGCTTGAGCCCTCAGAACTGTGTTGACTTCTGGAACTTATACACATAAATATTAAGGCAGATGTGGAGTGATCCAGATCTCCTCTACCTCCTCTTCAACTTTCTCCCCACACAGTTGAATCCTGTATGATGTGAGAAATTAATTGAAGCAGTTTGGATGATTTTGAGGTGAATTGTCATTATACACAGTGACACAAGCATTCCAAAAAAAAAAAAAAGAAAAAAAAGTATATCTCGCTGCTTCACCTCTTTCAGATGAAAATTTAAGGGTTTTTTTTTCTGTCAGAAAAAGTAATCAAGTTTTGCCCAACATGAATTTTCTTTATAAATGCAGACAGATTCCCCTCTCCCCTCCAATTCTATTCTTCAGAAGACTATTCAAGCAATCAAAACCAGAGGACTTTCATTCTAAATATGAAAGGTTAATGTCTGAAGAACATACGGTAGAAAAATCTATGGGAAACCCATGAATTAGAAATAAGATTGAGGCTATAAATCTTTGCTAAACCACTCAGCTTGTAAGTTCTAGCATGAGCACAAGAAGTTTGGACTGGGTCTTTACTTTTTGACTTCTTTATAAGATAGTAAAATGCATTTATGGTAATATTTAAACCTACAAGTGTTTTATCAATAGGAATTGTTGTAAAAACTCAAGTTCTGTTTCTTGCTCTGTCACTGGTTTTCACCCCATTTTGGTTTGTGGATTCCTGAATATTTTCTAGCAGAACTCACATCCCTTAAAGGTGTCTTGTATATAGATTGCTATATGACAAATCCCAAATCCACAATCAGAATAGCACATGCATTTTTAACATTATTTCTAGAGGTCATTAGCTACATTTTCAAACCACTTTTAATTAATTAATTCTTCATTGAAAACAATGGAGATTCTTCCTTTTCCTTTTCCATTTTTATACTTGATTTAAAATAAAAAAAAATAAATAAAAACCATATAATTGCAAACCTACTGACAACTGAATATTCTTCTAATTGCATCGAAAATAGTTTAAAAATGTCCTTTCAATCCAGTTTGTGTGCAGACCAAGATGATACCAGCACCTTCTAGCTTATGAAACTCACCAAGTCCTTTCAATCCAGTTTGTGTGCAGACCAAGATGATACCAGCACTTTCTAGCTTATGAAACTCACCAAGCTACATATTCTACATATTATGCGGCAGATCTTCACATTAAGTGGCCATTAGAGGTTTGGGGTAACACAATTTCAGAATGTCCTTTGCAACCTTTGGCCTTTGGCCACCTTGAACAGAAGTCAAGGATCATACCTGAGTTTTATATGCAACATGCCTCAAAACACGATAGCTGAGGCCAGTAATCTAACCATACTGTTAGGCCTTTAACAGCCAAACATTTCCAGTCAGAGGGCTTGGATCTGGTGTGTGCCTTTGCACTTGTTGTCCGAGCCACAAAGATATTCAGCTGTGGGATGACAAAGCATTCCCGTGATTTACTTTTGATTTGAAGAAGATTGCTGTGGGGACTTTTTAGATGGTGATAAATAAAAGCCCATTAGGCTTCTTCTGGTGTCTGGTAGAGATTGACTGATGTTGTGCAGAATAATGGAAAGCTGGCTAATCGATACCGTGTTATTTTTCAATTTAACTATATTAATTGTGCATGTTGTTTTCATTTGTGTCTGAAAGAGAATTAAACAGGTGTGGACATTGATTCCAGCTGAAAAAAAAACAACATTATGAAAGAACATTATTTAGACAAGTCTCAGTTCCTTGCTCATGTTCAGAACGTCAGCACCACGTAGAGGTCAGTTTTTACCCATGAAAATGAAAACCTGCTAGCTTTGATGTACACTACATTTTGGTAGCATAGCAGTGTTGCCATGTATCCATGATGTCAATCTGTGTGATTAGGGCAGGTAATATGGATTAAGATTACATCATGCCTTAGAAGATATTCATAATTTCTTGGCTGTAGTTGCAAGGAAAATATTCACCCCCTCCATTCTGTGAAAAAAGGCCCCAGACTCATAAAAAGATGGTGTCCTTACCTCCGGGAACCAGTGTGAAATGCTAATTAGAGCAGTACCTGCTGTCAAACTCCTTCTCACCCCTCCTCAACACTTGTTGAGATGTGCATAGTAAGTCAGTATTTGCAAGAATCTTTGGTGCATCAAATACAGATCGTCAGTGAGGAAGGAAGATGTCACAATTTCCTCCTGCCTCAAGAAGTTTTATGGTCAGAGAATATTCCTGGAAATGGCTTTTTACTGGACTTGTCAAATCTCATGCTCTCAGTGAAGGATTTCTCTACCTGGAAATCACTTCATCCAGCATTGTAACAAGAGCTTCTGCATCGCCACGACCTCTCTGACAGTTGGGCCATCACAGGGCAGCTCTGGTTTACTACCCCAAGCCCTGTGCACCAGGTGGATCCCAGTCATTATCCCCAGGGTGGTCCTGTCTCATTCCTCATAGCCACAGTTAAGTGAGAGGTTTATTATAGCGTGAATTTAAGATGTGAACCAAAGAGATGCTTTGAAAATGTGTTCTATTTTTTTTTTTTTTATGTATTTCCATTTTGCTTTTCCAGATCAGTTGTGTGTGCCTCTATAGCCATGATTCAGTGGGGGTGCACTGTTTCTGTAAAAGGAAGTGGAAGTGCAAGGTAAAATTATTATCAGACTTTAACAAAGGTAAGGATGGGCCACAGGGAGCTACTTTTCCAAAGAGGACCTTACTGCCTTTAAAAGCAGTGGTGGGACTCTCTGACGCAGCAGTAGATATAGGACTTCCTAGTTCAAAATTTTACCCTCAAACTAAAAAAAATTAAAGTCAGTCTAGTGAAGAGTCTCCAAACAGGAAGAGTCAAAGATGGAGAAAGAAGAACAAGAAAAAAACAATAGCAAAAATAAAACAATTAGATTAGCAAAGTGCATGAAGAATCTTTCAGTGACTAGAACAGCAGCAAATAAAAGCCAATAAAAAGGGAATAAAAAGACATGTTTGGAAATGAGGAAGATGAGACACCAAGTGACCAAATTGCCCAGCTTCCACTTGATGTTGAAGTGGAGTAGAACTTATGCATCTTATGCAAAATCTTACGCACAAAACGGTGCATGTGTTTCTGCAGCCCTCTGCCCAAACCTTTCTCATAGGCACTTTATGACAACCTGGGCCCGAACCAGCTACAAACTGCACTTACATCCAAGTGATGCCTCAGGGAGTGGGTGTTTTGACAGACATCTCAGGAGGAGGTGTCAGGCTCCCTCCAGGCACTGAGTACCTTTCACAGAAAGAAAAACTACAAAAAAATTAAATGCATTAGCATAATTCACAAATAGTCTGCCAGCCTCCCCTTTTCTGGCATAAGCACAAAGAGTTGCATCACACACAACACTCCCACTTTGGTCAAATTATAATTCATACAAACATTGCTGTAGGATCAAACACTGCTGTAGGACCCCAGCAGGTTTTAGATGGGTTGGAGATGTTCAACATATTGCTAGTGGTGCCAAAAAGACTGAGGTCCTGTTATTTAAAGTCTCTTGTGTCTGACAGTATTCAGACTGACGGAAGAGCTAATTAGTCTGAGGTAGCCTGGGAGTCTTTCTGCTGAATGCAGAAGGCCTTGGGATCAGTCTGTCAACTGGGTTTTGTGCTGACAGGAAGAAGAGATGCTTGTCCTGTGCTGCTGTAACAAACTATTTCAGCATTGTGTCTGAGTCATAGCATTAGATTTCCTCTCCTGTTCAATGACATATGAGTTTATTTGACAATCATTTATCATTTTTCTTCTGCACCAAATGCCTTGGCAGGTTCTCCTAACAAGACAGGTGTCCAAAATACGTATTTTAAAAGCCAGCTCCATAAAGTCCTGAAATATTAAAAATTGGCTCCCACACGAAAAATTGAGTTCTCATTTCCTGGGTCCTCTCAAACTATATTTCTAAAATCTGATCTCCTCCCACTCCTTTTCAGATGGCCTGCAATTTAAAGTCACATTACTTACTTAACTCCCTGGGCATTCTTTGAGAATCTCAAGTGATAGATAATTATTATCTCTAAATTATAATTCCATAAACTGAGGCACAGAGACATGAAGTAAATTGTTCATCAAACTCAGAATTAAATAATTAACTGCTAGACCATCATGCCTTCAAAAGAAAAATTGCTTGCAAGTCTGACCAAATAAATGAACAATTTGGATACTATGTAGGATGAGATGGGAGCCCACACCACTTATATCATGAGGATTATGATAAAAATTGAAAGGATAAGACCATACGGACATGAAAAGAAAAAGATTAAAGTTGATATATCACAGAAGACAGTCTGCACCACATGGCATCTCTTTTTATAATTAAGATAATAGTAAGCAATATCAATAATAAAGTTGCTATTTCTTTAGTGATGTCATCTTCAAGAGCAGCACTATCTTCAAGAGTCAAGGATGAGGGTAGTGGTCTAAAGCCATGCACCTGCAATCCTCCTGCAATCACAGAGACTGGATCTACTAACATGCTGTGACCTGTGGCATGTCCTGAGATCTTTTCCTCATGATGAACTATGTGAATAAATAGGTCACCTCATCTCTTATCCATACACTGGGATTTCTATCTTTACAAAACTAAGATGTAGGAGAAATCATAGAATCATAGAATGCTTAAGGTTGAAAAGGACCTCCAGAGATCACATAGTCCAACGCCCCTGTACACACAGGGTCACCTAGAGCATGTGGC
>VZSV01000204.1:1263200-1320233 GCA_013398735.1 Nothocercus julius | reverse complement strand
TTTTTTTATTTCTTATTTTAAAAACTAATAGCAAAGCAAGAACTATAAGTCAGTTCTTTGACCCTGCACTGTTTTCTTTGAGTTACAAGCAGAGTTATCTTAAAAGATCTCCAGAGACCTAAAAAGCAGTGTAAATGATGGTGTATGGCTCATCCTTATCTCGTGCATACCTCATCCTTATCCCAGAGGACAGCGGGCTTTCCTGGGATGTTCCAGCGACAAGATGATATAAGATGGGACGTGACCAGAATTCAGACAGAAGGAAAAATGTGGCTAGAATAAGAAAAAAACAGTGTCCTTAAGTGTCCACTCTTAATACGTACCAGTCGCTAATCCAGTCGTCAACACGCAGAGGAGGGGAGAAAACGCCGGAAACCTGCCGCGGTTGAGCTTGTTCACGGCACGGAGCGCTCTGCTACGCAGAGGCGGCTCTCACGCGTCGGCAGCGAGCGGCAGGGCCCCTCGAGCCGCCGCTCTGGTGCTGGCGTGCCTCGGCCTCCCACCGCGCAGCCGGCACGGGGTTGTGGCCGCGCGCTCCTGGAGCCGAGGCGGCGGCTCCGCCGGCTGCGGCCCGGCGGCTGCTGCGCGCAGGGTGCAGCGAAGGGGCAACGACTCAACGATACCCCCCTGCCTTGAAGAGGCTGAAGAATGAGGAAGCAATAGCAAGAGCCCGAACAAAACAAACCGTGCACCTTTATAGAGCCGCTCAGATAGATTTTAGGTTGTATGTACTTGACGGGGAAATGTCTCCGGCAATATTATTTGGCACGGTGTTTTTGTGGTTTTGCCACAGAAGGCAACCTTAAAGCTTTAGCTCTGATAAACAGGGGTTGTGCGCGTCGTCGCCCACACAGCCGTGCTCTGCCCCGGGCTGCCAGACACCCCTCCAAAGGGAAAAGAAAATGCAGGATTGATGGCATCTCCAGTACCTTGGAAAAGAGCAAAGGAGAAGGAATATGATTCTGCTATTTGATGTTTGAAAATCTTGTGACATGCTTTTTCCTACCACGTAAGCTTCTGTTCTTCCTGGGCTCTTAACCACTTCTAAACAGTTCCAAGCAGGAAGCTTCTGTTTTTCATTTGAATTTGCATCAACAGAGATTGCATGAGCAGAGATTAATCCTAAGCTTGGTGGAATCCAATAAAAGAAAAACTCACCGTGAAGGAGTTGAGAGGCGGATCTGGAAGTGGAGGAGGGTGTTGGCACAGTAGGATGTACGGAGCCGGCCTTGGACATTCGTGTCCCCCTAGGAGGTAACCCAAAATCCCGCATAAAACAAGGAAGCATCTTAATTGCTCTGGGAGAGCAAAAACACCTTGGAGTAGTGCTCACGTTAGGGCTAGCCAGTAAGAAAAGCTAATTAAATCCTTCCCTTTTCTGCAATGTGGAGTAAGGCTGCAGCAGAGATGGCTGCACACTTGGGATTCAGAACCGCAAACCCTCTAACGAGGTTGGACGCCCACAGATATCCTTTGAAGCTCTGTTTACGCTACTAATTAAAAAGGGACCGTGAGCCAGTGCTGGGCCTCAAAGCCGAATGGCAAAAACCGGCTCAGGTCCATGGAGCCGAGGGGTAGCTCCCTCTGGAACAGATTTATCTTGGAGAGAGTTACCTGAAGCAGGCGAAAAGGGAGCCAGAGTGTGGACTGATGTTTTAATATCGCATGTGATGGGGGGCCCAGGGCTTGAGTTCCTGCCCCCTTATTTAGTAGTAGAAATGTGGCCCAGAAAAAGAGGCAGGACTCTAAGCCTTAAAATTGCCCAAGAAATGACCTTTTATAGAGCAGTCTGTGGTTATAGAGCTTCCTGGAGAAGTGGTAGCTCTTCCAAGGCTAGTGGTTAAGGAGAAGCAAAGTCTGTGTTTTGTTTTGCTTCTCTGGGGACTATTTCTGTGTTTTACATTATGCAGTTATTGAATGTATGAATTGCCATGCAGTTTGAATGCCTACAGTCTTTTTTTTTATTCCTTCAAACTCTAAAAAATGAACTTCAAAAATTCCTTTAATAGCTGTGTTACCATAGAGCAGTCGCAAATGTAGGTACAAGATGCGTGTGAGATGTAGATGCAGACTGTATATGTATCACACAAAAGACCATGTTCTGTAGGAGGATCGGAAAAGCATCTGCTGTAATAGTCCTTTTCACTGCCACTGCTCTGGAAAAGGCTGCATCTGTTAGATGTATTCAGCATAATAAGCCTTTATGAAGATATTAATAACTAACATCAGCAGACAGACCCTGTGGTTTCTGTCCGGTTTTGTTCTGGCCATGACTTACAGGACTGGTAATTATTCTTGCAAAATGTGACCAGAAGAGGGAAGATCATGGAAGGGAAAATTAGCTGTCTTAAACCCTAATATTAATTGCCTCGGGGTTTTGTTGCTATACTTAAAGCCATGTGCCAAATGGGTACGTTGCTTTGTATTGCTTTGCAGATGAAAACTGGAGTGTAATAGCCACGGGCAAAAACACTCATCTACAAATATTTTGCAAACACTTTTGCTGAGTACTTCTTTTTAAAAAAAGATAGGCTCAATTTTCAGAGGCATTCAATTTGCATTGGTTTTGAAGAGTTTCCCTAAATAAATAATTAATTAAATAAATATTACGACCTGGCAAAATGATACACAGACAACTCTGGATCCAAATCAGGCTAATATAACTGAGCTGCTGCTGATCACGGGTAGGTCACCTAGCGTGGTCCCAACTCTCTTTTAAATAAAGCTCTGCCCAGCCAAAGTACCAGGTAAATGATTTCTCAGTCAGAAGAAAAATGAACCTGAAGACATTTTCTGTTGTGATTGTGATGCTTCTGAAGTCAGTGGCACCAGTCACTGCGGGGAGATCAGGAAACTTTCTGTCAGTGCAGTCGCCCACCTCTCCAAAAGGTGAAAGTTTCACAAGCAGAAGAGCATGGAACTTTACAACTCAAAGCAGCGTGTTGTGCAGTATGGTTGCTCTGTTGGTAGGAAACGTGTAATGGAATTCAATGGAAAGAGCTACCTACGCTATGCACAGTCCTAGACCTTTTAGTGTCTGAGATACCTTCCATAGGCAGCTCAGCCTCTTTCCTCCCGGGCAGGACTTTCCATCCCGGCCACCACCACCAGCGTGACTGTTACGGAGGCTGTGGTGAAAGGACACCTCAACCAATAAACAGGAGTCCTCTAATTCACCTGAGAGCATTCTCTACTCTAATTTTGTTGGGCTGGATGGTGTGGGCTTGGGTTTGGTTCATTTGTTTCAAGGACTCCATGCTGATTAAAGTCTTTCCTATATTCTACAAATTTACCCACTTACCTCATTATTGGCCTGTGTTAGCTGAGCATCTGTGAAGTCATCTAGTCATGACCTGAAGTGCCCAGGAGAAAGAGATCAAATGCTTCCCTGCTAAAGTTTTCCTTAGCTATTAATCTTTCCCACTAGTGCCTTGCTTTTCACTTCTGAAATTTAAAAAAAAGTCATCCACCATCTTGATCATCTAGGAAAAATAGTTCAGGAAGTCCTGGTAGTAATTAAAAAAAAACCTCCAAGAAAACTAGAAGGCAAAAGTTTAGAAATGAACAGCAAATACTAGCCTCCAGACAGATGAATAAAATGGAGATTCAATTACCTACATTTGACTATTTTTTTCAGTGGCAAGAACTGATGAAGTAGGAATGTAGTGAAGTTCTTCATGTTTATCATATGGCATATCCTAAGCATCATCAGACATTCTTTTCAGTATTAAACTTTCATAGTTCAAACCATTTTATCAGACGCACGCAAAGTAGATTTGCCAGTAAAACAGGAAGCTGCCCTAAGGATATGTTTTTGAACATTTATTCAAGATGGATTTTGAACGCAGTTTCAGCTTTCCTTCTTAGTTATTGGCAGAAGCATTATTGCTTTTGCTGCAGATGGGCAAGTCTCTTTAATCGCTTCAGATGCCAGAGAAACGAATGCTGTGAAAACACAGTTGCAAAATGAACATTGAATAGATATTGTTTCACTACATGCGAGGGACGTGAACTGCTGGTTTAAAGCAGCAGAAACAGTCCTGCCTTTGAGACTCTTCAGAATGATAACCGTAGTGGAATATAACTGAGAAAGCTCTTGAACAGCGCTGGCAGCTTCGCTATTCAGGAAAGCATGAAAATATGTGCTTAACGTTGAGCAAAATGTATATTTAATTAAGAAGCACTTAATTGCATCCCCGGACACTCTGTTCTGAATCTGGGCCAAGCTGAATAGCTCATGCTGATTTCCAGTCCTCAAATGTTTTTCAAATGCTGCTTTTTAAAAAACTGAGGGCCATCTCCTTTACTGAGATAAATCCACGTAGTTCAGCAGACTTCAACCAAGCTGCTGATCTGAATATCTGGCTCTGAATTTCTTAGTAGACAAAAAATAAAATTTCTTTATCTATGGGGGAATCCAGAGTCTGTATTAAGATTCCTTTCTTTGTTTGTCCACCCCAACGAACCCAAACCCCTTGCTGTGATAGAGCCTCAGTGTGCTGTATTAATGGTGATTAGCTAAGCTATTTAGCAGCCATTTCAGAGAGAACAGTGGCTGGTCTTGCCATTTTATAAAAGAGGTCAGGGGTGCAAATGGTTCTGTCCAAGTCTCATGCAAGTCTCATGACTTTCAGCCCTGTGCTAAATACTCTCCCTTCTGGAAAAAACTGCATTTGCATCAGAGGTTGCCATTGAACCACCACACAGTGTCTATACCTGCGAGCCTCTTCATAAATCAAACCCAAATTTGCAAGACAGGTTCAGCTGTCTCTGACATGCACGCTAGACCAGTGAGAAAATTACCATATCAACATTTTTTTTTTGCAGTCCCACATTTTCTTTTGCAATTATTAATTAGCTCAGTTGCCTGCTAGCTTAATTTTCACCCATGAAAATAAATCTTGAAATGGAAGTGCTACACAGCTCTGTAACTTCATTATTATAGTGGGAAAAAAAAGAAAACTTCATGGACAACTCTTGAAGCTTCTGTGTGTGTGAATGCACATGGCTCAATCCATTTCTTTGTGGTAAGCTTGAAAATATGTATAATCTACACTATTATAGTAATGCAAAGCTGAGCCTTATAGCCACTCTGTACTTTGTGTGGCTGATTACATGACAGGAATAAAATGCAGCACACTGTGTATTTACACCTCTGTATAGGTAGGGCTGTTTTGCTCCTGGTTGCTCTTACTTAACACCAAGAAAACCTAAACTAGGCTTTGCATATGTATCTGTCTAAAAATGTCTGCCTCCTACCTTGCAGCAATATGAACATATAGTAAGTTCTGAATCCATTTTAAAGTGCAGGCTGGAAACAAAACTCTTTTTTAATTGAACCCCCAAAAGGGTGTAAATTTGTATATAGCAGACTGTGGAAACTAGCTTTCAAAATCAAAAAGATATAACAAAATATGTTTTGTATACTCTGAATCTATGTGCAGGTCACCTATGTTCTTGTTCATTTTATGGGACCTGTTCCTTAAAGATCTTTGGGACCAAAAGGACACTACTAGAGTTTGGGAAAAATCAATCAATCAATAAATAATAATAATAATAAAAAGTTAAACAATATTCTGTTGGCATAAACAGGTTTTGTAAGTACCAAAGTACCAGAACTTGATAACTCAGTAAATCACCATCGCTGGTTTTAAGTGCATTTTGAAAGAAAGCACAAGACTTTGCAGTTATCTTTTCACAGCTCAAGGGGAAAGCTCCCTCCCTTCCTTTCACACCAGCTATTCTTGACTGCTAAATTGTCTTCCTGCTTCCTCCCTCTTAGATTTCATGTTTAAAGCTGCAGAAAGTTAAGATAAACAGGAGTTGTTACATCAACATATGACTCAGTAATATTACAGAACTTTTTTTTTTTTTTTAATAGTGAGATTACTAGTGCTTCAGAGGATAATTATGTTTTTAAAAATATAAACAGCTGTCTATGGATGCTTTAGTTAGAAGTGATTTGCTCACAGGAGATCTCTGCAGTCTTGTTGTTTGAGGAGATGGCTGTCAGACAAGCTATACATGACTTTCAGATTTCATAATCTTCATCATAGCTTGCATTTATGTAGTGTCTCTCAACTGATCCCACAGCTGATATATATATATATACACACGCAATACCGTGGAAGAGTGAGCAATCTGTTGCTGGCACAGTATAAAAGAACAAAGACTAGTTTTATGAAACGTGTCCCAGGATCTCTAATGTTCACTCAGAATAAACAGGAACTTTTAAAGCTTTGTACAGGCAGTGCATGAGTAAACTGCACTACATTTTGTTTTTCCTAAGAATGGGAGGGAGAGTAAACACTCACAGATTTGGAGGGTTTGATTTTTACCATCTGATACTTAAAATATGTATCTCCTTCCCATAGGGTACAGGGTTTTTAGAGCAGTGTTATTCTGCCAAACTCAATGGGAATACCAAAGATGAAATTTGCCTCAGTGCATGTCTGCAAATGAAATAAATCACATTTCCTTTAGGAAAGGGAATAACTTGTCAAACATCTGAGGAAAATGAAGTAGGTGATTGTTTCTAAAATAATATATACCCTGGTGATATTCGGTTGGCTGTAATAAAGCACATTTAGTCCTGAGCAGTAATAGCTAAAGTATATGCATCTTTTAGTGCACCTAGCAATGATTTTCCAATACAGATTGCCAGCAGGAAAACCCAAAAGTAGGAGGCTTGCTACAAGTGATTGCTTTTTTTCAATTTAAAGAGAGCTCCTAACACAGCTACAGGAAAAGTGACTTGTTTTGTTTTGGTTTGTATTCCTTGAAAAAGCCTGTCCTCTTTATAAGTCTTTCCTTTTTTTTTTTTTTTTTTTCCTTGCCGCATTAAAGGAAACAGCTTTTTAAATTCAAACTCTCTCTCTTTCCCATCTCCTTGTGATCACGTTTTAATTTTCAGTGACTCTAAGTTTGTTTGGATACTAGAACACACTTGAGCACGTTCAGTGAACTTTCTTCTTTTTCCTGAAGAAAGAGATTTCCTTGGAAAGAGAGGGAAGAGGGCCTTATCCTTTTCTCCTTAATCCCATTTTTCTTTGCTCTCATGCTGTGCGGCTGCATGAAAGGAGAGGCAGCTGGGCAAACCTGCAGCTTCTCACTAGCTCTTCCCAAGGTGGAGAAAAGCTACCACACTGTGCAGCAAGGGGCAATGCTGGTGCTCATGCCGTGTTCCTGTTTTCCTTTTCCCCACTCTAGCTCCAATGCAATCCACTATAGTGGCGCTGCTTCCGTGGTCACTGTTACCAGTGATCCCTTTCCATATCCTCCCACCCAAACTGGAAAGCAGTTTAACGCAAAATCTAGCTCAAACATTTCGTATCCTGGGTTTCATGGTGTTTCTATGCTTATGTCCCCTCTTGATAATCTTTTCTCTGTGCTGATAGTGAATTTGTAATCTTTTTAAGGTTTAGAAAGCCTGAATTTAGGTGAGATCCTTAGTTCAGGTATGAGTGGATGCATTACCTGTTGGTTAGTTGAGGAAAACAACCCAGCTATTCAGAAAAAGTTCTTTAAATTAAATGGGCACTTTTTATTCACATTGGCAGACTAAGTCTTAGTTGCCCTGGGGAGACTGTAGAACAATGGTAGGCTGTTTTGGAAATGCCTTTTTGCCTTTTGTGCCCTGTATCTAAGCTAAAACCACAAAAGCGAAGGAGATGCTCTGAGTTCAGGGGGCTATCAACCGCGCGGGGCGCAACGCTCACGCTTTTGCTCACCCCCTGTTCTTTCAGGCTGGATCCCAGGTGAAGACGCTGGTTCACAGGAATGCCCTGCGAATCCGAGATGTCTTGTGCATGGCACGCTGCCCCCTCAAGACAAACCCAACATGCCTGCACTGCAGGACCTATCCTGGACACGGGATTTGGGCTATGAGAATTGTCACTGGTGAGACTGGGTTCTGCCCTTGTGCTAGAAATGGGGAAAAAATCAGAGGACCTGCCGGTCTGCGCTACCATAACTGGCAGTTTTTGGTTTAGTATGGACAAAGTGTTTTGTAGTATGCTTACACAACAGTGACAGCACTGTTGGATGTGCCAACTGTTTATGAGACGGACATAGGAAGATAGGAAACCCATTGGCAGAGGTAGCGGGCACCTTATGTCTTTGTTTCCATGACTGCTGAGGTTTCCTTAGTACTATTTGTATTAGTTTTAAGTATTTTATGTCAAGCAGCACCTAAATTACACAAATCAAGCTCAAAAGCCAACCAAGGCAGTTGGCCAAATTTAGCTTTGAAGCACAACGTTGAAATGCAGAATGAAAAACTCTTACAACTATGAGAAGGTAGGTTTTTGTGCATGATTGTTAATACAGAATGAGTAAATTGCAACAGCAAAACCGGACGCTTAGTTTAAATATAGGTCAAGCTTTTATTTGTGCTTCTTATCCCATTCAGTTCTTGAAAACAGGTATGAATCACTGCCTGAGCAGTTTGATCTGAATCTGTCAAGACATTCAGCTTGGTGGGGGAAATGCAGTAGTTTCAGCAGTTAGCAGCACTAACATCTGAATAACCCTGTGACATGAACTGTCTGGTCAATATGAGAAGGTGTTCCTGATGTTTCTAGTGGCATATCTTCCTACATTAAAATAAAATTTGCTCATGAAATGTAGTTCGAATGCAAAAGGGACTTTTGCCTTTTGTCTGATTTGTGGTGTTTGCCTGCAGTGTATTCCTGCCCTTATATTGCTGTCATGCATTTGCAGTGCAGCCCTAATTAAAATCTAAATCATAACAAACATAAGACATGAAGGATGGTTTGGGTATTGTATTTGATTGCTTAATCAAGGAGAGAGAGAAGAACAGGCAAGGAGAGGAGCTGATGGTCAGCAACCACGCCATGCACACAGCTTACTCTTGCCCGCGTCTGTCAGTGACTGGTTATTACAGGTGTGCCATTGCTTCTCTGTCATCTCTTTTCCTTCTTTTGTGGTTCTGTTTTTACTGTTCCTGCAAATTAAACATTCTTCTAAATGCGGCACATGTCCCTAGTGACAGCTTTGGAAGGCAATTTATACATTCAAAAATGGGTGATTCTGTGTTATCCAAAATGCACCCATGTGCTGCTTTGGAAAGGCTTAAATGACACTGAAGTACACAAACACACTTTGTCTTCTTTTTACTTGTACTCACCTGTGACATTTATACAACGTGCATAGTCAACATTTTATGTCTCAAGCAGCACAGTCGCTATGTCACTGTAGACAACTTCAGGCAAAGATAAGAGCCGGTAGGCAATGAACCAAACATTGGAAGCTGTGTGGAAATGAGGCCCCAGTGGCAACAGGGGGCACACACGGCATCCTAGATAAGCAGCAGGAAGACATTTGTCCTCAGGTTTTTAGTTTTATCATGTTGCCAGTTGCTATGCTCTGCCAAATTACTATCCTTTTCCATAGCTGTCAATTCGTCATCACTTATTACTGCTGTTCTCCACTATAAAAGTACATTTCTCCATGGTTTGGGCCAGCAAACTGTTTACATCTGATTCTTGATGTAATGATGTGTAGCATTTGTTTCCCCAAAAGTTAAAGAAGTCATTCAAAGTTCCTGCATGGCTGGGACCTATGTTATGTATAAGTTAACTGGCTTTGCAAACAGCTATTGTACAGGAAGCAAAACTGTTAACAGAGAAGGAAACCACACTTTTTGCTGTATTCAAAAAAAAATTATAGGAATTGAGTTTTCAATTTTAACATTTATTGCACAAAAATTGCACATTAATTGTCTATCTTATAATATTATAAGAAGTGAGAACCAGAAAACAAAACACTCAGAAAAATTATAAAAGTTAGCATTTTTTCCCCAGGAAAAGATAGAGGAGTTTTAAAAGGGTTTTAAAACCTTGTCCTCAAATTCAAGGTTTTGTCACTAAATCACATTAGATACCACAGTGCAAGTCCAGTACAAATGCTTTGATTTTACTATTATATGTGCTAAATAAATAGGGGTAAATCCACAAGGCATTCTGGCTTTGACCCATAGCTTGATTATTTTACTGAATATTAAAAGTAGACTTTTTTTTCCTGGATTTGTCCCAGAGAACTTCCTGCATCTAGTTAAGGTTTCTAAAGTATGAACGTAGTCTCCAGATGTAGTCCCCACAGGATTTGTACAAGTCAGGAAGGTATTTCAGATGTTCTGAGGTGTTCGCTCCATTGACTAAAGATGAACATCAGGTATTTACATTCCCACCTCGGTTTCCTCACCTAGATATTAACAATTAAAGGTGATGAGTCTTGGCCTTATTATTGTATATTCAGATTTTATGTTAAGTGAAATATTCTAATAGAGTGACAGATCTAATGTAGACAGTGTGTGACTGGATAAGAAAATGGAAAGTGGAACAGCTGTCATATGCTATAAAAACTTCATTTTGCTTGGAGAGTTCAAAGCAATAAATGGTAGATGGGATCTGGGAAAGCAAGAGCTTGCAGAAATGCATTGTGCATGATGTTAATAGAAGTGAAAGTACCATAGATTAACAGACGACCAAAAAGAATCATTTTTAGGAAGTGGAAGAGGAAAAAAGACAAACTATCCAACACAAAGTAGCTCCAAGGCAGGAGGATAGCAGTTGACAGTAGATTTCCCTGCATTATAAGAGAGAAGGAGGGTTGAGTAATTTTTTAAGAAAAGATAGCGTTGGAATTTTTAACTCTCCTTTAGAAGACTGGCCATAGAAAATAAAAACTTTTGTACCTATGTTAAAGCAAATTCAAAAACTTATTTTGAAAAAGGTGTCAAGATATAGGAGACCAGCACAGACGGTCCTTGGAATTAGCACAAGAAGTTAATAATCAATCAGGTGAAAGACTTTGTACTATGATTTTTGTTTCAAAAGTCACATTTCTCCATCCCTTTTGCATCAGTTTTCTAGATTCTTTTCCATGAAGGTGATTTTGACTGCTTCCAATGTATGCAAAAAGTAGTTCCCCAATCCTGGTTGTAATGCTCCTTCAATATAACAAATATCAAAAGTCATGTTGTTAAGGATGAATTCCTTATGTGGCTATATGAGTTCCTTGTTACATTTCTATTTTGAAATGTCCTGTGATTTATGTTGTTTTTTTTTTTTTTTTTTTTGTTTTGTGATTTTTATTTGAACTTTGACATTGTATTTTATTTGTATTTTGACATTCATTCTGAAATATATACTCTTCATGATTAGAATTTGGGTTTGGAAATTACGCTCTCCTCTGGCCTAATACTGACTTCCTTAGGGCCAGGTTATCCCTGGAGACTACCTGTGTGTACGTAGTCTGCTACCTATGCGTAGGGCAAACAGCAATACAGAGGCTTTTGTATGAGTAGATAATCCATGGCTATTGACACATGGGAAAACTGCGTTGTAATTGGAAAGTGTAAGTAAGTCCCATGTTAAGAACAGCTCTCTCCAGGGCTAGAGTCATAAACAGGAAAACACGTTGTGCTTTTCTTGTTTTCTTTTCAAGGCAATATACTTTTAGTGCGTGTTTGAGACAAGACACCTATGTCTGGATCCTCACAAAGTCATGTTAAATTTACGTATCCGGCTCCACTTTAGGATTTTTCAGATGGGAAATGTTCATCCTCCAGCTACTCTTCAGTCACCACCTCCCCTTGCACAGCTCATCTCCAGCAGGATTCTGCTACGTCATTTTGATGTCTAAGCTGATCAGCTATATTTCCTCTATACGTTGTGAAGAGAAACACGCTCTTCTGTAACATGGTTCGTCTCATCTTAAGATTGACATGTAGGAACCCATTCAGTTGTCTAAACATAAGTGCCTGTTGTAATAGGGTGCCTTGACCCATCCATGTGAGGTTGACAGAAAAGATATAGAATTTGTGGGAAACTTGTGCTGTTCCCTAATGAAAGAAAGCAGACCAGGTGTGATTCCATAAGGGATCTGAGTGGCACTGAGGTCTGAATATGGATTAAGCTGAATTTAAATTGAATCAAATTATAAATGCTTAAGTTTTCGACAATGAAGTTGCTTAGGAATGGGATTCAAGACTAGATTGTAGATGGCTAAATGTAACGCCTACAAATGAACTATGTGTCTAAGCTCCTGTTTTAATTAAGACAGATTTATCCGTAGTCAATGGTGTCAGGAGAGCTAGGACATAATTTGACAGAACTTTTTCAGAAAACAAGATTCCTTATTATAATAGTTCTTGATCTAATTTGTGAAAGACAAATTCATCTACCAGCAAGCATATGGAGGAGCATTTTACAGTGATTAAGTCTCATTCGAAAGGGGTAAAATTATTTATAAAGAAAATGTTTCTAACCAGTGTACAGATCCAGACTTGGGCTTTGAATTAAAGTAGTTGATCTAAAGCAGATTAAATGATCTTGAATGTATTACTTCTAAACAGCAGAGACATTGACTTTTTAGCTCCTAAAGCCTTCTGTTGTGCCCATAGTATTTTCATTTGTTTGAATTTTAAGTGATAGAGTTTGATCAGAACATGTTTATATATTTTAGGATGTTATATTAAGCAATGCAGTGCCTCAAGCAGCTCTGTAGGACAGAAGTACTCTGTACCTCAGTTTATTTTTACTGCTAGTCAGATGGTATTCGGTGACATGATAGTACACCTTGTACTTGCCAAAATGTTGTGGAAAGGCAGTGCCTGAAGGGGCAATAGAAATGTTATTTTTTTAAAAAAATCTCTAGACCATGTTTGTAAAAGACTTTTGCATGAGGAAAAATATTTTTCTGTCACAAAGGGTAACTAGTAACATGTGTAAGAGGTACCAACACTGTAGAGATTTTTTTTTTTAATGGCCATCTTCCCACATCCATAAGAAAATACCACAAGGTATAAACTTGTGGTTGACCAGTAGTGTAACATAATCATTCTAGCAGCTGTTGATGCAGAAATATGGCTTGTCACAGGCCAAAACTCTTTTGGATACTCTGGGAAGCCTAGAGCATTTTTGAAATCCATATTAAAGTGAAAGAATAGAACTAAAGTGTTGGCTTTGAAGGGACGACTCAGGCACTTCCTAGCTTTGGCAGAAGAGTTCATTTCCAGGAGAGGTTATCTCGGTATAAGAAACAGTTGATCAAAAATCACCTGGAAAGATGAATATAATGGGATAATTCTAACTCAGCTGAAGGCAAGATTACTGACAGTCTGGAGATCCCTAATCACGAGACTCTTCTAAAGACCTGTCAGTGGCATAACTGTTACTAGTAAGAAACTGTGACAAAAGAACAAAGTCTGACATCCTTGCTTAAAAACTAGGCACCAGGACCTTCAGACAGTCAATAACTTGGATGTGGAGTGATTCACAACACTAAAAAAGCTACTTTTTCTCTTCCATCTTGGTTTAGGTGGCTTCATCTGCTTTCACTATCAGTTTATCAGTTATCAGTGATCAACAGTATTACGGATGTAGCTTTGCAATTGGCATTAATGCCTGAAAGCAGAAGGAGCTCAGATTTTCCCGTTCCTATGTCTCTCTTGCATCCCATACAGTCCAGACTTCCTTCCTGGACCTGCTCTCGTTTCTGCACAACAGGTGAAGTGCAGCTGTGCTGTGACTGTCTCCTTTGCTTTTTCATCCTGGAGCACAAACTGAAACCTCTAAACCTGCCATCTCCTACCAGGTGGTGAGACAAAATACCAAGCAAGTGGCCTACGGACCCCTCCTGCACCTCCTCCAAAGGGGCTCTCATTAGTGAATGCCGATGCCATCTAACTTCCACAGATAGATGTCCAGAGATCAGGGCAGGGTAATCACTGCTCAGCAGAAGAGGGCTGGGAAAGGAGCACAGTCACTGCCCCCGAGATCACCAGTATCACTTAATTTTTCACCCTTTCCCTGGCTTTGTTCTCCCATCTGGAGAGGAGTTTCTAGGACTTTGGTTCTAAGCCACTTTGGGTTAAGCAGACTGGTGCCACCTGGCCTTCAGGCCAGCTGAGTGCTGGTGACATGTGTTTGGTGTATCCTCAAGATCTGTGGTAATGGAGAGGGAGATCCTTTTTGATCCAGAACACAGACTGTAAACTGAATCACGTAGAGCTAAGATTTCATGCAACACAGCTGGTTTTCCCCGATAAGACCTAATAAGTGTAATACTTTTGCCAGGCCCTTACTGGCAGCAACAAATGTTTCCAGAGATCTTTACTAAAGTACTGACGTACGTATTCACCCAGAAACCTGGGAAAATAAGACTAGTTTGTCTGGACAAATACTTCTGCAGCTGTTTGTGAGGAATCAAAAGCTAGATCAATTGAACAGTACTTTACTGAAACGGGGAGGGAGAAGGGGAGGAATGGGAATCAAAGTGATTGGAACAATAAACAGCTCCTTCCCCAAAGCCCACAGCTCCTTGTCTGGATCTTCCTCTTTGTTTTCCAGCAAGGGAATGTTCAAAGTAATGTCCGCTTGCGTCTTACTTTTCGTTTGCTCTCCTTTTATTAGGTTCTTTGCCAACAGGCTTTTAAAGAAACCCTTAAACAACATTTATGAAGCTTATTTAAAAATGTCTACAACCAACTTAGTGAACTGCTTACCATGTGCTAGCAGAGCTTAATAACTGTTTTCAGCTAGTCTCTGAGCTGCCTTTCACTGTTATTTGACTTGTAGATCTCTCTTGAAATATCGAAACCACTATTAACAAGAAATTTTAAGTGGTATTTACTTTAGCATTCTTAAATGGATAGGAAATTTTTATATGCATAGGAAAATGTGGGGCTTTGGGAAAAGTGTGGCCAGCTGCTGCATGATCAGCATGCATGATACATCTAATAGGACAGTGAGCTTCTTCCATCTCCTGTGTTTTCCGTCACTGATTTCTGTCACGTACATATGCTATTTTAAGTTCAGGAATTGTTGGGAACTCCATGAACATTGGATCAGATTGAATATAGCTGTATTTATACTTCCATAAATCTCTGACTTCATCTTCGATCAACATTAAAGGCATTATAATTCTCCTTTTATAATAAACCAAATGTCTACATGTCTATAT
This sequence comes from Nothocercus julius, assembly GCA_013398735.1. Classification (NCBI taxonomy): domain Eukaryota; kingdom Metazoa; phylum Chordata; class Aves; order Tinamiformes; family Tinamidae; genus Nothocercus; species Nothocercus julius. The sequence continues at coordinate 1,305,245 of VZSV01000204.1, read as the reverse complement.
TTCATTTTTATATCCTGCAATTTAACTGTGGTGAATTTTTCAAAGCCGTTGCTGATTATGGGTAAGGGGGATGACTAGCAGTAACTTATCTATAACCAGACTTCACGGAATATTGCTGCTTAATAAAGTGTGACCCACTTTAAAAATTATTAACAGTAGGTATTTAGCAGTAATAATTCTAATAAAGATGTTTAAGGAAAGAGCAAATAAAAGTCCAGAAAAGAGGATACTTTTTTCTTGGCCAGTCCAAATAAATCTAAGCCTGTTTTGCTTCAGGGAAACAATTTTTTCTATGCCACCAATAGGGACTCTTTTGCTTGATTTGGCTTGTGCTTTTGGCATCCGCAACAATTCTTGACAGTTTCCTCAATGTCTCTGCTCAGCTGAGCCAATACAAAGCATCTCTGGTTCTCTTCTTAGGTTTTTCAATCCTTAAATGACCTGTACAGTCTTATATATATATATGTAAAAGTTACTGCAAGAATTTAAGAATTACTTTTTTTTTTTCTGTCCTTAAACCAAAATTCAGACTTCTAGATCTGAAAGTCCCTCTTGAACTGTCCAGGGGGGCCACCCTTGCTAATTGCTGTTATTTTTTTGAAAGTTAGTGCTCATCCTTTTTTTTTTATGCTCCATGGAGGCAAGTGATTTTAAGACTCTTACAAACTTGTGTAGCTTTCCCAACTGAGAAGCGTGGTCTAGGAATCACTAGGACTATGTCTGGAGGAGCGGTGCTGGCAGCGCATCCTAGGCCCAGGTGTGGGCTCTGCCTGTGTCAGAGTGACAACAGGACTCAGGATTCCCAGTGCACATTGAAGTAGTGAGCGCTAGGAAGAGGGGCTGAGTGGGAATCACTGTGCCAAAACACTCTGTGATGTGGACATGTAGGGGTCTTGAGGTGCATTGCTGCCCATCCAGATGATAATGTGGACAGAGCTTAGATGTCTACCTTCCTCAGCCATGTAAGTTTTAAAACCTGCAGAATAAGTGACAGACCTGAGCCTGCCAAGGAGTGAATGATTTAGAAAGGTCATTTACTCCACATAGTCTGTCATCCAGATTGACTTGTCTTTTGCTCTGACAGATTTTCTCCCATCCTTTGTTTGTTTTCCACTTAGCTATTTCCTCTCAGAACTTCATTGGAAAGATTTAAGCAACAAATAAAGTTAATAATAATAATGATAACAACAATAACAGCACTAATGTTTGGTGCAATCACATTGTTTGTTCAGTTTGTATGTTTTTCTTTTCCTCTACTCTTTGTCTTTTGTGTATATTTATTTTCTAAGTTCTTTGGCCATGAGAGTTTCTCTGATTGTATGTTTTGTACTGTCTGGGACTAACAAAACATTCTCTGTTGTCTGATACCTGCAGCATAATAAATATAACAGTAATTATGGTGAATTCCAATCTTTTTTTAATGATTCTTGTTGCAGATTGTAACCTTCTACTAGGCTTACATACATGGTTAGAATAGGGGAGCAAGAACAAAGTAAGAGATGATTGTGATCCTCAGGGGAGAAGAAGCTCACAGGGATGTGCTGGACACCAGAAATTTGTTTATTTGATATGAGTTTATTTTATATGGGTTTCTGTGTCTTGTGGATACGCACAGTTGCACTTAGGACTATCACTAACACATCTATTTAAGTTCAGCTGCAAATATGCTGTGGTCTTGAAAGGCAAAGTCCACAACAAGAGCTCACGTTTAACTCCATTGATGTCTGTGTCATTCTCTGAAAATTAGTCCGAGGTGCAGGCTGTTGTTAAAAGACTGTAGTTTCCTACCATGCATATTATATATCACAGGTGTCTGGCAACATAATGAATAATTTACCACAATGAAGAGCACATTGTTCATAGAAGGTATTCTGAAAGTTAGTTCATGCTCCCTGTTCAGTGTATTCTGCTTATTACATACATAATAAAGACAGAGAAAAAAAGTAGACTCAGCCCTTGAAGAACTTTCAAACTTTGCATTGCACAATCACAATTGTTAGTAATGATTTCTCATGGATTCTGCATTGTTCTTTGAAGTTAGGTGATTTTTTCCCCCCTATAGTTGAACGTGATGTTATTCTGGCATATTTCTGAACTGGAATTACAGAATTGTAGAATAGTTTGAATTGGAAGAAGCCTCTGGATATCATTTGATACAACTCTTTGCTTGAAGCAGAGGAGCTTGTCTACTTGAGTTTCAAGAGTCTCCAGGTCTATTCAGAATGGCGACATGCACTTAACCTTTGATTTGGACTTGCTGCATATTTTGTCCTTTGCTGTGGATGCTGCTGCTGGAGACAGTGCTATGGCTTTGACTGAGAAGAATGTTTCAGGGTTGTTCATACTCTACATGCTGGAGCAAAGATATCTTGCATAGGATGGGTAGACCCTGGCAAGCTGGACCTTTCTCTCATCTCAGATGCTGATGTCATTCAAGGCTGTTTTGACTGGGACATTGCTCTTTATCTTGCCCAGTCAGGGAGACAGCCTGTTGTTGTTGTGTCGTAGTTTAGGAAGAGACCAGTCTCTGATGGACAGCGTTATCTTTCAGACTTGAGATGCTCAGAGTGCATCCAAAACTTTGAGATGTGGATGGCAACATTTGAAATCCTTTCTGCTGACATGCAGCAACAACACGCCATCTTCAGTGCCTCACGTGGACAGGAGATGACCTGGGGCACTGTCTGACCCTGACCTGGTTTGGAGAAAGAAAGTTCTTTGCAGGTAACTCAGATGAAAGCTAAGCAAGGCTGTGCTTCTGACTGTCCATTCGCAGCCACTGTTGTGCTCTTTATCTCTCTGAAGGGGTAATGATACTTTCCCAGTCTTTACAGGAGGCACTAAAGGGAAAGGTTTCCCCAAGATTTCCAGTGTATGAGGTCAGTGACAATGGTAAATCTGTAGAGATGTCATCCCTTGGCCCTGCAGACCTTTGCTGATTAGTGGGAAGATTCATGAACACCATGACCATGTGCCTGTCCTCTTCCGCCTTGGGATCCTCACCATCATGGTTACCACCATGTAGAGACTCACAGGAGCTACCACAGTGGGATGTGTCACAGCTGGATCCTGGCATAGCTGGAGATACTGAGATGCAAACGTGTCTCTTGAGCTCTGGTACTTTTCCATAGGGCTTGGCTCGAGCACAGGTGTATAGGTGTATGGGATGGATGCCTCTCTGTAGAAGCTGTAATGTATATTCTGGAAATACTGAGAGCTCTCCCAAATTCCAGCTCCTTTCTTTGGCCTCAGATAGTGTTCTCTGAATTCACACTGGTGAAATTACAAATATTAATCTGCTCTTGAGAACTGCTGTAGCTGGCACTTCTTTTAGTGCTCTTTAGCACTATTCCAATGGCCAGTGGACACAACCAGACAGCTGCCCCACAATCTGACCCAGGAATATAGCGTGTTACCAAGGTCAAAGCGTGTCATTGTGGTATGTAGCCTGAGAATCAGGAAGTGCACACAAGGCCATGAAGCCTGCAGGCTGAAGAAGCCAGATCTGTCAGTATTTGTTTTTGTAGTGTATATAGGAATGAAATCCTGGCACGCAGCATTTTCTAGTTCATGCTTGCAATATTTTTGACAAGGGAACTACTTAGGCTCCTCCTTCTCTCTCCCCTAGCTTGAACTGGAGTAATAAATAACATGTATGTAGCCAGGATGACCAAAGGACCAAGACTTGAGTCCTGGATGTGAAATATTGGATACAGTGACATGACGGTGTAGATATGAAAGTATAGAGAATTCTGCAAATGTCCAGGGCTAGGCTGTACTAGGTAACAAATACAGAATACAGTCCCTCTAAGTGATCTAAGTTGAGAGCTGACAGGGGCATAAAAAATGTGGAAATAAAAGGGAACAAATATTATCCAACATAGCAGATGTGTAAGTCATCTCTTTCACTATGTAAGAGGGAGATTTTGTGGTAACAGATTCACAAACCAAGACACAGGGTGCATTTGTGTACGTCAACGAAAGATGATGACAAGTTAACATTTCAAACTACTGTCAGTGCAGAAACCCTGGTCAATAAAGTAAAAATGTTGAGAGCTCCTCTGCAGAGGGATCATTTGCTGTGACAGAGAAACAGTGCTACTTCAAATGAAAAGGTAGTAGAGCACATCAGTAATAAATACAAGACACAGAAGACAGGGAAGGAGAATGTTGGGAAGGACCATGAAAACTAAAGTTTGCGTTTGGACCATTAGAAAGAAACACAAATGGGCTTGGAGAAGACATGACCCGGGAAGCTGCTGATTGCTTACCTTTCAGGAAAAAAAACCCCACAAAACTACAACAACAAAAAGCACGGATTCCTTATTTCAAATGGTTCATTTCAACCAGGATAGCCCACTTCCCTTTAGAAGAGCTATCCACCCCAGTGAATTGCTGTCAAAAACCCAACATCAAATAGAAAGGGTTAACTTATCTACTTAAACCAACACATTAATCATCTTACGAGAAGCTCTTCCAGCTACTGTTTTTTTGGAATGACTCCCAATAATATTAATGACATGAGTTCTTTCAACTTGAATCTTTTGGAATGACTCCCAATAATGTTAATGACACAAAGTTCTTTCAACTAGTCTCTTTTGGAATGTCTCCCCAAAATATTAACACCATTCCCTCAACTCATTCACCATTTCACCTTCTTAGTAATTACACATTCATTTTCCTATATATTGAACTGCCTTTCTTTGTAATAAAGTAACATTGTAGGCAATTAAACAACATTTTGATCTGAATATATTCCATATTAATATGCAGTGTTTATAGTCAAACACAGAGAATTGAAATAGTGGAAAAAATACATTAAACTAGGAACAGTGTCGTTTGCAGATGTAGTATATGTTTTAATTAACAACTCTTTTACAGAATGAATTCACAAATACAGAAAAAAAATTGAAGACTTGTTTTATTACTTATCCAGCAGATTTCTCAAGTTAATTGACATAATAAAATACTCTGTCCCTGTATGCCTACAGTGGGGAGAAATAGTCAATAAAGGACCGCATATCTTCTAACTTTTTTAAAAATATCTATCACTGATATAACAACATTATTATGAATTACATTTATTCTTTGATGTACCTCTGCATGCAGAAATAACATGGAGTCTTTTGGAATAGCTCATCCAAACAGAGAGCTGGATCTGAGGATTACTATGGGCAACAGGATCTTGCCTCATTACACGCAATCTGTCTAAACTTATCTACTGAGGACAGAGAAAAAAAAAAGTTGAATGACACTTAACGACTTTAATGGAATATCACTGCCTTACTCAGATCAGGTTTTCCCCAATCTATTATTATTTTTTTTGTTGTTTTTTGTTTTTTGTTTGCTTGTTTGTTTGTTTTTTGAGGTTAGAAATGCTGGATACTTGGAAATCTGAAACAAATGCAAAGGAAGCCACACTCATGGCAAATATGCATCTAGGCTGTGTGCCACACGTGTTTTTGTAGCTTTGCCTGTTTCATCCTTCTTTCTCACAGATTTGCTGACATGTAGGGAAAAAAAAAAAAACAAAAACAAACAAAAAAAAGAGAATAAAAAAATGTGTATCCTGTTCTGAAATATTAACAATAACCTCAGGTGGCTCCTCAATGGAAATGAAGTGAGAAATATCTTTCCTGTCACGCTTCTGAATGGTCACATCGTTCTCACATTGCAGACAGAGGGATGTCAGCTTTGTAAGAGAACTCATTGGAATGTAAGTCTTTCTATAGACACATGTCCTCACTGGTGCTTGGTTCCCTTATCATGCTACACCACTAGTGCTTTCTGTATGGTCTTTTCACCATCCTTTTTCATTCTTCACCTGATCATGTTTCCTATAAGGACAGAGGACTGAAGGATGAAGGCACCATGACATTGCTCACATAGGAGAAGTGCTCCTGCCACTTCTGGCCTACTGGGAAGGTCCAAATGGATATCATGGATGAGATCAGTAGCAGGGCCTTTTTCTTGCTAGTGGAAAGGGCATGAAGATCTTCCGAGAAGATTCTCATTTTCTCCATTTCCTGGAAGAACCTCAGATGAAGGTAGCTGGCTCCTGGGCTGTTATTTTTTGGCCTAGCTCTGCTCTAACACACACACACATACACTTTTCTTTCTGAAACCTTTTTCAGCCTCTTCATTACTCTTTTTATCCACTTTCTTTACCCCTCAGTGAGCCCTGAGTTCCCTTGAACCAGATAATTTCCTCAAACTGAATTTCAAGCAGCATCTCTTCTGGGATGATGTACTTTCCAGTCATAGATATGCCCCTAGGAGGCTACCTGAATGTTTGCTAGCTAGCAATGTTTGCAACAAAGGTTAATAAGATGAAACAGCAGATTTGTATTCCCATTCTGAACAAAAAAAAATCCACTTAGGGTCTTTTGAGCAAAAGATCACAGTCATAATACTTTGTGCCCTCATAATCAAACTTGGAGGCACTTCTGGGGAGATATCCACATCCTGAGGTTATTTGAGAAAAATGTTTTTCCTCATTTTGCCTGTTAGCTTAAAAATGTTCCATCCCGCATGAACTCTGACTGAGCCCAGACGTTTTTAAGAATTGAAATACTTGCACTGATACTAGGCTCTTGTCACCTCTCTACACCTTCCATGTAGAACACAAGGAAGGGCACATGGAAGTGGCACTGATAAAAATTATTTGAGTTTAAGCATTTGATGGGCTTGTGTAGAAGAGAGGTAGAAGAAAGGTATAAGCAACACATCTTGATGAACTCCACTTAAAGGTAAATAATACGTCTTTGTTTTTACTGTTTCGTATAGGAGGAGGAAATGTGCATAAACAGAAGGAAAACTCTTACCAGAAATAGGATGGCATTGAATAATGCCTGTCTAGGAAAAGAGTCTGGCACTGAAGGAGCTTGCAACCTTTCTGTAGTGAAGAACAGTATTATCTCCGTGTCCCAGTGTAAAAAAGGAAATATTGAAAAGTTAAATGGTGCTAAGTTCATGGTTCTTTCAGGAATAGATGCTAGGGAACATCCCCTATGTACATACTTAACAAAAGGATCTGCCCTTAAAATATGCAAACTTTTAAGCAAAAAAGAATCACAGAATCACAGAATAGTTGAGGTTGGAAGGAGCCTCTAGAGAGGCCCCCTGCTCCAGCAGGGCCACCCAGAGCACATGGCACAGGGTCACATCCAGGCAGGTTTTGAAGATCTCCAAAGGAGCCTCCACAGCCTCTCTGAGACCCTTATCTGTTGACGGTATCACTCAATTTTCTCCTTTCAAGGTAGCACTTTGTGGCAGCTGGACATCAGACTCCTTTCCTTCATGTTCTCCATTGGAGGGAATAGAGTCTCAATGGTTTGGATGTCAGTTAGTTGCCTGTACTTGATTGTTGTACAAGCTATATGTAATACAGTGGTATGGACTTCTGGATTTTATTAGTTGGAAGGGTTGGATTGTTTACGAACATGGAAAAGACATGTAGGGCTTTTAATCTTGAGGTCATTGGTTTGAGCTTGGTCCAGCCTGATAAGAAACCAAAAAAATACTAAGTCTGTGTGTTCTCATGCAACTCCTCCAAACAAATATTTCCTTAAGTGTTAGCTGTTGTTTTTCCTTCTTTTTCCTGCTTTTCTTTCTGAGTTTAGGGCTCAGTAACAGTAATGCAATGTAACAGGGCTTTTCATGAGATTTTACTCCCATAGAGAGAGCGTTTCTGCTTCCCACATGCATACTGTGTATGAATAATAGCTTATTTAATGGGTACGCACCAGATTTCACTGAGTCTTCAAATGGAGTAGCCTTTTGTCTAGGCTGTAGGTCCTGGATTTGTTTTACCTATATTCAGACATCTAGTCAAATTACATAGTTTTAAGGGTGGGTTTCTCTAAAGTCTATAACCCTGGGAGAGAGAAAAGCACTAACAGACCATGATTCACATCTTGGCTAGTCTGCCTGGGGTTGTTACATGTACCCTGTTCTCTGCAATAACAATGCATTTGTACACTTTTGCTGCATTTTGGGGAAGGATTTAACATGGGATTAAGCTAATCTACAGAAAGGCACTCTGTGTCAAACTAGCATATTCAGGGATTCCATTGGATTTAGACTGAGTTTTGATGACAAAATTCAAAAGAGAAACAAAGAATGTCTCCAACCCACAGGAGAGAGTCCTTGAAAATAGATATAGTCATAATAGATACAGTCCCTTGAGCATCAGAAACACAGACTCCTACACATCCTCAGAAGTGTTCCACACCGAACAGGTGGGAACCTGAATCCCAGCAATTACCTCTGTTCAGGTAGGTAAACATCAGTCTGTTTACAGAGATCAGGCCGATTAATGCATGTGGAGAACATTAGTTTCAATTCACACAAAGGAAAAAGTGCCAGTGCTGCCACTGGCTAAAGACTCCTTAGACTGAAGAGGTTCTTGGCTTTCGTTCTTCCATTCATGGCACATGTACAGTTGCTGCCAGCTTCTTGGGCTTCAGAAAGCTTCCTCTCCCTTCTCCATGCACACTTGGGTTAGACACAAATACACAGATGAATCAGGGATGAGGGTTTCATATTAGCTACACATTGCTGAGGGTCTCATACTGTCTAATATCCCTCTATGGTGAATGAGGTTTCAGAGATGGCTGTCCTCATGTCTTGCCAGTGCATGCATGTCCCTGTTAATCTGGACAAGATGCTTTATTTTTGACATCTATTGTACTATGAATGTTCTTTTTTGGTTAACAGTAGAGCATTTTTTTAAATATATGCATAAAGGTATTTCACAGTTACCACCACAATAAATGTGTCCTAAACAATCCATACGGATCTTTTTTCTGGAAGAAATACCTTGCGCAGGCGCAAGCTTAGAAGAAATCTTTTCCTAAGTGGTGAATGACTGTTGGATCTTCTTCCACCAGAGCTCACCTCTGCTTTGCTCTGTGTCCTGCTTCACTTGGAACCTGTTTTTCCTAGTTGACATCCAAAAGATCCGTACTTGGGGTGACCAGTCACACAAACTGATTTTGAAGCTTAATCCAAGAAATCCAAGAATTAATCCAAGAAAAGTATTTGAGAAGCATGTTGTCACCAGTGTCTAGGTCTTCATTTCCATTTGGCTTCACTGTCAGGAAGTAACATGGGAACAGCACTGATTTCTCTTAATCCAACTTCTGTTTTCATGCTACTCAGTTGCTCTGAAGCAGCTGAGTCTATTTGAAGTACAATTTTCCTATGAACATGTGAATGCGTTAGTTTTACACTCAGTAAAAATACCCATAGCATTTAGTTGGCTTCCTTTTGCCATTTTGGTAGCTGTGTGGAGGGGAAGCCGAATGGGAAAGAGAGTATGTATGTCCTTTAATGTCCAGACATTCAGGTGAATGGAGTGTGTGCTACTTGCAACTGTAATCAACAATAGGGTACTGTTAATATCACTGGAGTGTGTAATATTTTCAAAGAGAATGGAAAATGGCACTTTATTTTCAGCAGCAGCAATACATCATTGACTTCCTTGTACTTTCCTACATAGTAAATATTGCTGATACAAAGCGGAAATAATCGGCTTCTCAAGGGATTTGGAAGCATTTATAGTTAAGTATTCAAATAAGTATGTTTGTGAGCTTTCCAGATTTAGCGTTGTACTATTAGTACTGCCTACAGCTGTGGGAAAGCTGCAGTGGGCTTCAACTGGGCAGGGGAGAATGGCATCAAAATCCCTATATATGGGGCAACCTTCGGCTATTGTATAAGCCAGCTGGAGTAGTACTTTAGATAAATTTGTACCTATACCTGCCATGGTTTTAGTCAAGGTCATGGAGATATATTTGAGCTGTACCTTAATCCTGAACTCAATACTGAGTGGTTATTGCATTATACAGTGTTACTTGAGCATGCATAAGCACTCAACTTTGTATCTGCACATGTGGGACAGCAAGTTGTTCAGGTTGGTTGTTGTTTGGTTGTTGAGGTGACCGCATATGCATAGTGGTTCCAACGCTCGTTTTGTAATCAAGTCTTCATCTCCTCTATCCTCATATGCAAGTACTGATTATAAAAACAGGTAAAACTGCCAAATTGCGTTTGCCAGCTAGAACTGGCTGCCAACACCCATTTACTAGAACCATTTGTGTTAGCTGCTCTCGGACATTATATTATCTGCACATACGTGTACGGATATAGGAAAGGTTCATAAAAAAAAAGATTACCTAGCACAATACTCTGCAGCACGGTGTTCCTGGAAGGGAAAGATCAGGGCAAATTTACGTGGTATTTGAGTTACTTTTCCCCAAAGTTAAACCAGCCCCCAGCTGTTTCAAGCCCATGGGATTTCCTGAACCTGACGTAGTTTGGTTGAGTATTGTATATCTCAGTAATATTCAGTGTGTCTCTCTCTCTCAAATTTTTGTTCACTTTTGCTTTAAACCTGTGTAACCACTCATATCTTTTTGCAAGGGGTCCCACAGATCATCTGCTCTTCCTGTACAGACCCACTTCCTTTGCCTGTTTGGCCTTTGGCTCTGGTAACTGCGATTTATGTTTCCGGTAAGGGAGAAAATTATGAACAGTCTTCTGCCCCCTCCACCACTCCATCTGCCCCCAAATCACTTATGATTTTACGGAGTGCAGTCACATCACCCTCTATAAGCTCTCTGTCATGAGTTGTGTCCTGGCTGTGCTGGAGAGTCCTAGCCTACCTGGTCACTCCTCATGTTGAGGCCATGCTCGGACTTGGATCATCCTGATGCCCTTGGCTGAACCTATGCCAGTTCCAAATATCCTTTCTAGCATGAATGCGCCACAGCTGTGCACAGTATTCAAGTCATGGGTGAACCATGGATTTATACAACGATATAATGATATTTTCTGTGTTGTTTTGTATTCCTTTTCTAAACATTTCCTATTCATAGAATCATAGAATGCTTAAGGTTGGAAGGGACCTCTAGAGATCATCTAGTCCAACCCCCTATTATTCTACCTGTGCTTTTTAAGCGCAGAACTAGTGTTTTCATGGCATTATCTAACCTATCCCCAAAACCTTTCTCTGCAAAGGTGATGATCATTTTGTGTATGATCACATTCTGTATGTGATTCAAGGGCTGTTCTGTGTATGACTTTCCTTATTATTTTGCATTCATCTACACTGATTTCTGCCTGATGTTTTGTGGCTCAGTCACTTGAAATTCTTTTGCACCTCTCCACACTTTGCCTTTGTTTATACTACATCAGATGACTGCACGTAATCCACAGACTTCATCACCTCACTGTTGGCTCTGTTTTCCAGGTTGTTTACCAATGTCTTGAACAGCACATACATGACCGAGCTTGTGCTGGCTCAGAGAGTTTTCCTTGAATTAAGGAAGTCGTCTGAACCAATCAAATTTCTGAAAGAATTGTGGCTATAAGGAGAGAGTGTCCCTAATTGTTTTGCTAAAGAGAATACCTGGTAATTTATTAACTATTTGTTGCCACTGAATTGGAGCAGTAGACCTGTGCAGCACTGTTCTTGGTATAGAATAATTAAATACATTCCATCCTTTTTATTTTATTTTATTTTATTTTATTTTATTTTATTTTATTTTATTTTATTTTATTTTATTTTATTTTATTTTATTTTTTCTGGTTTAAGGGTATAGTTATGCATAACACATAACAGCTTTGTGTTTTCAATACTGACATTGTCTTGAAAAATTCCTACCTACCCAGAGCTGCTTCTCCTGAAGCCGCAGTTGCAGAGTGAGGACATTTGAAATGTTTTCAGACTGAGATTACTGCAGAGACCTGGCACAAGCTTGCAATGTTTTATGTTTATTGTACTAAACTCACCTGTGAGTTTAGTACAATAAGAAGAATAGTACTGGCTTCCCTATTGCAGAATCCTTTTTTTTTTAATGTGTGTCTCTCTGATTTTCATCATCCCGTTATAAATTCTGGACGAACAGAGATTTTCACTGAATGCTAAGTGACTAATGGGGCCATAATGGAAAAAATCTGCAGTTTCCTGCCCTGAGCAGAAAGCAGCACTACTAGATAGCCCATGACTCAAGCTGGGCCTTTTCCTAAATTCATCAGAGGTATTGATAGAGTTCGGAAAAGTGGCAAGTCATGGGGGTATGTGGAGCCTGCCAAAGGCAGAACTGAAGACCTCGAGCCTCCTGGAGCCTCCTTGGTGAGTGTGAGTCAGTCCTAGCCTCACTGTATCACTAGGACAATACTGTTTTACACCAGCCTAATCCCACGTACCAAATCAATGTAATGGGATTAGAAGCAATTGCTGTAAAATACTGCTTTGCCTAGCCTAATTGGTGGACTCAGGAGTGGATGTACATTGATACAGTAGAAAGAATTAAGTGCCAGAGACAAAAAGTGGAAGTATCTACTAGCAAAAAAATGAGAACAAATTATCAAGATAATATATTTGGATATTCCTGAGATTTTCTTTCACTTGATTAATAGCACTTTGGTTTACCAAAATGTTGTTTGGTGTGCTGGGATATTTACTGTCTACTTAGCTCAGTTGCTTCTTTGCAGAGAGAGATTGCTCTGTCTGCCTTTTTAAATTCATTTTCTGTTTAGTATGGTAACATTCACCCTGGATCTGGGCTAATCCATCTTCTGGTTAGACACGATGAAGATCTGAATGAGCTGAAAAAAGACAAATTGCAGCAGACATGTAACAAGCCCCTCTTCTTTCTCTTAAACCTCTGCTAATAATGTGTGAAGGGGTAACAACAAAGAGCTTCTGTCCTCCTTATAAAGGACCCTTAGGGCAGGGGCAGCCTGTAAGAAACGATTCTTTTGCTAATGCTAGCTGAACTACCGAGAAAGCCCAGTGTTAAAAAATCCGCTACAAGGATCTTGTGCATGGAAAGGAAGCCTTTCCTTGGATGACTTTCTAATGACTGTCAAATATTTGTAGCCAGCAGACAAAAGGAAGCATTGTAAGGACAAGACACAGAGACAGAGGCGACCTAGGGCTCGTGCTGTGGTTACATGGGCCAGCTGGGCGACTCGGGGAGACGTGGGCATCTGAGCGGTCCCACAGACAAATCACAGATTGATTCAAGACTCTGAATTTTCCTTATTTCGCTCTTCCTGCTTCTTTTCTTTCTTCTTCTAGAGTAGCTTGACTGATCATGATTTAACTATGAAGATTTTAGAGCCTTTCATCTGATTACAACTGTTTTTTCCTGACTTCTTTTAGTATAAAAGTCTTTTCCATTTCAGTGATGTTCCCTTTTTCAAAATCCTAGGTTTCTGTGTTATCCTAATTGTTTTCAATGCCTGTTATTATCATTGCGTCACCTATAAAACTTAGTGACTTTAATAATAATCTTGCTCTAACAGCTGTTCATTTTCTATATGACTCAAGGACTTGAGTCTATATAAAGCACTTATATATACTATATATATACATGCTATATATACATCATATATATATGACTATCCTTATACCTATTTACAAATTGCAATTTAGTTCTAGGCACACATTCTTTGTATTTGCAGAACAACCCATATAAGAAAGCTGACCTCCTATTCAATTTTCTCTTTAATGTTTTGTTTTTCTAAAATAAGAAGCTGAAAAAACAAAATTAAAGAATTCTTAGTTTGTTGACTGTATCTTATGGTATAACTTTGGTAACATGTAATCACATAAACCATAATTAAATTCTTGTAATAATAATTTGATATAGAAATCATGTGTTAGAAATAACATGGTAAAAATAGAAATAACATGGTAAAAATGGTACAAATAACTTTTCATGGTAAATAGTGAAGAGACAGGATTATTTATACAGGTCATATTACAATTTAGACTTAAACAAGCCATAAACACTCTTTTCAGCTCTCTGATAACAACAGAGGAACTTATTTTTTGGGGTGACGCTTCTACATCAACTAGAGCAAAGAGGCAACTTAGCAAAGAGACAGTATTAAAGTGTATGAAGGTATAACAGAAAAAAAGAGAATATTTGCTTGCTAGTGGAGTTTGCCAAACTATATCCCCAAAATACCTTTTGCTGGGTTTTATGTATAATAAGATTTCTTGTTTGTTTGTTTGTTTTCCTTGATAGAATTACATGAGTAAGACTGTAAGTAAAATTTTAAGTAGAGATCTCCTCTTTGGTACTAAGCTTTTCTGGCAGGATTATGTGTCAGCTGAGCTGGAAAAAAATTCACACATCCCCAGCTCTTATATTTATGCACACTAATGACAGAAAAGTGCTTTTGTTGACTTAGCTATTGTCGTTAAAGTAGGTGTGGTAGATCTACTGGTGGAAAAACTCCCACACTAGCATGCTGCGCTAAAGCAGCTTTGCCAGCAGATTTGCAGAATCTCTGTAGTGGAGACAAACAGAGCTATAATACAGCTAATTATGAGGCATTTGCTCGAGGAAAAGTGAATATAGACTATGTTATTATTTGAGGAGTTGTACCTTGAAAAGCAACATCCCTGAAAGCTCAAAGGGCTTCAGTGGCAGTAAACTGTGTCTGAGCTCCTCCCATGGGTCTGTGATTAAAATATCTAATGGAGGAATGACAAAGTTCAACTATATATTATATTATTTATATAATTTAATTATATAATATATATCTATATAATTATTTATATAATATTTAATAGTAAAGATGGGTAATCATAACAATAGCCTAACAAAGAATGTAGTGATATCTCCATAGTGTAAAAGATGCATATAAGACCGGTTGTTTTTATCTAAAATACACTTTTGGGCTCAGCATAAAACTGTGTCTTGCTTATGCAAGCCAAATCTGCAACTTAGGCTAGTTTCTTCTGGCCTTAGAAATGGAATTGAATGCTGGCACAGTTCAGGTAAACTACCTCCTTCTCAAGTAAGACAGTTTTCAGAAAATTCATTCAGGTTTCCCACTTAAATCAATGACAAGAAATAAGCCCTAGAAGAAGGCAGTTCATCTCAGATGAAGATATACACCCAAGACAGATCAAACGAATTGCCCTCTGCAGCGGATTCTTCTCATTTTACCATGAAGGGAATCTGAAGGATTAGATCAGTTTTAAGCCTCTAAGTTTTAGGCAAGTTTATTAAAGGAGATGAATCCCTGCAGAGGTATAAATATGTCAAAGTTAAGGGTTACAGACTTCTATATCTAAAATATTTACTTGCTTTAACTTTTCTTAAAGGATACAGGACCTTTTGCTCTCATCAGAGAGGGAGTTGCACAGAAGTTTTTTTCATAGTAAGTTGCACTGATAACTACCATTCCTTTTCCAGTGCAGTGCTATCTATATTGCACACCCACATTCATAATTTTCTCTCTCAATAGCACAGACGCTGGGGATTAAAGGCTTGATTTAAATCCTATTAAAATGGGAGAGACTTCCATTGACTTTAATGGGATTTGAATTGAATGCGGAGGCGGCTGAATGCTGAACCGCTGTCAGCATTGAAGTACAGGGGGTATTAAAACTGAACCAATAATGCTTCAGTTAAATGTTAAGTACCCATTCTTCAGCAAGAAGACTTGCCAAACTGGGCATTAAGTCTCATTCCATGTGACTAAAGTAACTCAGGGGGCAATAAACAAGATAATTAAATTAAATTAAATTAAATTAAATTAAATTAAATTAAAATTTAATTTCTGAAAATTTTAAAACTGAAAAATTTCTCTTGGAGCAGGAAGACTGGTTGCTGCCTGTAGACTGCTCTGTGACATTACTGGGAAGCCAAATGGCAGCATATATAGGGCGTTGTGGATTTTACTAATGTAGTGATAAATGTATGGTTTCTCCTGGCTGCAGGGGCTAGGTTTTCCCAGAGTTTTTGCATGGTATGTTGAAAAAATATGCTCTCCCAGTAGAGCATGTTCTGCCTCTTATTACTCTGCAATCTGTATGTGTTGACTACATTTGGCATGACTGAAAATGGGACTGAAAATACTGAGTTTGTCAGACAGCCAGGTTAAGTATATTATTCTAATTTGGAAAAGCCCAAGATACCAAGATACCGAGAGGACATAATGCCCCCCCCAAAGCTTGTTTAAATGTAACAAGCAATAAATGTGCTTGAATAGAGCCCACATGTGCAATTCAAGTTTTAAAATATAAGACATGCTTTATTGTTTATCTTGGTGTAGAGCTGGAAAAAAAAGAGAATATAGAGTACTGGAAATTAAATTAAATTTATATATTTCTGTAAAAAAACAAGATAGTAAAAATCTCAAATGAATTTGAGAAGTTATAGGAGAGCATGTGGAAGTTTGTACAGAGACAGAAAGTCCAGAGCTACAAGGCAGTCATCCATGTGACATCAGATAGACCCAAACTTCTTTACAACTTGTTTGAAAAAAGTAAAAGATTTTGTTCATCAGCAATATCGGCTTGTGGAGTTCTGTGCCAATCTGGACATGGTTGCCTCTTTGCTATCTATGCGACACCAAAAATCTGAATTTAGACTAATTCCTAGCCAGCCTCCCAGATTGTGTCATAGTGAATTTCTGCTCTTTTCAACCATAATAAGAAATTTAAATGACAATCCAAAATAATTTGCTGAGTTAAATACTTCTGAAAACTGATTTACAATGATCTTAGCCTCTTTATTACCTTTATTTAGAAGAAGCCAAATGAAGCCTTGAGTAGATATTATTCAGTCATAGAAAGGATTTTTAATGGTGATTTTTGTAGCACGTTGATGAGTTATTCTCTTTCCAGTCAAGCAAACTAGATTTCATTGTTATTTTTTCTTTGCATTTAGAGTTTTGCATAATTTAGTAAGAAGAGGAAATCAAGAATGCACTTAGTGGTCATGCTGGCTGAAGACTGCTTCATGTGCATCTTTGGAGCAGGAATGTGCACCCTTTTTGTATGTGAGTGCCCTGATTGCTGGAAAAGACAAATCAGTTTTCTGCTTGCTATCAAGATCTTGGCTGTATTATTTAATCTTTGTACAGAGTCACAGATGGACAACAGGGATGGATAATCTGCTTCTTGACTGCAGCAGCCTGCCATTTCATGTCACTTGGAAGTCAGAAAAAGAAAGAGTTTTGAAAAGTCTGTTTTTTTCCTTTTTAGATACTGTAACTTTTCAATTAATGTATAAAGAGCTGGGATGAAGCCAGAAAATAACTCTTTTTTTTTTTTTTTTTTTTTTTTTTTCTAATAATAAATACCCTTTCTGAATAGTAAATTATCTGCTTTTGAGTATTAGAAGAAAGTCGGTCATAGCTTCTGAATTCTGCATGGCTACAAGACTTAGATGTGTGTTATATGTGCACAAAAATCTGCCTTCTAGATTGGGCTGCCTGGAAAAATAGAGGAAGGCTTAATTTAAAAATTCCTCATATATATAAGCATGAAGTATGTGCTGAGTTGCTCAACTTGAACAAAATGGTAACAATTCTGCTTAGAAGTAGACTATCATGGAGATTCACTGGTACAGAGTTAGACATGTGGGGCTGTATCCAAAATGTCTCTACGAATGTAGACCTGTGGCGTCAGTGGGGTCTTGCAGAAGAGGTCCCAGAGACATCAGGAAGGTGCCTGGGAACAGGTTTCTCACCACCAGAAAGAGTAGATCAGGTAAAGTATCTAACAGGGAACACTGGGCAGGAAAGTATGACTGATTTGCTCTTTTGCTTGGGTTTGGGCATCTGTCTCAAGGCTGCACGCAGAGGACTCTGTCAGCCTGAGATTAGCCTGTAAGCCTCTTTGCCCTGAGGAATATCTGGGTGCAGATCTGCAGTGTTGCTTCCTCTTTATTCTGCTTTCGTAGGAAGAACAAAATCCAAAACGCACAAGAGGCTGGTGGCTCATTGCACAAAACCCTGTGTTAAGTCTTCTTTGACTTGAAAGAGTGCAAACTTACATATCCCACGTCCCAGAGCCTTATCTCAAGAATTTCTAATGCAATTCAATCAGAAAAATAGAGAATTTAGACACTTCCAAGACTAGGTAGCAATTTAAGATTTTCAGCAAGGCAGTTTTGGTCTTAAGGGGCTGAATGTCGCTCAGGTCTTATACTATACACACACACTTTGCAATTCTGAGTCACATATGAGCACTAGTTTTAAATGCAGATATTTAATGCAGATATTGCTGCAGATGATCACCCTTGCAGTGTGGCTGCATCAGCATGAAAATCCTGCAGGAATAATACACTTTGGAGGGAACTTCTGAGAGACACTGATGGGGCTCGAAATACAACATAAGACTTGTCATAAGATAAGGCATAAGACATAAGGCAGGGCATAGGACATCTCAAATTATACTTGTCACCTGTGTTTAGGCTAGGCAGGGCATAGGACATCTCAAATTATACTTGTCACCTGTGTTTAGGCTACTGAAATCCAGCATATGGGCTTTAGCGTGGCTGATTGCCTCATTAGTGTATCCATTAACATATCTATTCACTCCTGATATCTAAGGCATCTCAAAGCTCTGAGTTATCCCATTTAGAAAAGAAACACAGATCTAGGATTTTATCCTCTAGTCTTTGCTCTTGTAAGATATTTTCTCAGCTTCTTAAAATGAATGATTTCAAACCCCTGATTTTAATTAGATTGCTCCCATGTCTAAAGTGATTCATGTCCTCAAGGTTTCCTACAACAAAAAGTAGACCTCATCTGACTTGTTCTTCCTCTTTCAATTTTTTCTTTTAAGTATCCTACATCGTGGTTGACACTAGAACCAGGAATCCAGACACATTGACATCAAAAGCAATTGTAATTTCTATGTGGCAAGAAGGGTGGGGGGCAGAGTGGAAGGAAGAGCAGCACTTTGAAGATGTCATGATAACTCGGGCATGTTTAGATTCAGTAAGTAGGTGTGCCTTTGTCTGTATCCTGCTCATCTGCAGACTTGGATGTTTGAAGCGAGGGAAAAATGAAAAGTCATTTCCAGTAAAGGGGAGGAGACTTAACAATGGTAAAACCATTATGAGAAAACCAAACAATAGAAGGAACATTAGAATTTTTAGCTGGGGAATGACTAAAAAAAAGAAAGTGGATGTATTTGAAATAGAGAGCGAAAATGCTGCAGTTAGCTCTTTTCCAAAGCACTGTTTATATTCTATTTGTGTTTGATTTTTATAAAAGCTGTTACAATAAAGGTAAGGCTGGACCTGAACGATGTTTTTCTCCATCAGCTGATTTATTTGCCAGAGATGTGTTTTAAGTTAACTGGAAATTTAATTTGTATTTGCAATTTAGTTTTAGCTGCTTTTTATTTTGCTGGTGTTTTCAAGATTTTATCCACAGAATCAGCAATGAAGAAGTAGTTCCCTTGAGGATTATGAGGGTTATTCCATGATCCATATAACGTGGATATAGGTTCGGTATGTCAGCCTTGTCTGAGAAGATTTCAACTCTTAGCTCCCATCTGAATGGCCTAAAAAATATGTTTAGAATTATTCTTATAACCTTTTCTTCTCACAGGTGAAATAATATTTAAATACCTAATGGTTAGTAAAACAGTGTCTAGAAGAGGCAATGAAAGTAGCAAAATAGTCTCAGTGGATGAAGATGATTTTCAAGAATGACTGGCTACAGATTTTGTAAGCTGGGCCTAAACCTTGCCCTATAATCTAAATTTCTTTGATTTAGGTATCTGACAGTACCTAGGATATCTAAGGTATCAAAGTGGTTTTAAAATTATTTGTTCCACCACTGCATATATAGAGCTGTATATAACTTATTTTTTGCAGGTGATAACTTGAAAAATTATTTGGACATTAAATGGAGTTAATTCAAGCTTTCCCAATTTGGCTTTAAATATTGCAAATTTGAGCCTGGGCTGGAGGTATATATTCAATGAGTTTTAGTGTTATTGTTTTGGTTTTGGTTTTGTTTTTTCCTTCCAGTTGTTTGTTGCCATATTTATACCAACTTCCCTATATCCAGCTAATAAAATGACTTGTGAGTAGTCCTTAGCCCATTTCAGGCCAAATTACTTGGATGAGTTTATATAGTTTATGCAGTTTACCTGGCTGATTTTGCCTCTGGTAGAGTAGGCAACAGTAGTATAAACGGCTCTTGTAGCAAAGCTGAAGAAATGCTAAACCATCAGCAGTACCTTGCATGACAATCCCCCACTCCCATGGCAGAGATCCTCAAGGGACAGTTCCTGAAAGCACAAGAGGTCTGTCCTGATGTGCAGGAAACGGTGTGGCAGGAGGCCAGCTTGGATCAGCAGGATGCTCCTGACCAGCTCAAACACGAAAAGGAAGTGCTCAGAGAGTGGAAGCAGGGAGCAGTATGGTAAGCATTGCTCGAGCATGCCAGGATGACGTTAGGAAAGACAAATCTTGGAGTTTACATTGGTGAGGGGTGCGGAGGGTAAAAATAAATAAATAAATAAATAAATAAATATCAGTAAAACAGCAGCAGAACAAACTGCTACAAGTACCGATGGTACTTGTATTCTTTATACCAATGGTATAAAGAAGAATAACAAAAGCCTGGATTTTCTGTTGAATGTAAAGGCTGACTTGATGGTGAATGGTGTGGAAAAGTCAGATTGACTGTTTTGCCTCTGTCCTTAAGGGCAAGGTCTGCTCCCAAGCTTCATAGAATCATAGAATCATAAAGGTTAGAAGGGACCTTTAGAGATCATCTAGTCCAACCCCCCTGCACACGCAGGGTCACCCAGAGGATGTGGCACAGATTTGTGTCCAAGTGGGTTTTGAAGATGTCCAAAGAAGGAGATTCCACAACCTCTCTTGGCAACCTGTTCCAGTGCTCTGACACCCTCACTGTCAAGAAATTCTTCCTTAAGTTCCTGTGGAACTTTTTGTGCTTCAGTTTTTGGCTGTTTCCTCTCATCCTATTGGTAGCCACCACAGAAAAGAGGCCGGCCCCATCCTCCTCACTCCATCCCTTAAGGAATTTATATACACTGATCGGGTCCCCTCTCAACCTTCTGATCATCCTTGTAGCCCTGTGCTGGACTCTTTCCAACAGCTCTTGTACTGGGGAGCCCAGAACTGGACACAGTACTGCAGATGTGGCCTCACCAGGGCTGAGCAGAGGGGCAGGATCACCTCTCTCAAGCTGTTGGCAACACTCCTCCTAATGCAGACCAGGATCCCATTGGCCTTCTTGGCCAAAAGGGTGCACTGCTGCCTCATGGTCAACTTGTCATCCACCATGATGTCCAGGTCCAGAGCCTTGCTGAAACTGAGATAGATGACATCCACTGCTCTCCCCTCATCTATCCAGCCAGTCATCCCATCACAGAAGGCTATCAGGTTGTTTAAGCATGATTTCCGCTTGAGGAATCCATGTTGACTACTCCCGAGCATCTTCTTGTCCTCCACATACTTAGAGACAACAGCCAGGAGGAACTGTTCCATCACTTTTCTGGGGATGGAGTTGAGGCTCACTGGTCTGTAGTTGCCTGAGTCCTCCTTCTTGCCATTTTTGAAGACTGGTGTGACATTGGCTTTCTTCCAGTTCTCAGGCACCTCCCCCATTCTCCAGGACCTTTCGAACACGCTGGAGAGCGGCTTAGCTATGACATCCGCCAGCTCCCGCAGCACTCTGGGGTGCATCCCATCAGGGCCCATGGATTTGTGGGCATCAAGTTTACCTAAGTGTTCTCTAACCCAATCTTCCTCTACCCAGGGCAAGTCTTCCTCTCTCCAGGCTTCTTCTCTAGGGTCTGGGATTCGAGAGGGCTGCCCTTGGTAAACACTGAAGCAAAGAAGTCATTTAGTAACTCTGCTTTTTCTGTGTCTTCCTGAATCTTTGGCAGAGTAAGAGAGAAGGGAAGTGGTATCCATGGTAGAGGAGACTGGAGTTACGGATCAGTTTAGTTAACTGGACACATAGACGTTCACGGGACTGGACAGGATGCATCCAGGGATTCTTAGGGAGCAGACATTTTATTGTGATGCTCCTCTTTGTCATCTTTGAAGAGAGACGAAAACTGGGAGAGTTTCCTAATGACATGAAAAAGGCAAACACCATGTCCATCTTCAAAAAATGCGAAAAGGAAGATCTGGGAAACTACTGTCCGGTCAATCTGTCCCCAATCTGTCTGCAAGTTATGGATCAAATCTCCCTGGACATGAGATACATGAGGAATTTGATGAATTTGGAACAGTCAGCATAGACTTACCAGATTGAGCCTGATTGCCTCTGTGTTAAAATGGTTGATTATATGGACAAAAGGACAGCAACAGATATTGTTTATCTAGGCTTTAGCAAGGCCTTCAGAATGATCAAAATATGGACTTGAGATGTAGACTACAATGTGGCTAAAAGACTGATTGGACCAACAAGTTTAAAGGGTAGTAAGTAATAGTTCAAAATCTAATCAGATACTAGGTAAAAATGGCATTCTCAGGGGTCTCTAGGGAGGCATTGGTACAATGCAGTATATTTACCAGTGACCTGGATGATGGGTTGGTTCAAGTTTGCAGGATACACCACAGTGGGGAGGAAGGTGGGGTGGTAGGGACAGTTGATGCCAGGGAGGACAGGGCAGCTATTCCAAAGGACCTCAACTTGATAGAGAAATGGTCAGGCAGACACATCATGGAGTTCAGGTAGGGGGAAATAACAAATCCTGCACCTGGGGAGAAATAGCCGAAAGTGGCAGTGCAGGTTGGGGGCCAAGCTGGAAGCAGCTCTGCAAAAATGGGCTTGAGGGTGGACAAGTTCAACATGGACCAGCAGTGACCCCTGGCAGCAGTGAGGGCTAATCCCTGATTTGGCTTCATTAGTAAGAGCATAGCTGGTGGGCTGGGGAAAGGGACCCTTCCCTTGTTTCTAGTGCCTGTGAAGAGCACATCTGGAGTGCTGGGTCTGGTTTTGACAAACTGTGAAAAACTGGAAGGAACCAAGAAGTTACGGTCTGGAGAACAAGGTGCAGAAGGAAAGGCAGAGGGAACTGGGTTTGTTCCACCTGGGAAAAAGGGGACCTGGCTGGAAGGGGGAACAAACCACTGTCTTTGGAGACCTAATCGGGCGTTGTAGAGAAGATAGAGCCAGGCTCTTGTCAGACATGCACAGTAAAAAGGGGCGATAGCCACAAGTTCCAGCAAGGGAAATTCCAACTACATATACAGAAAAAAAAAAAATATTCAGGTCAAGGTCAGATCAGAGCCCCCTGATCTAGCTTTGAAGTTAGACATAGTTAGAGTGGGGGCTTTATTAGATGACTTCTAGAAGTTCCTTCCAATCTAAATTGCTATGTGATTCAATATCATGTTTTTGTTCTGCCACATGCAGTGCTCCTACTTCAACCAATTTAGGGGAAGAAGGACTGATCAAAGAAGGTATAGCTCTATCATAGATGGAAAACAGGAGCACTCCAGCAATGCTCACAAATCTCTCCCTGTTTTCCCGTGGTTGAAAAATCTAGGAGGAAATATAAAACGAGAAAAAAATGCATGACATTTTTAGTCAAAGCCAGATGCTAACATTGTGCATTAAGAAATAAATACATCTAATAATGAATTTACTTTCCTAAAAAAGTCATGGCTTCTGATGTTATTTTAGCTGCATTACCACTAGATGCCTACCAGCCACTTAATAATCCCTTTTGCACTTTTAATCAAGTCCAGATCCAATCCAACAGATTTCAGAATAGGAATAAAAGCAAATGGAAATACCTATACAAGAGAGATTTCTGTAGAGAGAAATGTTACTAGAGCACACATGCATAAACCTGATTCCTTACCCCATGCAGTTCAAAACTGTGATAACCCATGCACAGATAATAATACAAAAGAAACATAATGAATCTCGGCATGCAGAATTAAGTGAAGAAATCGGTTTTGCTTGGTACTTGTGTTCTTGGATGCTGTGATAAATACTGCTTTAAAAGATCTGAAGGGAACAGATATAGAGAGGATCTGAGCAAGGAGAATGACTTGGTCTGTGTTGCAGACATGCAGAGGTGCCTGAGAATCATGAAGTCATGCTAAGTTAGTCAAGATTAGAAGGATAATAGAGAAAAGTCTGGCATGTTCAAAGGAAATCTTGACAGATATAAGAATTTGGAGCATAGATGCAAATGCAGAATTGTATAAAGCTCTGGGCAATGTATATAAGAACAAATGACTTGGGCCCTTTGATTTCCAGAAGATAAACTTATGAGAAAAGCATTAGGATTCAAATATGCTTCCTAATGGGTTCTGATTGGGCGTCCAAGAGTCGTAAGAAAAAGAATGGGATCTACAGAGGTCCCAGCATAGTAGACAGCAAGATCAGCTGACAACACTCAAAATCAGTAGAAGACAAAATGATTTGTCTTAGAAGTTGTGCATATTTCATCTGTAGCCATAGGCAGTCAAGAGATTCAGCCCTATGAAGAAAAGCCTTACCTGTGAGGCAAAGGTTAGAAATAAAAATTATTTTCTTCTGAATGTGTTACTTCAGATCCTTGAATATGTATTTACAAAATAAACCATGGAAAACTTTTTGTTTCGCTCCCTAGTCACATGTAACTACAAGGTTCATCCATTTTGAAAGGGGAGAAGCAGTGTAACTTTATTTCAGAAACTTACTATCCTCCTCATGAATGAGTAAATTAGTAGACAAACAACATGCTTGCTACAGCTAATTTCTACTCTAAATAAAAAAAAGCAGGAAAGAGGCACATCACAGAAAATTCTTAGAACCTACTAATTCTTTTATTAAAATACATGAAATTATTTTACTGACAGATTCCACATATCAGAAAAGTTGATTTTTTAAATGTTGATGCATAGATTATGTGGAGAAGAGTTAAGTGCTTATGTTCTATTTTATTCTCCCTTTACATATTCTTATTAGGCAATTACCAAATCATCCTTTGGGTCATTGCAATGAGCCCAAAGGTGCATATCTGCACGTTGTTGTCCAGTGAGACCTCCAGGTCCTTCTCCGTAGAGCTGCTTTCCAGCAGGTCAGCCCCCGATGCATGGGATTATTCATCCCCAGGTGAAGGACCTTGTTCTTCCCTTTGTTGATCTCCACAAGGTTCCTCTCTGCTCCAAATGGCAGTGCAACCCTCTGATGCATCAACCACTCCTGCCCTTTTGGTGAACCTGCTAAGGATGCCCTCTGCCCCATTATCCAGGTCCCATTATCCATGAGCAAAGATGTCAAGTGGTATTTGCCCCAGTGTTCACCCCTGGTGGACACCAACAGCCGCTATTTTTCTCCCTGGGTTAAAAAAGGGATCCTAAAGTGACCAGCCCAGCTGTGGATGTCTATACTGCAGATGTCTAAAGCTAGTGGAAAGGAAATTCCACCTCATACCTCCAGCCTCTGCCACCACACTGGCCTGTCATGGGGCCAGCACTGAAAGAAAACTCAGCTCAAAGGCTCAAAAGGAAGAACACTTAAGTCACACATCTAAATGGCAACTGTGATTTGTCACCCTTAAAATCGAGTGGATGTTTGCAGGGGTGCTACAGTAAACACACAGGTTGGCAATATGCATATGCGGAGCCAAGAATGGAATGAAGCCTAGCCTTTTCCTGGGTTCAGACAGTGAGATACCTTTCACATTTGTGTCTAAACATGCTCACCAAGAGGCGCTACATCTTCATACAACAACCAAAATAAAAATAAAAAACAATAACCTATAAGAGATTTTTTTCTTGCTTTTCTGTTATTTCCTTTGATGGTCTCAAAGTGGACAACAAACCTAACAAACATGCCTAACAAACCTAACAAACCTAACAAACATCTTTTTTACAGGTGAAAATGTGTTTTGGGCCTGCACAATAAGACATTTTATTAAAAAGGACCACGAAGGACTGCAAGCGCAATTCAAGAAAAAAAAAATTGTTTCGTCTGAAGTAGCTGCTGAATGGCGTGGAAAAGTGAGTTTAATTCCTCAGTCTTAGCACAACATTCCCATATACTTTTGTCTGCTTGCATGATGATGGTGTCACTGTGTGGTGATAAGGAGCCTTTTCACTGCTTTCTGAACAAAATATACAATGAAGTAGGTCCTTTTGAGTTTCCTTGCTGCAGCTGAACTTGTGCTGTTTCATTGCTAGATCTTCAGGTGGAAGGATGCCTGGTTCGCTTTAGTGAAAGACTTTGACATTCAACCTGCATCTCTAAGTTGCATGAAACTGCTATATCTTATCACTCAGTATGATAAGTGAAATCAGTTAGGAGAAATAATATGAAAAGAAACATGAATGATAACTAGGACCTGCTTTTTTACTAGATGTTGAAAAAGCTGCAGTTCTTCAAAGAAAGTTATATCTATGAAAAGAAGCAGTGCAAATGCAAGAGAAATCAGGGCAGAATAAATACTTTAAAAATAAAACATATATTAGTGATATCAGTGCACAACTTAGAAGGCAGAGCATGAAGCAAATTAATGAGAGAAGATAAAGAATGAAAGAGGAAGCTTATAACTCTCTCTGTTAAAGACAGTAAAATGTTTTTGAAGTAGATCAAAGGAAGACCAATACTAACAATAGCAAAAACTAAGCGATCCCAATGTAATTGTGAAAGTTCAAACAGAAAAAGCAGAAGCAATCACTAGGTGTTTCTGTTCTGTATTAGAAGAGAGAAAAATGAATGGTGTCTTCCTGATGGGTGAGGATGATTCCAGCAGAATGCTCCAGTGGTGGCACGGACAGCCGACTAGTGCCAAAGTCACATGTTTTTAAGGTCCATATATCTAACAGTCATATTCTTTTTAAGGGTAGAGTATGAAGAGCCTCTGGTGTTGCTTTTTAGTGAGTCTTCTTCACTTCCTCTTCCATAGGACTAGAGGGAAGCCAACATTTTCCTATCATTTCAAGTCAACAATGAAGGGACTTAGAAACAGCAGGCCTGGCAGCCAGACCACAGTATAAGGGAAATAATCAAAAAAAAAAAAAAAATGCATACACTAATTAGCAAGAATGCAAGAATTAAGGAAGGACAATATCATTAACTCCAAACAAAACAGCTTTTAAGAGAAATAGTTTTTTTCAAAGTTGCTGAACTTCTTGAATGAAAATCCAACTTCAGTTGACAAACTGCCAAGCTTCTGTAAAATGTTTGCCTTGGCACCGCATGACATAGTCATCAACAAACTATACAAAAAGTGTTCAGTATAGCACACATTATATTGTCTAAAAACTGCTTTCATGATAAATCTCCGTGAGTATTTGTAGCTGATGGTGTAGTTTTGTCTAGTTTGCTTAACTGTTTTCCATAAGATGCCAGAGGTATCATACTTTTTTTTTTTTTTTTCAGTGACTGTGGAAAGGGACATAACAGGATGTCCATCAATGTTTTGTGATGGCACAAAGATAACAGGAGTGGAAAATTAAGAAGAGATAGGTCAGATAAAGAGTGTTCAGGGACACTGGACGAGGAAGAACAGATAAATAAATGACATTTCTAGGCAGCCACATAGAAGCTTTCAAATCTAGGAGCAAAAATATAAGCCACAGAAATGGGAGAGAAGCCAACTTTCCTGTAAAGCCGTGATTGTGAGGAGGGCAGGCGATAACCCACCACTGAGACAAAAAAGGCACTTGAAGAGGACAGGAGTGGAAAGCTGCATCATTTCTGCACTTGGCAGAGAGGCAATCGCTACTGGAGTAGTGTGTCCATTTCTAGCATTCAGATTCTTGATGGATGTGAATAATTTGGAGAAGGGTCAAAGAAAAGCCATGGGAATCATTAAAGACATGGAAGGCCTCCAGGAGTTCAATCTACTTAGATTATCAATGTGATGACTCAAGGATAACTTTGTCATGCTGCACAAAAGCAGGACAAACAGCAAAGGCCTGTTCAGTCCAGCAGTCAAAGGTCTGACAAGCTCCTCCATCAAAAAGATGAAGCTAAAATTCAAGCTAAAAATAAAGCTTTTTTTTTTTTTTTTTTAATCAGAGAAATCAGCAGTGAGATTCGCTGTGATAGCAAAGAGAGAACAGGGTGTGTGGTTCTCTTATTTACTAGCTACACTATGATTTACTATGCTCCATTTTCTTGGCTATTTTCTGTCTCTGCCAGGTGTGATGTTCCTACTTCCATCGATTTAGGAGCAAGACTGAACAGAGGGCTCATCATGACATTATTTGTACAGAGAAGAGGAAAAAGCTGACATGAAATGGGATAGCTCCTGTGAAAAAATGTGTGAAAAAAATGAAAATCTAACAGAAAGCATTTCAGAGATGTTTATAGCTGTTTATTTCAGTCAGAAGTGGAGGAATTGTACCAGAACCACTGCACCAGGAATTGCTCATTCCTTATATACTCTATATAACTGTTCATGACATAATTGTAATTATTTGTATCCTTATCTTGTCCTTAGATTTTTCTGGACACATTCTCTGATTCTGTGACACCTGCCTCTGTGGGCTACAGGGTATTTTAATTACTCTGCCTCAAACAAAGTTTTCCAGATGTTATAGTTACTTAGAATCTTATAGCATTTGTTTAAAAAGCTTCCCCAAAATAAATAACATCCATACCTAAATCAATCAAAATTTAAAAATGCAGCTTCTCCCTAAATGCAAGTGTAGAGACACCTTAGTAATCTAAAAAAAGAAAAAAAGGAATTATATAAAAAGTGCAAAAAGTGGTGAGAAGGCTGAGAATGGGCATAAGAGGTAACAAAAAGCACATGGGAATCAAGTCAGGATGGGCGAAGGGGCTAATCAATATTTAAGTTTTGAAGTATTTAAACAAATGAATTTATCTGAAGAAAATTAAATCTCTGTCTACAGCAGTTTGGTTTTGATAGTGTAGTTTTGAAGCAAAGTCATTGATTATTTTCACTTGTTTGGTTCTCAGAAAAGCTTGTTTTTGGTTCTCAAAGAAATTTGAGTGGTTACAAACTAGGTTTGTTTTGGAGGAAACTAAACGAGACTCTCCATGGCAAGTGCTCTCCAGTGCCCGATGGGGATGTTAAGGTGTGAACCTCTGAGGGATCTACGCGACCACCAAGCGCCCTGTGCACACCCGGGCATGGCAATAGATGGCCACTGAGGTGCCACTTTGTGGCACCCTAACTTCCTCTCTCGTGACACTGAGGTCCACATGCCACGTCTGCAAGGCTGCTGTTTTTCAAAGTAGTTGGCCGAGGACCATGAGCTGAAGGGCCGTTTCCATTCCTCCCTCATGGCTGTCCAAACTCAGAGAGGGAAGGTAGTTTTGGGGCAGGCCACATCATGGTATCTCTTGGAAACAGCATGGGCAGGAACAGAAACAAAGTTTTGGGCAAGAGATCTTGTGCAAGCAATGGCGTGGGCAATGACATGTCTAATTTATATGAGACAGACAAAAGGACTGAGTGGCATAGAGGCTAAGAGGGGAGACAGAACAGACCTTTTCTTTGACAAGACTTTTGACTTTGTGTTACATGACATCCTCATGAACAACCTAAAGAAGGGAAAAGACACTTGTTGCTGCAAAATAGTTGCTCCAAATCTTCACAGTTAAAAAAAATCACGCTTAAATGATAGCTATCCCCATGAAGCTGGTAGGTCATCTCATGTGAGGTCTTGTAAAGATTTTCCATGTATATGGTTCTGTTCAGCAGTTTTACAATTAAAGGTAGCGTAGGTTTAATGAATTGGATATGAAATGCAGAATGTCAACACACTGGAAAACAGTGTTGGAATTCAAAAGTGTCGTGACGGAAACAAACACGGTGGTGTGCAGTCAGCAGTGTGAACTGTGTTATGGCGAGTATGCACTGCCATAACTAGGAAACATCTCCTAAGGGGCTATAAAAACTGTCCAACTTCATGATAGCCTTATAAAAAACAGAAAAATCTAATTCTGGGATGTACTGAAAGGAGTGTCACATGTAAGGGACAGACATTCCGCAGTTCCAGTGTGCCATACCTTGATTTTCATATTTTCAAATATAATACTTTCTTCAGTGTCTACTCTGTGCCTGATAGAGCAAAATAAGTCACAAACTTTGAGTTCTTAATATAGCAGTTGTAACGGCAAATATCTCACAGTTTTTTACACAGAGGGCTGATGTTGTTTCCTATGTGCTATGCATTTTAAGGAATAATTTAAAAGAAATGTTGGTATAAAAAAGGAATTGGAACTGACACCCCTTGCCAGGTAAGGAGTTTGGAAAATTCTTAATTGAAGTGAACAGTGTGTTCTCTCCTCTTATTTAATTGCTATTAAGGAAAGCATCTGCTCGTCTTCTGTAACTGTACTTAACATCTGTATGTATTTGTATGTGCGTCTCACAACTTCCTGCTTTTTAAGAAGCTCAGGAAAGTCAAAGCTTTCTGAACAACAGAGCGGCTACTTCAAGGTTGCTGCAAATGCATGCAGTTGTTAATGGGACAAAAATGGAGAAAAGTGTGTACAGTATCACTTGTTTCGCTTTACAAATAAGGCATTATTTTATTTTTTACCCTCTAAAAGAAACACTAAGTTCATCCTATTTAAAGAAGTAACACAAAAGAGAAAAAAAGATTTGTAAAAAAAGTAGATCTCAAGAGGTGATGGCTTCATACTTACCTATGACCTGAGCTCATCAGCCAAGGATAAGCCAAAAAGAAAAACCTAGAGAAACAATCATAACTTAATCCCTATTGAAGGATGGGTAAGGGCAGATCAAAATGCAGGTACACTACAGTCTGCAGAAAGAGGATGTGTTGAATTTGAATATTTATTTTAAATAAAAAAGTAAACACGCCTATCCAGTATCATTAGCATTATACCTGACTGACATTTGCCCACAGAACAGTCACTCAGCAGAATTCGACTTAGCATAAACTCAGCAAGTCAGTTATCACTTAGCTCTCCCTTCATACCCATAAAAATTACAAAACCTGCAGGAAGGATCTTTTCTAAGAAAATCCAGTCAGCTATTTCTCTTACGCATCAACACAGCTTCTCCTGGCGAGCGTCCATTGATTTCAAATGTCCCAGCTATCACGCAACACAAAGTCAATTTTGGTGCACGGTAGGATGAGCTTTCCAAAATACCCACTCACTCTCGCTGTCACACGTACACTAATTCACACTTAATGCTACACCCAAAACATTAATTATTCACCTGTATCTCTCCCAGTATCTTAGTCAAAGTGACTTGACTAGGATTGAAATGGGTGGAGATACAGGCAAAATGGGGTGTCCGTTTTTTTTCTGATCCACTATCCTCTCTACGTGATCATGTGCTTATTCTCCGATAGTGGAAACTTTCCTAGGTATGAAAGCAGATGATATATATGATAGACTAGATTATATTCGAGTAACAGAATGGTAGGCGTTGGAAGGGACCCCTGGAGATGACCTAGTCCAACCCCTCTGCTGAAGTGGCGTCACCGTGACGGAGCAGGTCACCCACGACTTTGCCCAGTCAAATAAAAAGTTCCTCTTATAGCAAGCTCAGATGCTCTGCCCTGGGCAGGTTAGGTCTGTCTGCTACGTTAGACAATTTGGGACCAAGAAATTATTCGGAATATCATCAACACACTTAGAACACCCATTTATGTTACAAATGTATAGTCTAATGGTTGAGGCACTTAGGCTTGTCTTAGGAAGGAGGGATGGGAGCAGGTGACTTGAGCTCACCAGGCTTTGAGTTGAAGGGACGTGAGCCTGTCCTGCTCTCGAAGCAGCGCGGCCACCTCAGCCCTCCGCAGGGCTGAGCTCTGCAGCTCCTGACTCTCTGCACCCAACCTTGCAGACAGCCCTAAGGCCTGTTCGAAGTCCTTGCATATTATTTAATGGACTCCAGAGTATAATAAATCTTTCTAGCTGTGCAAATAAAAGCTACCCATTTAAACGACCTTTAAAGCACAGGTTTATAAAACTCCTCAACAGGGTCTGTAAAAAAGAGTGATTTAAGTCCACTTAACATTGAGCTGACACACTGAAAGAAGGCGTGAGTATTAAGACACTGATTTTACACTTAATTCTTCCTTTATTCTGAAACACCTGTCAGTACTTTGCAAACTGACAAGAGATTTGGACCTCTCCCATTTTCCAGCATCAAACCAGGGTCACCTCCAGTGTGAGACGTAGCAGATGTCTCGGTGCAAAGTGCGAAACGCCAGAGCAGGGCAGAGCGCTCCTCAAATCCGCACTGCTGCCGATGGCAAGGCAGCAGAGCAGAGCAGGCAGGTCGCGACTATTTAAACTGGAATCTGGCCAAGGGCCCAGTGTTGGCAACTTTTCTGCCCAACTCCCTTGTACCAGCGGCATGAAGCACGATTGCACTCCAGGTTTTAAAGCTCATTGGAAAGACTGGAGTAATCATGGTCAGGCTTTGGATACTTGAAAAGCTATGGATATTTGTACCAAGATGGGTCTGAACTACTATAACCTCCTGAGCGGACAAAAGCACAGGGGATGTCTCAACAAATCTATTTACTAGAAAATTCTGGTACGTTTACTCCCAGCTGTAGCTTCTCTAGTCTTCTCTGCTTCTTTCAACGTGATCAGCATTTTGGTAAATGCAATTCTACGTTGTGTGTGCCAGTATGTAAATACATATATATGTACACAGACACATATATATGTCTATACGCACACGGATAAAAACACATATATGTGCATACATATATTATACAGTATACTCAGTGTATTGTAATTGTATATTAGATATCACAATATTTATTTTCAAATCTTTTCAAATTTCATTAACTACAATATAATTTCTTACATAAATAACATATATATGTAAACAAGGATCAAATGCTGTCACCCATGCGTAAATTGTCTTTCCTATGAAGACTTCTATAAGTAAAATGCCTGAGCTCAAGCATGAGCACCTGTACAACGATCAAATGCTTTCAAAACAGTAAACATTAGGTGGGTTGCAAAAATGACCTTTGCCAGGAACACACCTATTCCTTGCCCGTTGTTTCCTGAACACAAAATTTGGGTAAACAAATTTTAGATGAGAATTTTAGCAGTCTGTCCTACAGGAAAAATCTTCAAAACCTATGAAGACTGTTCCAGCACAGTATTCATTTAATGGTTCATTTAATGCTTTACAATCTGCTTTGAATTCATATGAGAATAAAAAGTTCTGAAATTTTTGCCAAAGCTCTTGCTTTTCTGTTACCATAAAATGATTATAAAGTATAAAATTCTAAACTAAAATTAGTGTAATAAAATTATAAAATGATTTCTTAACTTCTCTTTGGAATTACACATATTCAGAATTTCATTTAAATTCTCAGATTTACATTCTAATTGTTTTACATAATTTTGCATAGTGTATAGTAGTGCATGATTTGTCACTATGCCAGACTTTTATTGTTATGAGTAGATATCCAAGTCAGAAAACAACAGGAATATTTTTTCCGGGTTTAGTGAATTTTACTCCTAATGATTAAGAACATAATATTAAAATACATGATAGACTAGTACATATACTATATTTTGTTTGTGAATATATGCTTGTGTGCATATATATATATATGTATGTATTTGTGTGTGTATGTTTACTGCAGGTGTTAGGCACTTAAAGAGAGCAGAAGTGAACCACTAACATTACACTTGTGCAAACAAGAAGAGCACCAGCACCAGATCTGTAATATCAAAATTAATGCTTTAGGATGTCGTATTTGCTGTATATGGATTTCAGGGAAAAGCTCTATATACTGACAGACTGGGCAAGCTGCAGACTGGTCCTGTGCAGTGAACAACTATTAGCAACTATGCTGCATTTTCAATTCAGTTTCATCAACAAATAATCCTGTTGGTATCAATTCTACCATCCCGCTTGGAGCTACAAAGTCTAAAGGCAAAGTCGAAAACCCACCAATTCTGATTTTCTTAGCTTGATGATTTTCTTAGCTTTTCCTTATATATTCCAGAAGGGAGCCATTGTTTGGTTCCCTCATTTTCACCACTGACCTGCTTGAGCAGTTTGGGGCAACAACACTTGTTAGTTATTGCAAACTTTGGAACATGAAACTCATTAAAAGAGCAGCAAACACCACTTGCCTCATCTCCTGCCAAAAGCAGAAAGAAGGAGGAGCAAGTTTTGGAAAATGTGACTTTGTGAAGAACATATCATTAACCTAATTCCATGAGAGCGTTTCCTTTCAGGATTTACTTGAGTTTTGAGTTTTGGCTCTCTACTCTTTCCAGGGCCCTCTTCAAGCACGGTAATGTGGGATGGGAAGTTTCATGGCAGCACTGCTACACTAACAGTAGGTAGCCACTGACAGGCATGCTGTTAGCTTGTGTACAATATTATTGTACTTGAATTCATTTTTTTTGCATCCTTCCATGCCCTAACATGCACAGCTCCCTGGTGAGGTGGATGAGCTACAGCATAGTGGAGCTAGTTACCACATCGCTAGGGTAAAGCTCCTTCCAGTCACTGCCTCCCATCACTCGCATAGACCTGGATTCTTACAAAGGATTCACAGGCTTAGGATATTGACTACTGCTGTAGGAGATTAACTGCTGCAGGTTTCTCCTTTAGCTATACTCTATACTGGCTTTTGTTGAAGAGAAAAAAAAGGAGCCCAGGGATGCTTTTTTAGTGGTGAGAGTGAGATTTGGGACCTCCTTCACAGCCAAATAAGAGTACATAGAAAGACTGACAGACCACATAGATACTGGGGTTTTTATTCATAGTGTCTTTAATTTACTGCAAACCAGTAAATCACCTATGACCTGTGGCTAAGGAACACAGTAATCTTACCGCTGCTCACAGTGAAGGAAGATGACCAGGAGAACACGGATTCGTTTGGAATCCTCTACAGGAACACGCAGTAAAAAGCACCCAAGTCTTGCCTGGCATCCCGCTTGCTGCTCCGTCCCTTTGCAGGAGAGACGAGGGGCTCGAC
Organism: Nothocercus julius; assembly: GCA_013398735.1. NCBI lineage: Eukaryota > Metazoa > Chordata > Aves > Tinamiformes > Tinamidae > Nothocercus > Nothocercus julius. The sequence continues at coordinate 1,270,557 of VZSV01000204.1, read as the reverse complement.
ACAATCACCCTACCGAACAGCCCCAGGTTGCCAGCCGGCCCAACCTGCTCCCCACCAGAGCACCAAATCTGCCCTTCGGTACGGCCAGGGTGAGTCGGTCTTTGAAGAATGTGAACCGCCTGTACATCCACGCTGCTATGTAAGTTCTCGTATGCTTAGAAAAAATGACAACAAGCTGCACAGTTAATCCCCCAAATGAAACAACCGAGACCAAAGTAGATAAAACTGAGGATGAGACAAACAGAAAGGCAAGTTGTGGCCAGGGAGTAACTTAGCTGTGGTGTGAGGGCTATGACCTACATAAATGAACCTGCAGGATCTAAGAAATATGCAAAAAACGAGTTTTGCAAGCAGTGGTTGGTGAAGACTTCGGACACAGCACTAGTGAGGGCCAAAGACGAAGGAATGGGAAGTGAAGGCAGCAGGAGAGATACCAAGCAGAATATTTACTTACAGGCATCTCATCTCTACAAGTCTCTCTGTTTCAAGCACAGGAAACTTGAAACTATGCAGGAAGGTCCAAGAGACCATGAGAAAAGACAAATCTATAGGGGTGCAGCAAGCCACCAATTAAAGAGAAGGAAACCTAAACTATTTGGAATAAAATCAACTGCAATAACAAGTACAGTTGGAGATGCATAGATTTTGCAAGCATATAAAATTACCTATGTTACCTACTACAGCATACGTTGTCTGATATTGTTTTCCATGGCTTCAAGGAAAGGAAAATGAAAACAAGCATGAAATTACACTGTCACCTTGTAAAGGGCTGATGGTTTTCCCGAGGCATAGTCCAGCACAGAATGCACTCACTTCTAAATTAACAAATTAAGAGTTTCAGGGCTTTTATTTGTTATGTCCCAACATAGGAGGATTTGTTACTATATATGGGTGTGTAGGGAAGAGATTGCAACTGACATTTTGAGCAAAAACAAGTGGAGCAAAGATAGGCATGACTGATTGTTCCAACAAACATCGGACAGTTTTGCAACGGGCATGCAAGTCCAAACTTTTTCCAGTTTTCAACTAGCAGTATAAAGCTAGTTCACACAAAGGCTTTGATTTTTAATTCTGAAATAGCTGCTTCTTTTTTACATCACTGTTAACTAATTAAGTGAAGTCCTGCAGAAGAAGAAAGGTCAGAGAGGACTTTTCTTAATGAATCAAAATTACAAAAATTTTATTGGTAATTTCGTTGGTTTACACTGTGTGAACCACAGAAGTTACTGTTTTAAGTGACCACAGAAAATGAAATATAGAATTATTTTACATAGCTATACAGAACAATTTAAAAAGACCTTTTAACATTTTCATTTCAGTACATAAACATTCTTTTGCTAAACTAACTGTGTTTCAGTTCAGGGACATTCTGGGACAGTAAAAATACAAAAAACACTCACAGTAGATGCTCCATACACATTGAATTTTGCATTTTATTCTCTGAGGTGTAGTACCAGTGTTATCAGTTCAGTCCACCCAGTCTGAAATTCCCTCTAAATTCTCAGAGTATTGTGTGCAGACACAATCCAGAGCAGCTGAGGAAGTAAAATCTATTATCTTAAGGCCAAAATTCAGAGATGTCCTGTCATTTCTGTTATTTTTTTTTTTCTATCTTGAGCCATTCAGCGTTAACTCCTCATTCCACTGGGACTGATGACACTTCCTTTATGTCAACCCCCCTGAGCAAGTGCGCCAAACTCCTATGCAAGATGCACGGGCCTCTCTGCAGTTGTTCTGCCCTGTGCACCCCCTTCACTGAGGCTGAACGAGGTAGCCTTAGACAGGCTGTTTACTGCAAGAGCTTTTTACTTTCTAACCTTTCTAGACAACTCCCTTGTCAGGAAAAAAAAAAAAAAATCCTGTATTTAAGACAGCAAACTTCATATACGTGTTTTTAAAAAGCTCATATTGTGCCCAAACTCTGCTCCAGCTGAAGTGAATGGTTAAACACTCACTGACTTCAGTGGATTCAGGAATAAACCTGTACTGAGGACTTCTGGGAGTGCCTGTTTTCAGTAACAGAGACTCAAATCTAGCTAGAACATAGGCACATTTGAGTTCTCTTGTATATTCTTCTAAGCATATGACAGCATATTTTAAAATTTTATTACAGGAAACTTTTATTATAGGAGAGCTTCAGTAAAAATACTGCTTTGAAAAATATTGGGGGAAAAAAAAAAAAAAAGGTAAAAATGTGTGCTAATAAGTATATTACTCCTGAAAAGTAGGCAGTATATATGCACTTTGTCTGCAAAACCTAAATGTCTGACTTAGGAGGCCTTAACAGGGAATTAGTTCACATAAAACAAAAAATATGTTACACACGTTGCCAATACAACAGCTATATTTTAAATAAAAATAACAATAATATACATGTACAATATTGTAATGATATAACTTGATAAAAATAACACTGACCAGTATCAAACTTAGGATTTAACTGATTATCCATTCTTAGCAGATGAAACACATTTCACAGAAATACCTGCAGGCAAGGTGGAGTGGAGTGATATTCATGGCTTACCATGAGAGAGTTCTTGTGCAAACAGACGATTAATATTTTTTATGGTTAAATAACCAATTATTACGTTTCAGGATAGAAGGAATTAATTTCATGTCAAATTCTAACCTTCTGCCTCACAGTTTAGGACCTGGCGAAGAACAACATTATGACTTATTTTCCTGTTAAAAGGAACAAAACTTCAAATTTATGAAAGTTTAGAATTTGAGCAGTTGGGTGCGTGTGCTACAGAGAGATGGTAACAGCAACCCAGGGAGGCAGGAAACACACACACTTGCACACACACTTACACACACAGGTGCACATGCTCCGGTGCACGTGCAAAGGTCCTCAGCTCGTCTATACGGTCACAGAGCTACCAGCTCTTGTCGGGGCAACACCAGGAATGGGGTTCACCTTACCTGTTTTTAGGTGTCTACAAGGCGTGCTGTAGATACCTAAAGTCAGGTGAGATGATCCTCATCCCAGGTAACATCAGCTGAAGATTTTATGAAAACTGCTTTCATCCTGAGCATAGTTAAGGCACTTTCTTTAAAAAAAAAAAAAAAATCTGAAGTTAATCAAAGCTAATAAGAAGGTAAAAATCCTTACATGTGAAATTTGGAAATAAAAAAAAATCCTGAGTTTTTTATAAATATTTCTATTATAAGACATCACGTCTATTGAAAACACTGCTTTTAAAAAAGCATGTTACATGGTATTTTTTTATTGAAAATCTCATCCCTTCGTGCAGTAAATATGTTAATAAGTCTCTGGGACAACTGCAACAAATTAGTAGGAAATGAAAAAGGCAAAGAATGACCTGTCATGTATGTATAAAATGTGGATTGCTCCTGGCAATAAGCATCACGTTTGCTACAGGCATCTTTATCTTTCTGTTTTCTTACAGGGTCCTGCCCATATTTTAATACTTTATAATTTATTATGCTTCACTAAACTATTTACAGAAGCAGAAAATAATCACACACCTTCTTAAGTCCATAACTACGGAACTACAGAAGTAAAGTGTATCTTAAAATAATATCAAGACTAGTGTGCTACATAGTACTGTTTTTTGGTTTTTTTTTTTGAAGTACAGTCTATGAATTATTTTCTCTATGAAGATTAAAATCTAAACGCAACTAGAACTTCAAATTCATTGTCTCCTTGTTTTCCCTTGTTACATTTTGTACTATCTGTTGTTTCTAAAGGATTTAGCTGCAAAACAGTATTGGGACCACAACAACTATTTGTTGCAAAAGAATCTTGACTGAACAGCCATCAGGTTCTCTCTCAAATGCCCACAGTGAACAAGGGACAATCAATTTGTCTTCAGGTAAAAATAGCCAGTTTCCAATACTAGCCATAGTTTCTGCCAATCTATGATAACATATATTTGCTTCTAGTGTTTTTCTCTCCTCTGCTGTCATATGAAACACAAACAACATGAAGACAGTGAAATAGTGATCATATCCAAAGTGCAGTCAAACACACTGAACAGGCACACTGGTGACAGAACGGTATTTATAGAGGACTTGGAAGTTCCATGTAAAAAACAGTAGGTAAAAACAATCAAAGTGAAATGCACTTTCAACTTGACTGCAGCCTTTAATAATTTTATTAGCTACCTCTATAACACCTTCAGTAAAAATTCCACTTTTTTACACTTCAACTGGCATTACAAAATATTTCATGTTTTATTTTTTTAAAAAACAATAGTGACAATGGTTAATTTGCTTTATAAAAGATAATGTGTGGAGTTATATGTCATACTGGCATTGATCCAATTAAAGATATATTATGCTACTTAGTAATTACTGTGACTCCAGTTCCTACAACTGTTATAGTGAATACAAATGCTTGTTTAATATAAAGGAAGTGGGGATCATTTGGAAGTGCTGATTCAGAAGTATTCAAGTGCTAACAATGACTTGTTATTTCTATGCTCTTCTTCACGTTCTATACGGGACCATTTCACAAATGTCCATGATTTTGAAAGTTACACAGATTTTGTGCAATTACTTCTCACGATTTCCTTTTTTTTGTGCAAACACAAAACTCGCTTTTTCTGAAGGTTCTTCTCTCTTATCGAAAGTACTTGCCACTCTTACTCAGAAAGGCACCAGCATTCATTTTAGAGAATATACCTTTTATGCCTCTTTTATGAAGAGCTGTATTTGTTACTGGAGCGGAAATTATCATATCCGTGATCATTAGCTTTGAACTTTAAACAGGACTGCCTTTCCTCCAGGGACAGCAGATCTTTGGATTGGCACCAGCAACACAAGCATGACTGTTAAAATAGAAGGAATAAACATTTGAGATCATTTTGTTTTGCCAGTGTAGCAAAATGCATCGAAACACTGTCCCAGTGCGGTGGTACAGAAGGAAATGGAAAGTGGCTAAGCTACCATTTTGGTATTAAAGTGTAAGCAACGAAATATTGCTAAGTCAAAATGACAACTAGCTAATTACTGAGACGTCCCATTAAAAATCCGAGGATTGAACAGCAGGAAGAATAACGTTCTAGAAACAGGCACATCACTTTGAACTGAAATTCTAGAGGCTCCTGAAAATAAAATTAGACGACTCCTTGTCCCATAATCTTTCTTGGTAAGCATGTATGCACAGTAATCTAAACTTCCTGAGATGCTGCTATTTAGTTGATTTTTAGGGGAGGAAAAAGTAACCAAATAAGAGAATGGCAAAGTAAAAACACAGTTCAAAAAACTCCTGTATGTACTGTAGTTCCTTTGCTGATGCTGTTGACTGTTCTTTGGGTGCTCTCAACTACGGTAGTTCAAGGAGCCAGTAAGGTAGACAGGGAAGGTAAGACAGAAACTAAAGCTTTTATAAAATGCCCTGACTGAAGGATGTAGCCAGTAAAGGATTTGGACACCCAGGTGACAGGCCTTGCAGTGCCTAACTGTTAAATGCTTGACACCAAAAGAGAAATCTACAACTTTGTGTTAAGCAAAATAAGAATCTCGATAACAGGCCTAAACAAGGGGACTCTGGATTGCTCTAAAACAATCACACTCTGGCATTGCTGAGCATCAAATCTGAACATTTTCCAAGCAGAATGGATAAGAGTTGGATGACTAGAAGGCTGAAGGTCTGGTGAAAGATGGTAGATTTGGGCTGCAATACACACGGGATCCAGAGCCTCATATCCTCGGCAGAGAATTAGTGCTGAAGGTTCTTCTTTCAAACCGAGGCAAAACATGAAAAAGCCCATCTTTTATTTTTAAACGGAGTTACTGGAAAGGGCCAAGTAAATACTGATGTCCTCTTTGTTATGAGTGCTCCATTGGGATGCATGGAGTCTGTGGCCAGTGTCCCCTGAGCTGGGTTACAGAGGATATGTCTACGTGAAACGTTGCAGAGAAGCCCGACTCTGCTCGGTCAGTGCTTTCGAGGTGGCCGTCTGCCAGCTCCAGCCAGGAAGTGATGCAGCCTCATCATCATACTGCCGAGGGGGTTAGTTATATAGTCTTTTCTTTTGCTTTCTCTTTTGCCCCAATGAATTTTTAATTTCTTTCTAGGTAGCTTCAGTGGGAGAGGGAAAGACCACCCATCATAACCCGATTAAAAATTAAAGTAACATTTAATTATCATTTCAAGTACTTTGTGTATGCTAGGGAATTAATTTTACTGCTGCTATGATGTTTAAACTGAAGGAGCAGCTGCACAGAGTCTCTTACCTTAAAGCAGTTTTGGAATCTTTTGCTCACCAAATACAGAGCTATTGGATTGATGCAGGAATTCAGTGAAGCCATGTTAATACCAATGTAGTCCATCACAAGAAAAAAGCTGTGGGGAAATTAAAGTGAGACACCTCTCTTTTTTTTTTTTTTTTTCCTTCCCCCGAAAAGGTTTGGTAGAGCTTAGCAACTTAAAAATCTGATTCCACTTTACTCACCAAAGCAATTAAATATAATTATGGAAATGGGACTTGCATGACTAGGACAAGCTCACAGAGGTAATAACTGTGCTTAATAATAAAGTCTGAACCTTTAGTCTATTCTCATGAAAGTAATTAAAGAAGACCCAATCACTTTAAGTTTTGGAAGGAAACATTTATTATTTTTTCCTTCAATTCAATTCTAGCTTTTCTGTGGAAAATCAAAATGGGAACACAGCGTAGGCAAGCAACGAAGCAACAGGGCAGATCCAGAAAGGATCATGAGGACGACAGGTAGGACAAACAGCATAGAAGCCCTGTGTTCCTGAAATTCCCTGTAATTTCCCGACTCTGCAACTCGAGTAAAACCAGAACACAAAGGGTGAAAAAGCAGAGAGATCTTCAGACACACAGAATAAATTAGTTCATTGGAAAATCCAAACATGCTTAAAGAGAGTAAACGAAAATAGCAATACATGGGAATTTTGCAGTCTCACCTTAAAAGTTCACATCTATTTGGATCCTTCTGATCATAAATAGTGAGCTTCAATATTCTGCTTAAATGAAGCGGCAGCCAACACAAGGCAAAAACGAGCACCAGACAGAACACAGTTTTGGCCACTTCACGTCTCTGAAAACAAAATTGGAAAGAATAGTATTGCAGTTTCTGTTTTACAGTCCACTGCTATTATCTTCTAATATCAAAATATCTGATAAGCAAAAATACAGCTCTCAAAATAGGAGTTAGGAGAACATCTGAATGTCTTATTTTCTTGGAACAACACACTTCACTGAGATCCCTTCTATTGTTTTAGGGCCTTGCACAGTCTCTCAGAATCTCCAGTTGGAAAAAAAAAAAAAAAAAAAAAAAAAAAAAAAAAAAAAAAAAAAAAAAAAAAAAGGAAAAAAAAAAAAAAAACTGCCAGTAAACAAAACAAAATTCACCCTCAGAT
>VZSV01000204.1:1210502-1252799 GCA_013398735.1 Nothocercus julius | reverse complement strand
GCCGTTAAACCGCCGCGGGCGTCGCCCCCGCCGGCCTGGCTGCCTCGGTGAGCGGCGTCGCCGTGCTGTCCGACCCCCTCCCCAGCGGTTTTTATATGTGTAAAAGGACACATTTCAAAGCAGAATGCTTGTTTTTGTTATTCCTTGGGTTTGCCTTGGCTTAAGTCGCGGTGATCCAGCGTGGCCATCTCGCTTTAGGCAGGCTTAAGAAATGCGCCTGATCTCGGCGAGCCCGGTCCTGTCACTGGGCCCTTTAGGGACCGTAAGGAGCTCCCAGGTTTGTGCAGTTTCTTGTGGGGTTGGAAGGTTGGAAATAACTGCTCATCTAACTTAAATAAATAAATAAATAAATAATCAGTTTAAAGCCCTTTCCAAGCTCTTTGCATATCTATGTGATCTCTTGAAAATCAGGCCGAAAGCTAAATCATAGGCAGAAAATGAATGTATAAGCGCATATTTACACAAGAGACCCAGTGACATCCTCTGAGGAGAAATCCCCATCATCAAAAGAGCGCTTTCAAAGCTGCCCTAAAGCCAGTCTGAGCTATTTTTTTTTCCTTTTTTTTCCCCCCCTTTCCAGCATGTCCTGCTGTCCCCCTCTCTAGCCACTGGAGCAGCCAGCCCTTTTCCCTTCCTCTTTTTTGCTACCTTTTCACATGGTCTATTTCAGTGTCTCCCACATCCATCACTCTTCTCAGCCATTCCTGATCCAATTGCCAGTTTAGCTGGGGCATTCATTTTTTTTTTCCTCATTTTTTTGGTGTTTGTAAAATCAAGGCACCAAAGTCACTTCTAGCTGCATGAGCGCAGTGCAAACTGGGGGAGAGGCTTTTACAGGTTCAGGCTTTTTCGGATTAGGTTTTGGAGCAGGGTAAGCTTGGCAGTACCTGCTGATTCCGCTCTCCATCTATAAGTGTCCTTGAGAAAACTGGAATAACCCCGTAGCATTCTCAGACTTGGGGATTTAAAGTCCTTTCAGTTTTCAGTTCTGCATTTTCTGCATTTCCAGTTCTGTGATCTGTCAGGAAGCAACATTTTGCTAAATGCAGCATTGATTTTTATTAGAAACTGCATTAACTTTTCTCTTGGAGTGCTTATTACTTGCAGGGTTACCTGCTAAGTCTGTAAAACTCCTAGTCTGATACTGACCATCTGGAAATAGATAGAAACTACACTGACATATTTTTTGCTAACTTTTTTTGTTAGTGCAACCATACTGTATTCACTACAGCTTGGTGGGAATGTTTGCTACTGCGAAAGCATCTGAAGTGAAAATCATAGAAATAGCATTAGGATATACAGAAGTCCAGACAATGCCCATGCCCTAAACAGAATTACTCAGCAATACTGCACAAAGGAGGTCTGTAGGACAGAGCATCTAAACAGTCTCTGGCTGCAAGCATTTTATCTGCACCAGCTCTTCAACATAATTACAGGTTATAATGGGCCATCAATAATGGGAAATTTGGTGGTTCATCAAAAACAATGGGATAGACAATAACATCCTCCTTGTTTCTCTTCCTTTATTTATTTGTTTTTTTTTTTTTTCAGGGATTAGAATATCCCCTTAACTGTGGAGAAGTAAAAGAAAATATATTTCCACAAAAATGTGTATGAATATTAAAAGAATATTAAATATAATATTAAATATAGCACAGTAACTATCTTGGCAAATTAACTGTTGCTTAAATGAAGAAGCAACTAACATGAAATAATCTATATTGCAACAAGAGAAAAACAGCTGTAACTATAATAGACTAGTGCCCTTAAGTGGCCCTTGCCAATTAAGTTGTGAAATAAATTCCTTACTGAATTGTATGTAATTTATTACATAAGATTATGCAAACTGCTGTTAGTGCATCTGGATTTTTTTTTCTTTTAATATAAAAAGCAGAAATAGTCCATTTTCTACAGAAAATTCAGTTCTGTACAAAGCAGGGAAAGTCAGACCTAAAGGGTTCTTCAGGCTGTTTGATGTTCATTTTTTTCCATTCTTTACTTCCACTGGATTCCATCCCTTTGGCTGGTAAAAAATATGAGAATGATGGGCAATGGATCTTTTAAATCTAGGTTACACAGATGTAACTTTGTCATCTGTGACTGGTACTGCTCTGACAACATTTTTAGGCATATCATGTGCCAAGTGGTAATTTGTAATCACCACCATAATGATTTTCAGCATCAGAAGGATTTTCAAAACTGTTCCATTACATGTAAAACAAATGATGAGTCAAGATTAGAGTATCAGAAGATCATTTTATTAACACCACCCTGAGGCACATCTCAGGCGTATATATTTTGATTTATTTTATACTCAGTGAATCAATGGGAAATTTGTCATGAGCTTGCGGGTATTTTAGCAAATATTGTTAATTATCTATTTGCATCTTTCAGTATCTAAGTAGCTTTGAAAAACTGCCCCATCAGGCCTGCTTTTTCTTTTATTGAAGCCATGGAAATTTTTTCTACTAACTGGGCTAAGTTCAGTATGAATAGAGAGAATAGCAACCTCAATGTGAGCTACTCATTAGGTGCATGAGGTGAATTAAAGTCTGAACATTGTTTTCTGTATTTTAAAAGTTACCATAGTAACTTTCTTCTTTTTTTTTTTTTTAACAAAATAAACAACATATAATTTGAGAAATTCAGAAATTAGGATATTGCAGTTTTGTATTTAGACATAGTTATATATTAGACAGATGATACAAAAGATGATACATGTCTGTCTCAACTTTGTTTTCCTTAGTCTAAACCCATGCCAAAATGTCTTTGAAAGTGGCCATTCTTTTCAGTGTGATGCATAGCTATGTTTTGTCTTTTCTTTTACAGAGCTAAGCAAGTTCTGTAAAATACAGTGCTTGCCTTTCAATTGCAGTGTATTGAAGTTACACCTGATTCTGAAGCAATGTGTACAATATTTGTGTTATCACAATAGAACATTGATAGTAGAACTCACAGATGAAACGTGAAAATTGAGAGCAGATACCTGTTTTCATGTAAGAATTTACATTGCAAACCATTCCAGCTTTTATCTTAAAGATGTTAAATGCATAATGAAAGACTGAATCAAGTTAGAGAAGAAACACTCCGTTGTCTCTTATAGTCCTTATTTATATGATTTCAGGGATTTTTTTATAGGGAATAAACTTGAAGTGAGTGCCTCACACAAATGTTATTTTCTCCTTAAGATTAAAAATAATATGGCATTCAGTAAAAGACATTTTCCTCATCCTTCCTACTCAGCACCAGGAAAGGAAATCCCAATGTAAATTAAAGATCTAAAATTAAAGTTGTAGCATATAATTAACTCAGTGTAAGCTAGAATACACTTAATTGCTGCCTCTTAAGAAGAAGAAGTTTGGGGATGTAGTTGAAGGTTTCAATTGCCAGCATTTCTGTTTTTTTTTTTTTTTTTTCTGAAATAATTCAGTACACTATTTGCCATACTAATTCAGTAGAATGAAGGTGCCCAAATTCCAGTTTTAAATTCCATCTACGGTAGGAGGTTGGATCAGAATCCCCTAAGAAGCCTAGATAAGACCAATTGTAAGCAAAAATGTCTTTTTTTTTTTTTTAATTTTCTGCTGGGAAAGGTATGAGTTTCTTCAAAGGAGATGATAACTGGCCATGCATTGTTTATGTTGTTGCACAGAAATCACTGCAGAAAAACCTTTCAAGTCTGGATTAAGTTCATTTCCAGACAAAATGTCTGACCTCAACAAGAAGTGCAGTGATTCACTCTGTACTTTTCTGCAAGTGTGGCCATATAATGCAAACAGAGCTCTCATCTGGATCGAAGGAATCCGCCACAATATGCTGACTTTAAATTGCACCTATAAATTGTATACTAGGCAAACCATCCAGTTAAAAATAGAATAAAAAAAAAACACAGTGAAATAAAAGTTCATAGTTCAAATGGTCAAAGGCTTTCTACAGATCTATCTAATGTCCATCTTTTTCTCTTCCATGCATAAAAAAGTACAAAAATATTATGTGAGCAAATAGGTCCTCACTGATCACACATTTGAGAAACTCTCCTTTTGGTTACTTTTCTGTTGTGGTCGTTGACAGTGTATTTCCATGGAATTAGTTGGATTGCTTGTTAGTATTGAGAAGGGCAGAAGAGCCTCTTTTCTCAGGTCAGTGAAGCCTGAAGTTGGTCCCTACCAGCTGTAGCTGCATGTCTTCTTAGTGGCTCATCAGGTGCAGTCCTTACACTGAAAACAGGTATGTGTTACTGTTCATCTTGCATGTTTTCTTGCATAAACTAGTTTCTACCAGTTAAAAAATGTGGTCAAGAGTAACACCTATTTTTCTCTTTACATGGTAAAGACTCAAACTGTAAGGGTCAGTTTTGCTATATTTAGTGCTAGAAGATCATATCCCATTAGCCAAAGGAAAACAGGAGTTCTGTCTTCCGATGCTGTGGCCTTAAAACCTCACTTTGTTGGTAAAGGACATTACAAAGATGATTCTGGCTTCAAAATCCTTCATTCCATTCCAGACATGTTTTGCATTACTTGAGCACACTAGGGAGCCTGGGCATGAAGGCTATCATGGATTCTTTTTCTCAGGTTAATTACAACAAATAAAATAATCCTTTAACATACCCAGAGAGGTATTGACTTGCAGCCTTCAGGTCAAAGACTTGAATAAGACAATATATGCTGTTGCTAGATGAGGGACTCTTCTGTAAAGTTTGTTGTACCTTCTTTTCCCAAGCACATTAGAGCTTTCCCCCAGCCTGCCTGCAATCTATTTTGTTTTCTAAATGCTCCGATTTCTAAATGCTGTAAATGACATCTTCTTGTGTTTCTGGTCCTTCAGCTGAGCTGGCTTGGTAGCTGTAGGTACCACAGTCCTATGTCCCGTGACACCCCTCCACCTGTAGCTACTTACAGCTGGGCTTCTTGCTTGCTTACCTGCAAACAGTTGAGCACCTTGCTTGCTTACAAGTCTTGCCATAGACTTCTGTGGCTTCTCTGGTACTCTAGGCAGATCTATGTTCTCAGGTCAAGCTACCATTTCTGAAGTAGAGTTTTTTGCTCCTAAAGACTTTTTTTTTTTTTTTATCTTCAGGAAGCGCAGTATTCTTTTCTTAAGAGGAACTCTCCAAAGCTACTTCCTGCTCCAAAATCTCCAGGGAAATGTTCTCCCTAACTTGTTTTTAGCTCTCTCCCATCCTTGACCTTTATGTATCACTTCTCAGGGACCTTCACTCTGTGACCCTTCCTACTTTCTCTGCTGCGGTAGAGAAAGATAGTCATGTCTTCTGTTAAGTACCCTGGCCAGCATTGCTTTCTTCTCCCATCTTCTCCTATCCACTTTTTTAAGCTGCACTCCTTCTGTTGTTAGTATTAATTTTTCCAAGTAAACTTCTCTATTATGTCACATCTTGATGTAAACTTAATTTCTTACTTGCTCTCATGGGCAGAAATGCGGTTCTCCAGATTCTGCTCTATCTCTTTTCCTTGTTAACTGTTTTCTGAGGCTGCTCTTTTCACTCTTCACTGATCTTTTCAAATTTTCACCAAGGCTTTGATATCCTGCCTGTGGCATATCTCTTCCTGCAATATCTTATGTACTTTCTGCAGCCTTGACTTCATTTACTGAAATCTTTCCCTAGATCAGTTTGAACTTTCCTGGAAGCAGCAACCATTTTTTTTTTTTTTTTTTTTTTTACCTCAGGGGTAGCCTTCTGGATCCTCTCCATCTTTCCCACTTCCAATATGTTTCCAAGTATGACATGAATCTAATGTAAGGCCCAGAGAGATCTCCATATTCACAGATTCACAGGTGAAATGCATGATCTGGCTATCTGTTCTAACAAAATTGATATTTATGCCTTGCTGCTGTTCTCTCATTTTTGATTTCATTTTGAGGATTCCTTCAAAGACTTGATTTGCTGATTCCAGGCTTTCTTATACTGTTTCATATTTTACTTGTGGAAACTTGCTTCCCCATGCTCTTTTTCTGTTTGCAGCTGCTTGAACCTTTTTTGAGTCCACCATAGAGGTAACTTTTATCACGAAGTCTTCGTTACTTGTCTCCTTATAGACATTTTTATAGTCTTTTCACCATAGTTGGTTTTGGGCCATGATTCTACAGTAGGTGGGTACTCTACAGAAATTTCAGCTTTAGATTCCAGAAAGACTCTACATACAAGTGAGAAATACTTCTGAAGGTAGTTCCAAATATAGCTCCAGTCCAAAGGAATATATATTTCTAGAGACTGTCTGTGTTCCAGGAATGATTTCTCTGGGGTTTTTCACCTGCAGATATTCAGAATATTCTTAAATATTCAGCATCTTGACATATGACAAGTAGATGTTGTCTTCAAGAGTCTTATGACATGCTTCATTCTAATGTTTCCAGTTCTGATAATAACTTATTTTGCATTTTCAGTCATCTCCCATTCTTCTGGTGTCCTACAGAGCTCATTCTACCACTTTTAGTCTCCCTATATGCTCTGCACAGCAGACCAAATGGCCAAGAATTTACTCCTGTGCCCTTTGTGCTTTTCTTCTGGTGCATTTGTGCCATTTTTAGATAAGCATCTTTCAGAATAAGATCATATAAAATGTGCAGAATTATGAACAGAAACTCATTGTATTGCATTACCTCATACTATTTGGAGTGTACATGCAGTTTGGATAAGCAACTAGAACTCCAGGTGCTTTCTGGAAGCAGATTTAACCCACTGAAAACTCAGTCTGTAACTATTTCTACAATATTTTGTCTTTACTCAGTGCTGAAATTGTGCAATAACCATCTGTCACTTAGATCCTCATCACTTGTGTTTCTGACTGGAATTAGATTTTCTTCATCACTTCAGCCCAGTTTGAATGACCCTTTCGAAAGTTGCAATATTTGCAACTTTCGAAAGGGTCATTCAAATTGGGCTGAAGTGTCAGAGAAGGTTTCTTTATATCTGGGCCATTTCCCCTATTCATGTTCATTGTCAGCAGAATGAACTTGTTCCTATTATGTTAAAAATAATGCACCAAAGTTGTATTTTTAGGTTAAATATAAGAGAATGATAACCCGTAAGCCCGTGTTCTCGTTACAGATGTGTTGCCTGCCTTCCGCAATGACGTGAATAAGAGCCAGTACTTCCTCTATTTTAGACACAGAATGCCCTTGCAAACAAGACACTTTATTTTAGTGGGAATTTCCTGGTTAAATACAAGTTACATCCCTCAGACATGATTCCTGTGCCTTCAGATTGATGCAGCCCTTCCTTTGAATCACTGAACTGAAACACACATTTCTTTCATGCTTGTGTTATGCCAGAAGTCCAGATGCAAAGGGCAAAGAGCCATGAGAATTAGGGCAAAGAAGATGAGATACTGTAATATTTAAGAATACAATTGTAATTTTCTCTCTGTGTGATAGTTTTTAAACTAAGATCCAATTTGCCAAAAATATCTTGTTAGTACAAACTTTACAATGTTAGAAGTAATTCCTACTGAATTTGCACACCTTCTATAGGTTGATAAATGTGGAGGGCCAGACTTACTACTGCTTGCTGATGGTAAGGCAGATAATGATAGTTAGCAGTGTCGTACATGAGATCAGAAATAAGTCTGCCAATGTGTCTCAGAGCTTGCCCACATTGTTACAAAAAGAGATGGTCCAGGCCCTTTCTTATGATTTGTTCTGCAGATGCCATTTTAAGGTTTATGTTGCCTTTACCTCATCTAACATTTTAGGTCCCAGCAAGCTTAGTAGACCATGAATACATGGATACATGAAATAGATGGATATGTTTCTTTGCTTCAGAGTGAAAAAGAAGAGAAATGGATTCCTTCCCCAACTTTTTTTTTCCTGCTACCTGCAAATTTGCAGCCCCATAGTTCCTACCACCTGTCAGCAGCTGAGTGATGAATATATTCCTAAGGATGTGAGTCAAACGTGGCTTTTAAGGGTTTTACATCCCTTACTGCCTCCCCCTTGTTAGATGATTTGCTTCAAAAGCATGTCAGTCTCTTAAGCACCATGAACAACTATGACTCAAAATACCATTTTGCAACAGCAAGGTTTGGCCAAGCTGTCATCTTACTATCTGCAGGGTGGGTGAAATTCATCCCTCTTCAGGGAACCACAGTGTGGTTATGTCCCTGCTGCTCGTAAAACAGAGATGTGGCATGGGCTCAAGTACTTGCTAATGACAGTTAATGCTGTGTAATTGTTAACACTCAGTCTGCTGCGGGTGCCAGCTGGTGCTGTCCTACATAATGCCTGGGTGTGCTATGGGGTTTAATACATGACAGGGACTGTTCCCAGGAAGAAATCTGAACAAAAGCCCCTTGTTTTGTGGTGTGGAAAAGAGCTTGGACATGGGCAAGTCAAACTTTGCCCTGCTGCTGATTCTTAGTACTCCCTGGCTGTGTTTACTGATGGAGGCATAGACTTCAAATTCCAGGGAAGCCAGGAAGGCAGGATTATAGTGGGCCATGGACTTGCCTTCTGCACAAGGAGGAAAGTCATTTGGTTAGTGAGTCACTCACCTCAAGTATTAGCAGGTGCAGCTCTCACTGAGTCACAGATGGATCTGTTAGTGATGCAGATAGAGGAGAAGACAAGCAACTGAGGAGAAGAGTCACCAGGCACAACCAGAAGGGTTTTGGTCTGCACTGGGAGGGAAATGGCAGCGGTAGAGCAGGGAAGAAGAAAAGTCCATCCCTTGTTAGATCTAGGTCAGTGTCTAGAGTTGTCTAAAGAGGTCTCTGTTACTGGCTGTAGGATTTTTGTGGAGTGCTGTGTTGTGTCTCAAAGAGTTTCATGGAGATGAGGCCTGCAGCGTGACTAGGCAATGGTGGACAGGATTCTGGCTTGATGGAGCTCTGTTTTTCTTGATCTTGTTTCCTCACAAAAAGCATGCTGGAGGCTGTACTCGGTCTGAGAGTCGTCTTTGAGCTAGACGTCCACATGATAGATGCTAAGCCTGAGGTAGCTGCCATAATATTTCTTCCTGTGAATGATATCAGGTGTCTCTGGAGCTGATTAATTGCGTCTGGAGATTAGGACATATGATCGCTCAGAGGAATTGTCTTCTGGACAACCTGCTATTCTCTCTTCTTCTACTCTAATGAGACTATAGTTCCAAGGTCAGTTTTAATTGTCCAGCTTCTGGATGTTTAAAAATAGGTGAGATGAATCTCAGTCTCCTAGTTTTAGCTGCAGGAATGTTCGGCATAGGTATACATATATTTAAAAAAAAAAAAAAAAAAGAAAAAAAGAAGAACAAACAAACACTATTTTTTTTTCCTATATCTGTTAGTGTTTGTGAGATTACTCATCCTTCGCTGTGTCTTGTCATATGAATTGCACTCCTGCTCAGGACAGAATGCACCTCTCCTTGTCATTTATTTCTCTTCTTAACATCTGTTTTCTAACCAGCTAATTCTCTGTGTGTAAATTTAGTCACCACTTTAGTCATCCATAAGTCGGGAATCGCTTTTTCCAGACAATGGCTCATTGCATGTCCCAAACTGTTTATCTTCTAAAGTCACAGCCAGAGGGTTACACGTGCTTTGATTAAAATGGGTTAATATTCATGATCAAAAGGAAACATTTCCTTTCCTATTTTTGACTTAAGGAACTAGCCAAAAGCTCATACCAAAATAAGCTTTTTCTTGGCATTGATTCAGATTAGTTAGGACCCAGTCCTGCTCTTCTGAAAATCCATAATAGCTCTCCCTTTGGTCTCCTGGAGGGGCAGGATAGGGTCCTTAACAATAAATATCTTTGCTGAATTCAATTATATTAAAATTAAAAACAGTGATGCTAAAAGAAATAAATCTAGCTCCAATGGTATATTTTCTGGGGAAAAGCCAGATTTAATAAATATATCATGAATAAAGGAGGCAGGATACTGTACATTATGAAAATTTTGATATTCTACCATATTCAGCACTTAAAAAGCAGTGTTCTCAGATTAACTGAATTTGCATACGTTGAACACCAAAATTATTAAATCTATTCAGAAAATCTGAAAATGTAACAAATACTACTGTACAGAGAGTTGAACGGATTTGATGATATCCAATAATCTGCCTTTTTCACGAATGAACAAATAGCATTAATAACACTGAATACAGGTTTTGACCTAAGAACTTTCAGTTATTATGCAAGCCATGAAAATGGTTTGAAAAATAGGCAGCTGGCAGTGGCTGGACTGGTTTTGTTCCAACTAATTTGGGGACTTAACTAAACCATTTAAATCTAGAGCTTAGTTTTCATAGACCTCTTAGATTCAATGAGGAAAAGTTCAACATCTGAAGAAGCAGATTTGAGCTGCATGAAATCTGAGGAATTTTTCTCTCATGGACAGCAAAGGCAGACTAGAGCAATAAGGCTTTTAATTTAGATGTCTCTTTGGGCACATGTCTATTAGTAAACTAAACAGTGTTAGATCATGGGCAGTTTATAAATAACTCTGCAGTTATTCATGAATTGTTAGTATAGAATGGTTTTATCTAGAGATATCTAAATATATGCTGTCAGAGCTTCCTATACTCTGTGCTAAGATTCAGTAGTTAGTACTGTTGAGGAACTGTTCCCAAGAGGTAGATGTCATTCTTCTTTGGAAGGCAAAAACACAACCTGAAACTTTGCCATTTGACTTAAGAGCTGAGGCCAAAGCCCAAGCCTTTTCTATGTGTGAGCCCCACCAATAGCTTAAATGGGATGAATTTGTCTGAGATAAACGACTGGCGTCTCCTCGCCTCTAAACTCTAGTGAAGCTGAGGTCCTTAATCAAAGAACAGAGAGTTGAATAAGACACCTAAGAGGTGCCTTCTGAGATCCCTACTTCCTAAGAAGTTGCAAAACAATTTCAGTAACCCTGTGATTAAAAATAAATATTTCATGGGTTTCCAGATGTACTTCATGGACATGATATTGAGCTTTGAAAACTGCCAGCATTGTTTTAATTCAGTTATATGAGGTTGTAAATTCATCCTTTTTACAGATGTCTGTGTTCTCCCAGGCTTCAAAACAAAAGTGAACTGGATTACTCCATTGGCGAAACTGGTTTATTCCGAATAGCAATATTCTAGGTGTAACTTTCATGTGGAAGATGAGCACTAGATTTTTTAAATAGCATCAGTTATAACTGAAGTCTCCAAATTCCATAAATAGCATCAGTTATAACTGAAGTCTCCAAATTCCATAGAGGGGCCATCTGGTAGGACTTGGCAGTGCTTCTGTTTCAGTCACCTCTGGGGCTTTGTGCTTTAGCACAGATTTAGGCACCCAGTTTTAGAAAACTGATTTGAAAAGTAGTAACAACAGACAACAACAAATTTGGTGCTTGAACTGCTGCCCAGTGGAATAGATTCAGCCTCTGGAAAACTCACTAGAAACCTGGACTTGGTTCTAAGTGAAATAAGTTGCTGGCTCTGAGATGGTGTCTATTGGAGCTTTGTTAATATAATAAATCCTCATTGCAATTTGATTGCATTTGACACAGTAGGCAATGAGTTTGGAAGTACAACATAAAACAACAGGCTATCAAAGGCAAGGGCTGAAAGACGTAGCACATTTTATCATGGTGATGGACAAACACAGTAAGATCCAAAGGCTTGGTTTTGATAATTATTTAGCCTCTCATGGATCTAAAATGGATTCTTAAGATTTCTTGGGAAGAAATCATGCTACAAATATTTTGAAATGTCCTGATCTTGTCTGGCTTGGAAAATATAGGAACACAGTGGGCCTTCTCAATTCTTGGGATAGGAATTTGGATTTACATTTGGCTTGTTTCACAAACCAACTCTATTCTGATATCTTCAGAAAATTTCTTTCTCACTAAAAAGGGCTCCTAACTTTGCTGCTCAGTCCAGCATTTTTATTTAATCTTTGCCACAAGTTTACCTTACTCATCCTCATAACCATAGCACTAGATTTTTTTTTTTTTCAGCATGCACTTTTTGTAGCCCTTGACTCCTACTCTTGCTCTTCTTAATCCATAGTTTTTGATTTATCAGCATGCTATAACCATTGGCATAGTCATCTGCACAGGTGCGTATATGTAATCCTTGTTTTGAGTCTGAGTATGAAAAGCCTAGGAAAGATGGGAGTCTAGCCAGATCTGAGAAACAATGGGCCCAAGTCATAGTAAGAGCCTCTTCTTAGGGCTATGCTTAAAGATAACATAAGAAAACTGAGACTCCAAATAGATGATCCTTACAGATATGGAAGAAAATTGAAATTGAAAAAAGAGATCTCTTTATGCGCATACTCCACAGATGTGGAGCCCCTTCCTGAATAAGCTTCTCAGATGAGGTAAAGAAAGGCAGACAGTCTTCCTCAGTGCTAGGCTGGGAAATTGGAGGGGAGAAATGCCCAACTGTACTAAGGGTAATTCAATGAAAGCAAGTATGTTTACTTCTAAAACATAGTCTTGCTATATCAGTATGGGAAAAAGAAAGAAGCTCACTGGAATCTACTCTTTTTTTTTTGCAGAGTTTATGCAGGAAGAAAAGTGGAAGGGAGGGAGGAAAAGTGGAAAAAAAGAAAAATACAAGACCTCAGTCTTTTTTGTCTCTGTGTTGTCCCTATGGACAGGCAGAAAGCTACTTTCAAGTACTTCTTACCATCCAAGGAACTTGTGGCTATGCCCGTATAAGTAAATGAGACACGGCCAGGGAGTATTCCTGATGCTGATATTTGGTTATTGATGCAGTTAAACCATGGTGTAGTCCCCAACGTGGCTCTGAATGGGCTAGCTATTACCTTCCCAAACAGTACCTGGGCACGCTTCTAGAGTTAGCAGGGCCAGGAACTATCTCCATTGAATAATTAAGGTATAACTATTCTATCTTGGAAACAAAGAGAGTTTAACTATGGATGTTGGCTGTCCAGTGCCTTGGTGCCAGAGAATAGCTTGGGCACTCTTAGTTCACTGTTACAAACACAGCCTCAGTCCAGGGACTAACAGCCTTCCCTATTTTACCAAGCAAATTAAAGTTGCTTTATTAAGATTGCAACAAGAAACTCCTGGTGCCATAACACCGTAGAAATAACACTATCGTTTGGCCATTCCCTTTTACGTGCACTATTATTGGACCAATGTGAAAACATGGAAATTGGTCATACATATAAGATACGAAACAACTAGTCCCAGAATATGTGACTGCTGGTACAATGCTGCCTTACTCTCCTCGGGACCTTAGTTTTTTTTTTTTTTTGAAATAGAATATGTCACAGCAATGATCATATGTAGGCTATGGAGAAGCATCACAGAGCAGCTTGGGATGATTCCTTTTGCGTTCTTCTGCTCCTACATGACTGCTTCCTCTTTCCTGTTTCTGAGAATTTCTTTTGAATAAGAGTCTTGAATCAAATCCTCCTTGAGAGTGCATCAAGATTCCAGGACCTTGCAAGTCTGTCTGAGCTGTTTTGTGGCATTATTTTCTCTTAACTCAGTGGGAATCCCTTGTTTACTCACACTGTGCCTGGCTCTGCCAGGACGCTCAGTCATCCACTTGCAAGAGCAACAGGATTCCACTAACCAAAGAAGGACCTGCTTGTTTATAATGTGATTTAACATGTAATTACATTGCAATCCTTTCTGAAATGAAATAGATATTTTCAGAATGAAAGGAATGCTCTAGGTTGGTGAAAGAAGTTCAGCAACAACTCAGTCTTGACCTAGGGTAGATTTTTAGCCAATGTTGAGATATCCAGCAACACCAACTGGTTTAGCTAGAATACACATTTTCCTTGAATGTTTTTGGAGCCATCAGTTCACTTTAACTAAGTAGTGGTAGGAAGCAGGAAAAGATGCAGTGACAGAAATAGTGGAATTAGTGCTTTTGAAGAGCTTGACATATAATCACTTTGGAGTGGCTGAAAAAGTAAAATAAAAGTTATAGTAAACACAGCACAGAGATCTTTCACTTTCCCACTATTATTTCTACC
Source organism: Nothocercus julius (assembly GCA_013398735.1). NCBI lineage: Eukaryota > Metazoa > Chordata > Aves > Tinamiformes > Tinamidae > Nothocercus > Nothocercus julius. Next base: position 1,238,870 of record VZSV01000204.1, on the reverse strand, counting down.
ATCACATACCGTATTGTCCTCCCTAATTTATTACCGGTCTCTTTCTAAAAAAAAAAAAAAAAAAAAAAAATCCATTTCTTTCAGCTGTACATCAGTGCTTATGAATGACCCCAAATACGATAACCTTAGGCATATGTTGTAAGTTTTCATCTCAAGCAACTGATTCCCAAAGTACAATGACAGGAATTCAAGTTAGTAAGTAACAGGGCCGTTATGTCCCCAGAGATACAACTGTGGAAGTCAAGGGAAATACAATGACGTTGTTAATGTTGTATTTATAACTGTTAGTAGTCCCACCCTCAGCTTCATTGTCTGAAGTGCTACTGTTATTTTCATAAAAAAGCACACCAGGCGATTTCTATTTTATACAAATGATTTATTTCTACACATGTGAGGACATAACATTTTTATTAGCTGTTTGTGCTCTATTAAAAGAATTTTCACAATGTTTTATACTTTAGAACCATTTGATTAGATAAACTAGTTAATAATTTGATTGCCTTTTGAAGATGTAAGATGCTAGGCATTAATTTTTATCTCACAAAGGCAATCTAACTTTAACCATTGTCTCTGTACTGATAAGAATTTTGTTAAAGATGGAAAAACTGATGCACAAGTGATAATGAATTCAATTAAACCATCATGGAAACTTGCTGTTAATACAGCTAATCAGCTCCTGATTCCTAACATAATTCCAGACATTTGAATCATGCCCTTCTAACTTCCATTTTTCTGGGTTGATCTTTTTTTCTCTTTTTACCTATTTCATTTTTCCTTCCCTTCCCCCTTTACTCTTTTCCCGTTCCTCTCACAGTGTTAAACTAAACTGTTATGTGAAAAGGACACAATTTTCACTCTAAAATCTTTTGTAATTGTAATGTCTTGCTTTGGCATGATAGATTGCCAGGTGGTCTTTACTTTGAAGAAAATAAATGAAGATATAGAAAATAGAATTAGATTTGTCATTCAGAACACAAACTAAATGAATCAAAGAGCCTTCTAAAATCCAACTAGCCAATGTGGTTAACTTGGTTACAGGATGTTATTTTGTTTGCTGCTGGATTAGGTATGTGACTGTCAGTATATTTCAAGGAATCACTATTTTCATGTATTTTAGGCCCAGTAAAAGCTAGGAGGTATTTAAGAGGAGCTCACGCTACAAGGTTGGCATGAAACACAGCTTTGATTAAGCTTAATGACCTTTAAATAATCTTTAGGTTTATCCAAGCTTTCTGAAGTTTGCCCGTGATTTTCTATATGAAAACACTTCATTAATTTAATTCCAAAGTCTGAAGCGAATATGACTTAACAGAAACATCACATATCTTTGTAACACATGGTTTTAAATATTGAACCAACAAAATACTAAGTGAATTCTTGCGAATTTTCCGATTCAGCTTTTTGCCAACTAAACTCTTACATGGGACTCCAGGAGAATCAGGATCTGCTTTTAAGAGGTTTTACAGACCAAGCAACATATTTCCTTTATGAGACTGCTCAGAATAAAGGAAATCTGCTTGCAGCTTAAAGGACCCTTGTGAACTCTGGTCAGCTGAATTCATGCTATATAAGTATCATATAATACATTTGACCCCTGAATTAATGTGTGGCTGAAGGCTTCGAAGATTTCTTTGAATGTCATCATAAGAAAAGTTCTTAAGAAATAACTAGGAAAATGGAAAAAAATAAAAAAAATGTCTAAGATATTTTAGAGTACACAGATAGGGGCTTCTCACATCCTATAGGCATCCAAGACTGAATACTAGATCCTTTCTGAAAAGCAGTAGAAGAAATCTCTTTAAAAGTTTTTCTTTTTGACATGAAACCCAAATCAACCCAAAAGGATGATAATTCGGCTCTGTCAGAAAACTAAGTTAATATGGAGAAGAAGGAACCTGGAGGAACTGTTGAATCTGACAGCAAGATATAAGCCTAGGATGCCCACATTTTAGATATCTTTGCATGGATGTAGCTTGGATAAATTTTCCATCTCTTTTTTTTAACAAGGGTCTGCATCTCAAAGATAGGAAAATGTAATATGAATGTAGTATTTCATGTTTTCTGTGGGTTTCATTCTGAATTATCTCCTGCAGGAGCCTGTCTTTCTTGTCTGTTCCAGCATGCTCCATAGGCGAAGGTAAATGACTGACATTTAGCAGCCAGATATTAGGTAAAGAAGAAAAACTGAATAGCTGTGTAAGATGTAGCTTGAGGTGTCTTTTTGTGATTAACGTTTGGAATTTGCCCATGTTCTTACTCCATCCCTTCTTCTTCTCCCTTCTGTACTTCTCTCTTCTTGTACTTACTGAATTCCTTACTGGATCTTTCCTCTGAAAATGTTATTTCATGAGGCTTCGTCTGTTGGCACAGGAAGTGCAAGGAATACCCTGGATGTCATGCTTACATTGTTTGAAGGCAGTTAAGGGGAAGCTTAAATGGCATCATGCAATCTCATCATATTTGATTGCGCAGTTTTCCTGTGCCCTAAATTTCAGACTCTGGTAAAAGCTTCTACCCTGCTGAGAAAATAGAAGGTTATCTTAGGCAATTCAATGGTGTGAAATTGGTCTGGACTAGAATTAACAAATTTAGGTGCATGAGCAAAATGTAAAAGTGTATGTAAAATATTTTCCATGAACTATCCTCCTTCCCTCCCTCTCTCCCTCTATCTGCCCCTTTTCTTTTGTCTTTCTTCCTTTGTTTCACTTCTTCCCCTCTCATTTTCCCTTCCTTCCCTCCATTTCTTTCTTTCCCTTTCCGCTTCCCCCTTTTCTCTTTTTCCATTTTTGCACTTTTCCCACTTCTTCCCCTTTCTCCTTTTCCTCTCTCCCCGCTCTTCTCTCCCCTCTTCCCTTTCTTTTTTCCCCTTTCCTCTTTCCTTTTTTGGCCTCTTTTTTTTTCTTTAATTTTAAGATAGTAAACTGTAATACTGTCTTTCTCACCCGTGTTTGTCTGAAGTCCAAAGGACTACTAAGACAGGCGTGGATTTCTGCAAGCAATTAATTGTCTAATAGCATTTAACAAATGGACAAGGGCATGTTATGACGAGAGAAAAAAACAATGGAGGTTTTTATCCACCCTTCTTTAAAGGCTTGCAAGAAGAATCAATAGGAATTTGCCAGCAAAATCCTGAGGCAAAACTGCATGAGGGTTTTATGCTTTTGCCTGTCATGCCCCTTGCTTTTGTTATTGCATTGACAGAGCAAAATTTACTGGCTTTTGAGCCAGTAAAAAAAAAAAAAAAAAAAAAAAAGAAAAACATAAATAAAAGGTAGAAAGCAGACAAGTTTGGGGGTTGCTGAAACTCATTTCAAGTTGTTTTTCTATCTGCTGCACTTCCCAAGATGGCATCATAATCTAACTCCAAAGACATTTAAGTCCTGCTTGTCAGTAGAATCAGAGGTATTTTTTCAAGTAGGTGGCTTTCATTGGAAAAAGATAATTGAAACCAAAATCCTTTGTAGTATTTTGCTGTGTTAGTTTAAGATTTCATAAGATAAGATTTCCCAAACAAGATACAATCATTCTTGGCATAGCTTTTGGCATGTAGCACAAGTGATGATATTTCGTCCAAGGTACTTGAACAAGGTCAGTTCTTCTGTAGTTTCTTGTTCCTTCTCAGTGAGTACTTTGGAAAGAACTCCTGATTTTGGGAGACCAGGTCAGATAGGAGCTATTTGTTCAGTGCCATAGGCCTCCTAATATTGTAGCTATCTGCCTGAAAGAGAAAAGAAGCAAGACACCAGAGGGAAAAAACTGGTCTGGTTAATAACAGCCAGGAGCTGTTTTGTCTCAGGAGCTAGGTGACTAATGAAGAGTTTATGGAGAAGAAATGATATACATGCAAATAAGACTGCACTCAGCTATTACATATTTTAAAATTTCCTCTGTGCCTTCCACTTGTCTCTATGTCTGTAGAATTGCTCTGGGCTGAGCATTCGAGCCTAATTGGGCTGGGAATATTCTTTTGCCTGGTAGGCCTGGTGTTTTGGACATATATGACACACACTGACAGAATTTTTTCCCACTTTCTTCAGAAGGACAGCCAGGACAGACTGTATGACGATGTCTTTCACACAATAGCTTAATGGGTTTTAGCATCAGCTTCCAGAACTTTTTCCATGTTTAATTTTATCTAGGCACTGAGTGAGCTGCATAAGCTGTGATGGGAATAGGACCAGAACCATCTGGCCTTTTTTGACACTGTTGTGGCCACTGTTGACACTGTTGTGGCCACTGTTGACACTGTTTGACCCTGGACCAAATGGACCGGCTAGACTCATAGATACGCTCTCCCTTTCTGGCCTAAAATTCTAGCTGCACAGTGGACGTATTTATGTGTTACTTTTCTTGTTCAAGGGCGCCGGAAGATTTCAGTTCTGGGCAGCAGCATTCTGAATGCCCAGCGAGTTAATGACAAATAATTTTATTCGTTCTCCGTTTCGTTGACTACCTTGGAACTCCTTTTAGTAAAGACCAAAATAAAGAACTGACATGCCAACTCCAGAAAGTATTTTCCCAGACTAAAGCTGAACTGGAACTCCCTAAACTCCTTATCCAAAGCAGAGGACAACTAGCTGCCAAATAGTATATACTTTGTAATAACACTCTGAGGTTTTTAAACATTTATGTCATAAGAGATATCATATTTCTATTTTTAATAGGTCTTATAAATCTTGTGAAATCTCATAATAAACTTTTGATATGTTAGAAATTGTTTCGCGCCTGTCAGCTTAAGGTAGTTATTCTTTTTAAATTTTAACTAAGTGCATTGTTAAACATTTTGGAATTGTAACAGGAAAGAAATATTTTGCACCTATCAGAAATGATGGATTTTTTTTTTCTTTTTAATTTGAAATTCTCTCAGAGGTCTTGCTTCAAGATTTACTGCAGATGTTATAGCTATTAATATTTTTCTTTATCAGCCAAGGTCCACCAGATAAAACAAAATATGCAAACAAAACTGCACCTAAGTGGCTTTTTGTTTTCATTATGCTGAAACTGCAAAGTTTGTGTGTTTACTCTTACCAAAAATAATAAAAAAAGACTTTTAATTTTTTTTCTTTATATAGAGTGAGTTGAGATATGGAGAGAAAGAAGCAATGAGAAAGACTGAGAGAAAGGTGAAAGCCTCAAGTGAGTGTTGGAGTCCACATGGAGTCTCACATGAGACATGCTCATTTGTGATGTGAAAGTCTAAAGAGAAACATCTGAAAGCTCAGGAGAGTGACGGCAGGCTGAAGTGAGAACAATTCCTGTAGATGCTGGAGCATACAACTGCATTTCAAATACATAGCGAATTAAATAACTTTTTTTTCCCACCCAATTTCTGTTCTCAGACATATGTGCAGATGGAACAATTGTGAAAACCTTGAGAACTGTGCAGCGGAGTGCCACCAGGATGCTGAGGGGTCTGGTGCAAATGCATTTTGAGAAACGGCTGAGCGGCCGGAGTTTGTTCAGCCTCAATGAGAAGCAGCTGCAAGGAACAGCAGCCCTCTGAGATCCCTATGAGGAGCTCATCGGGAGCCAGGTCCATGATCTCCAAGAAGGTGCATGGTAGGAGAACAAGAGGCAAGGATCATATACCGAAAGGGGAGGTTTGAGTGGATTTAAATAAAAAAGAACACCCTGAGGACAGTCAAGCAGTGGAGCAGGTTGCCCACAGAGGCTGTGCAGGTTAAGCAGGAGGTTAGACTAGAGGCCTTGCAAGGTCCTTTCCAACCTGAATTATCCTGTGATCCCATGGTTACTTCTCCAGTGCCAACAGCATGTTATCAGGTGAAATACAGTGAGACAAATATTTTTAAAAAGCAATCTAAAATAATTTTACAATCTATTGGCCTAAACAGAAACTGAGATACTGAGTGATATTATGATTTCTAGGACTTGCTTTCTTCTTTTCTCAATAGGTGTCCTTTATTTCGAACTTGCAAACAGACTGGATATTAAGCACCACAAATGATACCTTCTCCTACAATAAGCCTTCAGAAGAGCACAGACAAAAGAAATTACTGTTCTTCTTGACCTGAGAACCATTTTTGGCTATTTTATGATCTAGCACAGATATAGCCTCTGGGTCTAGCCATTCATTGCATGTCAGTGTGCTCAGGGCAAGGACACACTTAGGTGGACTCTTGACCCACGTAATAGATGCAGATGTAGGGTAGTCTGAAAGTGAGGCACGTTCCCATCCTGCTTTTAAGATGATTGTATCAAAGTGCAGCACCAAGGAATCCTTACAAGCTGAAATGCTTGGCAGCACTTACTTTGGTTAGCAAAATCAGACTTGTCGGAAAAAAAGATGAGCACATTCTTAGACCTTTGTGAAATCAGGCCACTTATTGCAACTTATTGCAACCTCTACATCCCTACTTTATTACCTCCCTTTCAGACTGCCATAGGAAAACTGTATACCACTAAGTTAACACTGTGAATTGCCTATGAAGTATATCTCCTGTGAAAGAAGAGCAAAAGAATACACACTAATGAATGAAATCTGTAATTCTCAGAATTTTTACAAGCTTACCTCCTTTTTGAGCTCATTTTTCTCTAATCTTTGGCTGACTAGCTACATTTAATTGCTGGCTGCGTCTGAAGCTTTGCTAGACTGAAGGGTTAAGTGACCAATGTAGAAACTAGAAAAATATTTTCTCTCCTACTCCCGGAGCACTTGATTTGCTGCTTGACTATTGTGTTTGTATTATGTATTTGTATCAGTTTTCTTGAGAAATTTTTCATTTTTTATATATGTAGCTAATTTGAGCAGATGTTCATTAAAAGCAACAAAAAAAAAAATGTGATCCATGGATTGAAAAAGCCAAACAAGCAAAACTGAATTAAAGTTCTTTCCTGTGTCACATTAAGCAAAACTAAAGTCCGACAGCTTTAGAAAAGTCATTTCCTGATCTCAGGAGCATAGAGATCATTAAATATCTCATGAACCACTGATGTACTGTCATGGTTTTCTTTGGGACAGGCTGACAAATGAAATAAAAAGTTTTGTTGTTGTTGTGGTGATTTTTTTTTTTTTTTTTTCTTTTAATAGCAGCAACATCCTTGTCAGATGTAATGGATGGACAATGGATGGGCATTTCATTTAATCTGGCTATGGAACTAGCCATAGTTACTCAGGAATGTGGTCTTAAAGAGACTTTCATGTGCTTCCATGTCTTCCTAAAGAAAGACGTTTTGTCCCTCCAGGTTTTCCAGAGAGACAAGCATTTTATACGCATGTCTTTTACCCTGCTGCATATCTAACTTTTAACTTAGGATTAATAGTGCAGCTCTATCTTTCTGACTGCTGCTTTTATCCTTCTGAATATCGGAAACATGTACACGTAACATAGTTCAAAATGGAAGGAATGAAAGGAAGAGAGGAGATACGTTCCTCGTTGAAAACTTTTGAGCAACTATTCCTCCCAAACAATTATTATTTGATTAATTCCCCAAAATACTCTTATAAAACTAGAAAAAACCTTAAGGAATTCTAGTGTGCTTCTTTTTGAAACAGTATGCTTGGCCAAATCAGTACATAGTACCTGATTATAGCTGTAATCTCCATTTAATTAGTCAACTGAGTGGGCTTATACTGCATTGGCCAAGCAGTGCTAAGCAACCAGGATTTCACAGAGGATATGAAAATCCACACACTAGAAAGCCAGTAAATGCAGTAACTTTTCCTTGGGTATCTTGGAATGTTATTGCTTGGCACAGCCTAAAAAATACCACTTGAGAAAGAAAAAAGCAGTGTGATTTAGGGCCAGATTCACTGACACATTCCAGTTGCTTTGTGCTTGTCTGGTGATAGAAAACAGCAGTAAACTAACAAGCTAAAGAGGATTTATGATTGCTTTGCATATCTGACATGGCACAGGACTATTAGAGCATGCCAGAAGGAGTGCTCTCTTCTTTAATGATGGGCTGGAGATAAAGGGAGAGGGTGTTTGCTCTTGCTTATAGTAGAATTCCTGGTGCTATGAAATAAAGTGCTATGAAATAAAATTCAAATTTAGTAATATGTCCATGGTATTGCAATACTTACTCCACTGTGCTCCTCTATTAATTCTGGACTGATATTAAGAGAGCAGAAATATCACTTGGAGAATAAAATGACAATCAAGTGAATCAGCAAGGCACAGCTACAAGAAATATTTGAGAACTCTTTTTTTAAGCGAAAACGGTGTGTTCATCGCATGGTAAACGGCACTCGTTAAGTGGTTGATGCATCCTGCTCATATAACTTCAACTGATCTAATCTAAATGAAGGTCTATTGCTATCGAGTAAGAATGCTACCAATGTCACCCACAGCAGATACGTTTGAGTATGTGACACGAAAAGTTTCACTGGGGCCCGGCAGTGCGAATTGCACAGTGGAGGGCCTTCGTCACCTCGGCTGGGAAATGCCTTAGACGTTTAACTGGCCTTGACATCCCTGGCGTGGTGATAAGTGTGCACAAATATTTCACCAGGCACCAGTTATTTAGAAAATGAAGTGCATGTATGCTTTGTCAAGCAGCGAGTTTCTCATGGCCGGCTTCAATGTGCACATATCAAGCGATGTTGTCGAAACTCCCCATTAAGGTTTTTCTTCTCTGACTTTGGAGTGTTTTCCTTCCTGACAATGTCACTGATAACTGAGAATCACAGATCAAGAGTTTCATTCTCTGAAATATGGCTTTTGCCTGACACTTGCATAGTCCCCTAGGAAACACTCAAGTACCCTGTGCAGATATGCAGAGCTGTTCTTCTGGCAGCCTGGATGAAGCTGCCCCCTCAGCTGGGAATGTATTTGGTTTAAATGTTTCTCAGAAGTAGAAGGAACAAGGACATTCTGTGACAAACCAAACTAAAGTTGTAATATATGGGTGTCATTTCTACTCTTGTACCCAGGAAATGAGTAAGTGTGAAGGATATCTGGTGGGTAGCAGTTGTAATCGAAGCAAGGAGGAGAAGGTGGTGTGATTGCATCCCCAACTGTTTTCACTTGGGTCACTCAGCTCCCTCTGTGTCTATATGCTGCCAGACACATGGATATATTTCTGACGCTGGTGTTAGCCAGATTATTATTAGCTGAATGGCATGTCAGCTCTCTCCTCTGAGCTTTTCGCTCAAGTAAGTACTGTTTACATAAGTAGATGTCTCCAGATGAAACCCAGAGTTGTTTGTTGTATTTTTCTGGTGTCTGTTTCCCCTAGTAACTAAAATCAAACCAACTTTAACCCTAAAACCCTAATTTGACCATAGCTATCCCTAAGATGGTCCCAGCTGTTAGTTTACACTTTTTGGGCATCCTTCAAAACTGTCTAATTCAACATTAAAAAAGTTAATTGCCAGATTTTTCATGAAAACTGAGCAAACTTTAAAGAAATTTGTATTTGACAAATATTATTTAATCAGCAGTTCTTGGAGGCAAAAGTAAATATCTCTTATCTCCTACGAAAATATAAATAGAAATATCTCCAGGCCGATTCATTGTAAAATAGCTGAGTGGTATGATGTACATAAACATCCACAGCATTTTTGGTCTGTTCTCCAAGACCTTCTCTGTCCTGTCAGAATGTTCAGGGTGATATATCAGCAGTCTATATGAGAATGGATTGCTGCTGCAGATCATAAAAATTAATTATAGAAGAACTTTAATCTGAGATAAACTTAACTGTCTCTGATGGGAAAATAAGTGACCACCAAAGCAGCTTGGCCACCCAAGCCAATGTTGATTTGGTTTCAGATGCTTTGTTGAAAGCCAGATGTAATGAAATAAATTCTTAATTCTCCATGTGAGATAAGCTTGTTGTGAAAAATACTTTCAGACTCAGATATTCTACACATTTTTTTTTGATAAAACTGTCTGTGGTGGCTCTTTCTTCTGCTTCCTCCTGTATAGATATGAAATTTTGTAAGGTTTCCATCATTCTTACCTCAGTCATGCCACTACTGTTCACAGAATTGTCAACATCAGCACTTTGGCCACCATATCCAGTGGTGAACTAGTTAAAAAAAGAGCCACTTCGGTCTATACTGTTGGCCAATAGAATAGATCTGCTTGTAATTGTGGTTTCTCTGAGAAACATGTTCTCTTGCTTGGAGGGTCTCTCATTTGCATTTATGCTAAACACTAGCAAGCTGCAAACAGAATAGGAGTGCAGCTCACAGCTATGGCTATTACAGATCTGGTTTTGGTTCTGAGAAATCATGTATTTCCTTCTTCCCAGCAAGTATATGATATTTCATTTGGAGTAGGAAAATAAAGGATAAATTGCTGTCTGTATCCTTGAAGGAAGGTTGTTAGAAGATGAATGACGCAGACTTTAGGGAGTTGTGAAAGTGGTTAATCTTTGCTTGTGAAAAACTGGGTGGAGCAGGTTTGAGGTTCAAATGAAGTATAAATATAATCTGCAATTCTGACCCAAGTGCCTTGAACAGCCATTGCATCAAATTCAGGAGTGGAACTGCACAAAGGTGAATGTGACCAAGCTATGCATAAGTGGGTTTTCAAGGTGAAAATACCAAGTGAGATTCAAAATACACAAGATAAGGCACCAGTCATGCCAGTCCCCCTTGACATGAACAATCCTATTTGTTTAATTGGGACTGTTCATGTGTAGGAAGATTTACTGACAAACATAAAGGATTTTAGGAGCCAGCCCAGCTCTGGTGTTAAACCAGCAGAAGTACTGACCCTGCTGCATAATTTGATTGACAAATCAACCATCTTTTTGCTGAAGCAAATTTAAAGTGATATTAAGAGCATTGAACACATAAAAAACTGTAAGTCATGCAATGCTGACCTATGAAAATGAATGTAGAAATCATAGTAAAAAAAGAAAAAAAAGTGTAAAAAGTTCTGCATTTTGTTGATCTGTTTTGAGTTTGGACATAACCAAAATTCCACAAAAACTGCCACAGTTTTCTAAGTCTTTTTTTTTTTTTTTTTTTTCTTTCCAGGAAGATGCAGAATCATTTGCTAGAGAAGGGCTAAGCATTTCCTGGAGTATCTCATTGCAAGGCAGGCTACAATGCCATGTATATGAAAGTTGGCTCTCAATGAGCAAGAACAGGTTACAGAAAGGAGGAGATACATACAGCCTTCTCTACAGGCTGATATACCTTGTTTCTCCATACTGCCGGTAGTGTAATTCATATCAAAATGCAGCCACTGATCTGCAGCATATATGCCTGTATATTCAAAACAGGGTATGGCAAATTATGCCTTCACGGCTGGGTAAAGTTTGGGAGAAGAGCAGAAGGGGCACACATGGCTTTGCAAGGACAGACGGCGAGACCAGCGCTCCCCTCTTCCCACATCTCAGTGTGAGGCAGTGGTGTGGGACTGTCCCTCAGTCAGTCCGTGTGTCCCCAGCCACAGGCATAAAGCAGTTTACTCAAACTCTCATCGAGCAAACCACATCTTTCTGGGAATCTTTTTGTTTGCCTGAACCTCCCAGTGCTCACCCTGGGGCAAAGTAACTCACACCACGCAGAGCATAGTGCTGCGCTCAGTTGTGCAGTTGAGACTATGGAGGACGAGAACAGAGAAAACCTTTATTTTTCTACAGAATTGATACAGTACAGGCAGTCTGTGCACAATACTGCTTCATTTAGTGGTTTTCTCCTGTTATTTACCTCTTGTCGACCTTGCAGAGCTAGAGGTCATGTAGCTGCATTGTAGCTCTGAAGTAACTGTAAGAGACCGCCAATTATTCATTGTTGTCCCATAATTTATCATGGTGCGGGAATATGAATCTCTATAGTGTTCTGAGAGAAGGAGAGATTGTCTAGGGGAATTGCCTTTCCCCTCACTCATAATATCACACAGACCAGCTCTCTTCACATCTGCAGCTACGTAACATTCCTGTAGCGGCTGTTAAGAAAGTGCTCAGTGTATTTCTCACTGTCTGCTAACACAATTTAGCTATGGAGAAATTGTGAGGAGGAGCCAGCAAGCTGTAGCCGGGTGGCTCTATCTTGATTATCAGGAAGGAGGACTTGTTGCACAGGCTTTTCTTTACAGCATAGAGCTGTATTGTATCTAACAGCTTGAAAGACTTTTTATTTCAGCAAGCTTCTTTTTCTGTGCAAAAAAAGTAATAAAATAAAATAGTAAGAAGCCACTCATTGCTGATTGCTGCTGGAATGTGCTGTGTGAATCCTGTAGGAAAGGCATAAAACTGATAAGAAGAAGTCTATCACACGAAATTGTTGCAGAGTTTCTGCTTACCCCAGAACCATCTGAAAACTGAATGAGGAACATTGATCAGAAGACCCTCATGTTACCAGTATGATAAACTGATTCAGAACGCACTTATTCTGCATTTGTCTCTGAAAATTACACCTCAGGAAACTCTAGCAGAGCTTTTCTCAGGAAAACTTCTACAGGAAGGCAATAGGAATTGTGACTTCCCTCCTTTCTCTTTTGTGGGTTTTATGAAGGAAAGGATGATGTGATTCAAGCTGACTAAGAAATTATCTTTATATTTCAGTGTTCTTGCATTTTTAACATGTGTTCAGACTGAACGTTATCTGTAGGTGACATACACTGTACATTATCAGGCATCTGTATTTGTTCTGGCTGTTTCTCAAAAGGGCATTTGATGAGTCAGAATGTTTTTTCCTGGTAGGCTCTTCTTCACCTGCTAGTGATGAGAATCTGTAATCCTTCTGCTGCGGGAAAAGCACGGAGAAAAATAAACCATCCACACATTTATTTTTGGCATTATGCATTTTATTTTATATTTGGAACACTTCCATTTTGATTCCAGCTTGAGATTGTATGTTCATGCTTTACAGTCTGTATTGTTTTAGGAAATATCTACCTATGTAGCTATCTGAAATATGACAGAGGTTAAGTTTCTACTGCCAAAGAATATAACTTCCCATGTTAATGAGAAGGATCTCGGTGCCGCACAAGTTTTAGGTGCAATCCTGGAGATAGCTGGCTTCAGGGGTTACTCTGTGTGTGGGAGCATCACGCCTGGTTCTTCCCATGCTAGATGTTCTCCATATTCCTCAGGCTGTCTCGGGAACCCTCAAGCAGTTAAATGCTCTCATACACTCTAGAGCATGCTGCGTACGTCATCCATTGTCTGCTCTTAGAGGATTGTTTGGTGGGTTGAAATTCAGGCATATTGAAGGGAAGAATGGCAAAGAGATAGCAGTTATCGGAATCTTCTGAAGGTGAACTTTAAAATTCAGTGGTTTATTTTTATTTATTGTTCTTCTTGGCACTGATTTTTTCCTGATAGCTTTTGACTGGGTACTCCAGTTCAAGACAGTCCAAAGTTTAGACTTTAAGTACTTGTTCATTATATTGATAGTAATATAAGCACTTAAGTCCTTTCCCAGGTCGACACCAAAATATTTGGTTCCCTACTTGAGTGAGCACTGGTTAGGTTGTCCTACTGAGATCCACTGACTTAAACTTATGTAGGACTTGAAGTGAGCTTGGGATAATTCACATGGGACCTTTTATTTAGGCTGTCATGTAAGTTCTGTTGTTTTGTCGTGATGACCTCACTTGGAAAGTAATTCTTGCGGGAATGTATGTTGCTCAGATCTGTGTCCTGCTCATTATAAATACACTGTGCATGATTAAGCTCTCTGCGATATAAACACATCATTGATGTAAATATGTTGCCTTCACTAGTCCATTTTTGGATTTATTCTGGTACAAGTGAGTGCAAAATCTGGCCCTCAGGTGTTTCCTTTTGTGGTATTTAACTTTTGCATCTCAAACTAGTAAAACTGAAAAAGAACTGTTCAAGTCTCACCTATGTTTCAGATGAAGAATGATTCAGATCCTCTGGGTTAATGGCAAAAATGTAAATTGAGCCATTTGTTTTTATATTTGACAGAAAGACGAGATCAGCTCAGATTAACTCGTTCTTCTTAGGTTTTGGCTGTGTTGCATGAGTATTTAATAATATGAAAAAGTGTGCAGCCTAGCTATTTGCAACAGACCAAACATTTATTTGCCTCTCAAGTCTGTAAGCACTTGTCTGATTTTCAAGGTAAATATATAAGAGCAAATCTGTGCTCTCAGGTTGTAATAAGAGACCATAAAGCCTGTACACAAGAACTCACATTTAACTATTCAGCTTTTGGTTCTTAAAAGTGTTTGCTTTAAGCTCTGTAGTTTAATGAACACATTAAATGTAATAAATGAAAGATAAAATCTATTAATGGTGTAAAAGAAGTATAAAGACTTTTTACAAGACAGACATCTTGCAGAAAAAAATACAGACTGCAGCAGGCGCTTGAGGATATGTTTCCTTCTGCACATCATTTAAATGTCTCTTTCTTTCTTTTTTTTTTTTTTCAATGACATTGCACCTGATTTTAAGCATAGTGGCATTCAATTGAGGGTCATTGTAGGAAGACATAAAAATACAATGTCTTATATGTTACAGTTTAGATGTGAGAAGGACTTGGAGGAATACTAAGAATGTCCTGCGAGTCATATGGCATTGTAATGGTGGCACTCCTGTCCAGTCTCCCATTAGTAATTCAAGGCATTGAAACATTATGTTTTAGCTAATGCAATGGTTTCATTTCAAGTCCAGATTTGATCACCTAAATGTATGTGTCTATAGCATAAGCATATATATACAATGCAAGCTCCTGCTATAGTTAATAAACTGCATATGGTCACTGGAGTCTTGATTCACCTCACCAAACACAGAGATACATTCTCTTGCCTACTAATAGGTGGTAAGCGTCATTTTTGCATCACTGATTACCCAGGTGCCAGTTCAGAAGAGCACAAGTCTCCCATATATTGCCAGAGTTTTGGGTCCCAAGAGATCTCAAGTGACACACCTACCATTAGCCAGCCGAGTCTCCCCCAGAATATATACTCTAGTATGAACATAATAGCTCCCTACTCCACCTTTGGCATGATGCAGTTGCTTAAATGTCAATATCTAGTGTCACTTCAAACTTTGCAGTCTCCTGTGTGGTCTCCAGCTGCTACTGCAGAATATTGCAGTCACATCCATCAGCCCTGCACACATATTGTAGTATCCTCGGAGTCTCAAATGGCACTTAATGCTTATGTTCAGAGAAACGAACTGTGCCTGAATGGCCTAAATTGGCTGAGACCGTGATTCACTTGTCTAGGTCATTTCTCTTGGTCTTCTGCTGCTAATTAGAAAGGTCCTGGTGTAATTTAGGTCCTGACTCAGATCTGTCAGACCATGTGAGATCTTAGATACCCATGGATGTTTGTGATGGCACCAGACATGTATTGTTTAGGAAACTGAATTTGACTCTATGTCTATAATGTGAGCTTATACACCTAGTTCACAATACACTACACTATGCACCCCTAAATTTAAGAGCTTGTCTAGAGATAAATTCCACCCACGGACATGTTCATTTCACTTGTAAAATGCTGAGAAATTCACAAATTGCAGTAAACATTGTTCATAACTGCTGCATTTATTATGCCTTCGGTAATGGGGTTTGATCACAAGGTATTCTTGAAAAAAAAATTATATAATGTTGTATTTGCATCTGTGGGTAAAAGTCACAATATTGATAAACACTTCTTAGCTTATCTGATAGAGCAGAACAAAACCTTAACTACTGGAATCCTTTACTCATTGTCCTACTCGTTGTCCTGCTTTTCCAAAGATAGGAAACCAATGACTCATTTCAGTATGGATTATTTCCTGAGTAGTGTAATAGGACCCATTGCTCATTCTGAGATGTTTTACAGAAGAAAAAGTAATGAGTCCAAATATTTACATAATGCAGTTTGCATGACGCTAGCTCATTGAACTACTGGTTGCACCTGAAGAACAAGTTTTTTTAATGTGATATGATTACAAATCTTAAGCCAAACCCTCTTTTCTGGTACACAAAAATAGTTTCTAATTAATTCAGTGATAGTTCTGTACATATCTGGCTCCAGAATTGGGTGGCTAACTCCATCTTCAAATGATACGTCTGCATTTTTGGGTCCATCATAGGAACAGATCTGGCTCCTTCTTTTACTTTTCATTTACATTTGCTTTTTTCAGTGTCCTTCATTTGTACTTCAGGAGAAAACAAACTGAAAATTGGTCAGTGATTGCTAAGAGAACTTACTCTACAGGTTTGGCCTGAGCCAGAGGAGTTTGGAGCGCAGATTATATCAGTTAGGGAGCATGTGTAGGCACAGAGAAAATTGTCCTATGACTGTAAATGATTTCACAGGGCACCAGACATAAGACTTTTTATCACTGTTACTGGATTAAAATCTCATGATTTGTCTTAACCTTTTGTGGCATTATTTCTATTTCATGCTATGTCTGGTCTCAAGATTAAGGGCCTGAATTATTAAATACTTTAGGTATGTCTGTAGCTTCAAACAACTGAAAGAGAGATGAGAAAGGAAATATTCTTTGGTATTCTGGTGAACGCTGACCTAAAAGCTTTAAATTATTTAGTGCATAAGAGGATTTATTCACAGTTTTACAGATCATACTTCTACTGAAGTATCCAGGAATGTATTTTTGTGTCCCTAATGCCCAATAAATTTAAGTTTGTAAATAAGCTAGGATTTGTAGATTCCGTAAATTGAATCTATATACATATATATCATACACCTGTATTCCTATCTCCCCCCACACACACATATAAACATATATATGTAAATTGTATACATATACAAAAACTATATGTGCACACAGAATTGTATAATGTACTATTATATACGTTATATATTGGAATGTATGTATATATGACTGACCTCACCTACTTTGAGCAACATTGAAAGTAAATATCTAGTCTAACATAGCTATCCAGGTTCCTCTTAAGGTCAATGGAAAAGTTTTATTTTTCAGAGGTGCTGTCCAAGAGCATTTGCATAGAGAACTTTGAATGTTCTCTGCTGATGATAGAGGGAACTTACCTCAGATCTAACATCTGTTTTTACCTGGCTAAAGTAAGCTAAGTTCATGCTATTCAAAGGGACATTCTCAAAAAAATCAAGGCACTTCTACCAAAACAGATAAGAAAATAGAAATCATTTAATTTCCATGCAATAATATTTTGCATGCTAAATATCATTCTGATCTTATGCAGAGCACCTTCTGTTCTTTGGTACTCAATTCTTGTTTCCTCCTGAGAAGGATTAGGGGAAATAATGGTGGGAACAGCAAAAACTGCCAGAGTTTGTCACTGCTGCAGCTGAGTTAGTATTGGCTCATATATGATTTTTTTTTTTTTTTTAAGAGTTCCCTAATATCGACAAAGGCCAGATGCACAGCAATGCTAAAGTTAAAAATATGAATATAAATGATCATTGTCGCATTGCATGGTCTTTAAGAGACTAACACAGACATACATAATTTGACTTTCTTTTCCTATAAATGAATTAGAGAACAGAATTGGCCTAGATCTCTGCAGGCTCTCCTATGGTTATGAAAAAATATAAACAAATTAATGGAAAGGAGAAGCCATATGATATCCTCTGCTTCCCAGACTAAAGCAGGGGTATGACAACCTCTGCTTGGTTATGAAATCTCCTTTTTGAAGTGCATGATTTAAGAGTACTATTTGCATTCTGCACAAGGAATGTTGATGTAGTAAGCTATTAAAATGGTGGCATCACAAATAAGTAATTTAAGGGCTGCAATATGGAACTTTTACTTGCGAGTCACTGGCTTTCCCTAAAGCACAATGAATTAATTCAGTTATGATTAGTTATTTTTTCAAAGGAGGAAGAATGTATGTTGGGAATAAACCATATCAGGAATCACAGGAATCACAGGAATCTCGGAAGATGATCTTCCTGTCTTCCATCATGTTCACCTGGAGCACTTGAGCTCCAGTGGTTTATGTGCAAATGTCCCTATTTGCTAGGGAGAACCTGAGAGGACTGAAATCGTAAGCAAAACCCTCTGTAGGACGGTGGCTTCTGCATTGACCCTTAATCAGCCAAACAGGTGCTAAAACCCAAAGCTCACTTGACACGGAGAGAAAAAAAGACATTTCGCGCTGGGAACGTGTCCAGTAGTTTGCTTTGTAAAATGACAAATCTCTCCGGCCCCTTCTTGCCTTGAGTTTGGTGCTGGCGCGATGCCGGTGGGCAGGGCAGGCAAGGGGCAGGCGTCCTGTGCCGCGCAGATCCCTGCGCAGAGAGGGACAAAAAAAAAATTAGCCCAGGAAAAAAGAAAAGCAGTGTAAAGCTGAAATGGAATGACAGCTGCCCTTGGCCCAGGTAACTTCCCTGCTGCTTCTCGTAGTCCAAAAGCAGAGCAAGTAAGGGATGCTCTGCCGTGCTTTGAGCTCTAAGGGTTTTTTTAGGGAAGAGGGAAGAAGAAAGGTTGTGGAGTCTCCTTCTCTGGAGATCTTGAAAACTCACTTGGATGCCACCCTGTGCCCCGTGCTCCAGGTGACCCTGCACGTGCAGGAGCTTTGGCCTAGAAGATCTCTAAAGGTCCCTTCCAACGTTAATGGTTCTGTGATTCTGTGAGAACTATTGCTTAGGTTATTTTTGTTCCCAGTATTCTATTCCATACTTCAAATAGGAGGATATTTTTTTACAATTGTGAATGAATAAATATAAAAAGCTGCCAATGTCTGTGGAGATTTCTATCTACCTTTACATTTCACTTTGTTATATAAATACGGTTAATATTATAACTAATAGTTCCCTTGTCTAAACTGCCTGTTGAAAAAAATGTATTTCTCTGGTGCACATCCACCCTGTTAAGAATGATGTGTGGATTTTTTTTAGGTCTTGGCTATCATTTGAGTATTCAAATAATTTCTCGTTTTGATTTGTGATGTGCAAGGTTCAGTGCTAAAGTTTTTGCAAACCAACATGCTTTTATTTTTCACATGCCAATGGGAACATTTTGTTATATATGACTTGTCAGAGCAGGAGTTAGAGATATCTTGAAGTCCTTCCAATATCCTTTGCTAGGTTTATAACTGTGAAAGAAAAATATTCATTGTCATAAGGCTCTGGGTATTGTTTGAGAAAAGTGATAACATCATGAAGGTAGTATATGACACAGGTGGTTAAAGTCAACAATTCTCACCATTGATCTCCTTATATCCTCTTATTCCTGCAAGTTAGGATCATTTTCAAGGAAATTATTGTCAGTCAACTATAAGGAAATATGTTGTAAGGATATTTCTATAAAAAATAATGCTGTATATATGTCATATATATTTTATGTTTACACATGCGCATGTATAAATGAAGATATACATATAATCTTTGAATGTGTATGTCTATATGCACACATATAGACCTCTCTATATTTATAGTCATCACACTAGTGCAAACATAGCTAAAGTTTATACACATCGAGCACTGACTATAGGGAAGTATGTGAAATAGATGATACTCCTCTCAAGTCTTCCCCTAGGATGGGTTCACTTTTCCCAGAAAATCTTCACAGGCATCAATCCAAGGAATACATAGTGAGTCAGTTCCACGCACACACTCAGGAAATATGCAAACGCAAGGAATAGTCTGGTCACTGTCATCCAGAAGGACACAATCCCAGGCTGCTGTCTGTCCATATGAAAGTCTTTTGATGTGTATAAATTGGCATTTGGAACTGGTGTGCAGCAGAAGAGACAGGCTGCCTTCCAAGATACAGCTTCTTTTCTGTGCTGGCAGGCTAGGACACGTAATAATCATGCAGGGATTTCTGTTCTAGTTCTAAACGGGGTTGGTAGGTCTGCCTCAAAACAAAATTCAGGTCCTATAAGCAGTTAACTTATGATCGCATGACATTCCCTCTGGGCTATCCAAAGCTGTGAACTCTCCAGTTAATTTTCATCCCATGCAACCCTTTGGCTGGTGTGGCCCATGGTGAATTAGGTATGGACAGCTCCCATCGAGCTTCCCCCGGGTGTCTCCGAGTTGCACTACATCACAAAATATCATCTCCTTTGGGAATTTTTAATGTCTGGTGCACTCAATTACAGACTTTTTGTGCTAAGTTTTGTATAAAACATGTAGAATTCTATGGGCCATAAAATAATCTATGTGGTTTAGTTAATGAAACTTGGATTTTTCATTCCTTTTTCTTTGTAATGTCTCTCTAGCATGACTAGAATAATTTACTTCATTATAACTCTTATTGCTTCGGAATTGCCTTGTTCAGAAATAGGATTGATGAGATTTTGCTTTCTTTTTTTGTGATGAAGTAAACTTGGAGTAAGATTTACGTTATCTTCCACTTTGTCAGTGTTTCAGTATAGTGTTTTTGTCAAGTAACCTGAAAAGGACTCAAATTATTTAGCAGCTGAAGGAATTGATAAAAAGTGAGCTTTACATGTATTTCAATTTTCTTTTTCTTTCCTGCACTTACAGACAACAATAATAAAAAATTCTGTGATAAAACCTTTTCTGGTTGCTCCTTGCATTGCCACTACTTGAATGAAGGTGCAGTGGTCAGGAGGGCATGGAAAGGACAGAGACAGAATAAACACTTTGACAGGAGGCTAGGGAACAGGAAATGCCAAGATAGCGTCAGCACAGAAAAAAAATAAGAGGCAGGAGAATTAATATGTTTTCCTGAATTACTAACAGGTTTAGTAGTGGGTTAGTAGACGTCAAAACACAGGAAGAAGAATGACTATAAACAAGTGTGCAGTCAATTATTAGGACCATCACAGAAATCTGTGAGATGAAAGGACAGATCCTGGAGGGCCACCCAAATTTAAACATTTACATTTACATTTAAATATTTAAGAGACTATTAAATTTAATTTAATAGACTTCCAATCAAGTTGACCCAGGTATGGCAGAGGATACTTGCAAAACCAAATTAATCTGCAGGACAGCAGTAAACAGACTTGACAGATGTATAGTGTTTGTTGCTTGTTAAAGATGTATTTTTACTGTGGATAAACTTATCTTGCATTTTAACAGCTTATTTCCCAAAGCGGATAATAATGTATATTCAAAGGCCGTCACAGCTATAGCTACCAAATTGCTGAGACTGCTTAACTCTTTACATGCCAGTTTTTATCAGGTAGCTCCCTTCTAACCTGGAATATCTGTTAGCTGCTAAGGAAGGTCGTTAATGACTGCTTGAAAGTTCTTGAGGTTCTGGCTAAAAATAGGTTGTGATCCAACTTTAGGTAACCAGGTACCAGAACTCTTTGTGGTCTCTTGACAGAGTTTCAGCTCTGGACTTTTGCTCCCTGATTAGAGCTTCAACCGTCTCAAATTCCACAGACGCTTGCAAGTTTATCTTGATTTACTTCTTAAGGCTACTAGATTTTTCATAGCTAGAAGGTAAAGTGATTTGGCACTACAAAATAACCAGTTCTTATTCCACACTGCCTAAACAGCCCATGTAGGCTGTATGATCTTTTATTATGTGTTATCTTTGTACAATTTAAGGGTGAGGGGAGCTTGTGCTTCTTCTAAGCATCTTTTCAAATACAAAACTAATAAAATCAACTAATAAGAAGCTGCTTAAGTGGGTGGTCAGAAGACCTTAAATCTTCTATCAAATTCAATATAAACTAAGAAAATCTTAATTCTGGGGAATATTTATTTCTAATTCAGAAATGAAGTAAATGCATAAATTAGGATTATATGCGTAAACTATTCAGGATTCTAGCTCCCTTGAAATCTATAACACAATAAAGGGAGAACTTTACCCACTTGTAAACTGATCAAAAAGTAGATGTCTGTGATAAAGGGATAGCAGGCTACATTCAATTTTTATTCAGAGGATGTGCAAAAAGAACATAATTTACAAGCAAAAGATATGGAAAGAAAATATATGTGGAGTGTGGAAGATAAGGAAACTCTTCCCATCAAATCTGTCACCCAGCTAGAAAACTTTGATTAATTGTTTTTTGTACTCTGATATCTTATCTATCTCTGATCTCCTAAGCTATGCTACATTTGCTTGGCCATTGCTTGCCTGACTACATGCAGGTTGTTTCTTATCAGTGTCGCAGGCGGTTTACACTATTGATTATATTATTGTTTAACACGATGCAAAATGTTTTCCAGATATATGTAATATGTCATATAGTTAGCCAAAATTAATACTTTAGAGAGTTATTCATACACGTATTTAGCATTTGTATTTTAACGCGTATAAAGTGCCTCCCAAACTTCAATTTACCTGACAAGCATCTTTGAAATACAAGTCAAACTCAAGACAGAAGTTACAGTTTCTCTTATGCACTCTTTCAGACAAAATTTATCAAATTTCCAGCTCTGAGTTATGGGTATTTTTAAAAAATGCCTTTTTTTCTCATTACCCTTCAGCAAGTTCTTCCTTTAGAGAGATCTACAGGTGTTTAATGACAAAATAAACAAGTCATTGTGAAGAGCGAGCTTTATCACATGAGATTATTCTGCTGTTAATCCATTCTGGAGGAAAGGTCTGAAACTGGGAACTAAAATAGCGATACAAAGGGAGTGTGTGGGAATTGGCAGGCAATGAGCTAGCACCCAGTTCTTCTGCCAACTTGAACATTTGCAGTTCCCAGCAGACTAGAATGATGCCAAAACACTGCATGATGCTAAATTGGATTAAACGCTTAATGATTTCATAGAGAGATAAAGCAAATTAATTCTTTCACTAAATCCGAAGATTCAGCTAGCTTATCTTGTTCCCGTAATATTACAGGTTATTCTAAAAGAGTCTTATGGCAAAAGCGCTTTTCAAAATGTGAGTTGTTTTTTTTGAGGAAGAAATAGATAACTTTTTCTGCTGTGGTATTTTATACCTCCAGAGATTTCACATACTGAAGAAAATTTGCTTGTTCTCTTGCAATAAGACAGGCAACACTGAACCAGTATCTAATATAGTCACCCAAATAACCTAAATCGTACTATTTGCCCAGTTAAAAAGCAGATATTTAGAAAAAAAAATCACAAATTTAAAATATTTTGTTCAGGTAGGTTTCCAAAGAAATTGTGTATGTACTTAAACTGTGAGTATTCTTTTTTAAATGTCTGCTACAGGTTTCTCTTTGCATCCAAACTATCAGTCTTGTATGTGATATTTGCAATTTGCTTCTTAAGTGTTTAATAATCATCCACCATTATGTTTGCTTGAAACACAGTGCATTTAGTTAAAAAAAAATAAATAAATAAAACACTGAATCATTTAACTCTTATCTCAGTCTTGGTTGACCCATCACCAACCTGAAGAGCCTGTTTATTTGCAGATACACATTTCTTTAAATCCAACTTTTTAAAAAAATGTAATTAATTAGCGATAGTAGATTAGAGTCCTTCAAAGGAATTACATTCATTTCCTGTTTTCCTTTTCTTTCAGCATTTATTCAGCACACTCCAGGATGCTGTTCAGTCCAGGATAAGCTGAATAGCTCTGGAGATGCCATGGACTATACAGACTAGGGTTGAAGTAATTTGCTTGCCTTGGGCTGGCAGTTGATAGTTGAAGTCTCCAGCATATCTTCTGACCTTATCTCTTAACTTCATGAATATGTCCCAGATACCCTGGAGAACTTCAATTGGCAACAAGCACCTAATCATAGGAAACTGAATGAACCTTTAAATGTCCATTGGCCGTAACAGTTGCTTAGACAGCTCACTCTCATGTCGACTACCAGGCAGAGATACAGTTCCCTAAGAAAGTAGTAACATTTTTAACCATGGTCAGAAACATGTCTGAAGACTTGCAGACTTACCTTGCCTTTCTGGTGCAATAGCTGGAGCCAAGACACATCTCCAGTGACAACAGACACCTTTATTTACGTGACTAAATGGCATTAACACACCTGAATGGATGTGCTTGTAGTCTGAACATGAATCTTTCCCTGTAAAGAAGTCAGCTTCCTTTTGCATCTGTGTAACCCCAAGCATAAAATGAGATTAGCAAAACTTCCTTCCTCAAATTGCCAAGGCATTTAACTAAGGGCTTAGAAAGTTATATGATCTCCTCAACTAAAAAACAGTGTAGAATCAACTTTTTTTTTTTTAATTATTATTTTGATACCAATTGTTTTCTTTCATATAAAGGCTCTTTCTCTTTTTACTGAGCTTTTAAAGTGACCTGATGATAAATCCATCTTACAGTGCCTACATTTTGGATTTGCTATATTTTTCAAGGTATCCAATTTTTCCAGAATTGTTGATCCCCAAACTGTTACAGTCAATAGACTGGCAAGACCACATCTGGAGTTCTGTGTCCAGTTCTGGGCTCCCCAATAAAAGAAAGGCATGGAATTATTGGAATGAGTTCAGTGAAGGGCTACTAAAACCTTTAGGGAACCAGAGTATCTCCCACAGGAGGAGACTCTGAGAGAGCTGGAATTGTTCTGTCTGTAGACAAGAAAGTCCAGGGGAATCTTATCAGTGTGTATAAATATCTGAAGGTACGCTGTAAAGAAGATGGAGTCAGACTCTTAGCAGTGCCTAGTGACAGGACAAGAGGCAACGGGCACAGGAAATCCCATATAAGTATAAGAAAAAGCCTTTTCATGGTTGGGGGTGGTTGAATGCTGGATGAGGTTGCCCAAAAAGATCATGGAGTCTCCATCCTTGGAGATATTCAAAACCTGACAGGACATGATCCTAAGCAACCTGGTCTAGTTGACTCTGCTTAGAGCGGGGCGGGGTTGGACTAGATGATCTCCAAAGGTCCATTCCAACCTCAACCATTCTGTGATTCTATGACTTGATGCAAGAATTCATGCTCTAGGTGTCCCTGCTTGAGCAGGGGTTTGGACTAGGTGATCTCTAGAGGTCCCTGCCAACCTCAACCACCCTGTGATTCTGTGGGTGTGTGATTCTGTAATTCCAAAAAAAGATTTAGATTCTTGTGTTATATCACCCAAGTAGCTTTTAAAATTGGTTAAACAAAGGAGACAGATACTAGGGGAAATCATTCAGTGCAATGGACAAATGCCTGTAGGTTAGGTAAGACACATTAGACAGGTAAGACACCTAGGTTGAAGCCAGTCCAACAAATCAAGAAGAACAGAGTCTTATATCTACACTAATCACATATCAATTTACATTTGGATGAACATATCTTTTTCTTCTGTGTCTTTTGTGGACTCAGAAAAAAAAAAATTTGCTTAACTACTCCATAACAGAATAGGACAAGAGAAAAGAAATGGCTTGCTGTCTCAAGGCATCTTGAATGAGAAGACCTTTTATTTCCTAGAGGAGTCTTTGAAGTTCTACTTGAATTAAATATAACTGAGGATCATTTGAGATTTTAGAAAGTACCTAAGACAACAGCAACAAAAACATGTGAATTGAGTATATATTCCTTGGATATGAAAGACTTCCCCTAACCATATGAGTCTAGAGGCCTCGATGAATGGGTGGATCGTGTGCAGGGTTACTTATATTTCCCATTATTCCCCCTATATTTCTCTTTTAGATTACAAGAAGAGCTGTGGGCTGCCATGAAAGGGAATCTTTGGCATCATGAATCTGACTGGAGGCAAATGGTTGTGTGCTCACATTTCTTTACAATCAGTTTCAAATCCTTAACACCTACAAAAGGTTTACTATTGGTGAACTTGAGTTTTCCTACAACACTTTCTGCTATCCTGGCACAACCTCTTTTTTTTTTCCATTTATGCTGCTGCAGAGGAGCTATGGCATAATGATTTGGCCTCTACTTGTCAAATGAAATTCTGGATTTGGTCCCATGATTACCTTGGCCTGTGGCTGCAATTGACATTGGCTATTGTGGTTTAACAGGTTTCTGGCCATAATAGCTTGTTTTGCTCTGTTTAATACATCAAGTGTGCTTGGATTTGTCTCTGTTTTTTGAATAGGCAGATGTGCTTTCAGTAGGGTTGCTTACAGCTTGCATCTGGAGAATGTCATTAATGTAGCTAGATACAATTTCAAACTTTGCCCTTGTTCTTACCAGTGGTTAAGAGAACAGATTTTGCTGGAGAACTGTAACCAAAATATCAGAAATTTACCTTAAATACCAGAATTTACCTTAAAGTTTAATTTAAAATTAGATCTATTACTGGTCAAGCATTGACTTGAGGAATTGAGATGAGGAGAGAAGATGTATTTTTTTAGGACAGTATACTTTTCGAACAAGAGATGATGAGTTTTCCCAGACATTATTTATTATCATATTACAAGGAAGGAAAGTCATTCTACATCTAAATAAGAACATCAACAGAAAGAATTTAGTTCACTCAAGTGCAATATTTTATGCCTTTAGCAAATCTGAATCTATCTGTGAGTCTCTCTATGGCCAACTCCTAAAAAGGCAAATTAAATAAAAGAAATGTAGGCAAAAAAACATGTCCTGACAGAGTGGATTGGTGCAGGCCTCTTTAGTACAGATCTGACTCAAATAGACATTAAGCTACTGCTGGTAAGAATACAGTTATTAAGCATTAAGTTTTCAGGGTAGTGCCTGCTAGCTTGGGAACCTTTGTGAGTGCTTTATTTTACATATAAAGCTCACATTGTCCTTAGTAGAGAGTATCAAGAAAAGGGCTTGTCTCATGACTCTTTGACATCCCCTGTTCCCTTCTGCTCTGTACCAGTTTCTGTGTTGCATATGTTTAATTGTGCACTGTTCTCTGAGCAGCAATTAAAGCCCAATTTGACTTGTTGCTGAGCAAGATGATAAGAGGTCTGGCTGTCAGCACGGTCAAAGATCAACCATTACCCCATACAGAGCTTACTGCAGCTTCATAATTTATTCTGCTGAAAGCTCCTCTGAGAACAAGACTGACTTTGCAGCTGTTAATGTGTCTCTCCAGATGCAACTCTTCTGGAGAAAGAGTAAAAGACACTTATATTGCAGCTATTCCTGGAGTTCTTACTCCTATGTGAAAAAAAACCCACAAGATTCCTTTTTCTTTTTAATGTAAGTTGGCATAAGATGTCATTTGAACATGTCTGAAAGTTTATATGTACAAGTAAGCCAATCAAATAAAAAACTGTTTTTGAAATGTTGATCCTTCCATTGAAAGAAAAAAAAATGGTTTACTTCAAATGTATGTAAGTGAAATAGGAACTGAAAGATTATTTACATGTACAGATTTAATTAAGCCGTCAGTTTTTCATGGCATTAAGACAGAAGGAGCAATGAATCATTTGGGTGCAAAGAATGCACACAGTATATTGTGGAGTCAATAATTATGAATGGCCTAGTCATTCCTAGTGAGAAAACTTGTCTGGCATCCTCTATAAATAAAGGAGCCATAGAATTTATCAGAGATGGAAAGGAGATATTAAGCCATCAGTGTCAATTGTTGAAGATTATCTTTTACTCTGATTTTTCTAAAACTTTTCTCAATCACATTCTCCTACTTTAACCATTAAACTTCTGAGTGATGATTTTCAACTCTTTTCTGAGTGACTGAGTGGTGAAAGTTATCCAGCTGCTGAGAAGGATAAGGCAAACATCATCCTCCAAAGTTTCCTTGTTTCATTTGCCTAATATTCTATAGGACACTGCACCTCCACTCGCCCTTCTCAGGCTTTATGTGTTGATGCCTCATATTCATGTCTTACATTTGAGAAGTTTTGAGTCCAACCTGAAGTAGCTGGACTGGGGAGGCTTCTACTCACGTGTTAGTCCAGAGAAGCACTTTGCACACAGATGCTTTGAAGCAGTTGTTCTCTTAGGAGAGGCGGCTGATCACCTCCCTTGAGCCTCAAGGCTATCAAAGAGCTCTCAGAGTGCATCTCATACACAAACTTCCTAACTTGAGCCTGACAATAGTTAAAACATTCTTCTTTGCATAGTACTCCCAGTCACGTCTGATAAATTTGGCAGTAATTTACAGTAATTTCTATTACTCCAATTCAACAATCTACATTTTGGAGACAATGCTCCTTTTCCAGTCTTCTGTTTTATCAATCCTTATAAATTCATGTTGCTACCTAGTGAAGCAGACAAGTTTACTTTGCTGTCTTCAGTACTTTTCCATTTTTTTTGTTCTCAGATGAACAACAAAAATACTGAATTAGGGAAACCAGAATAGCTATTCAAAATCTGTGTTCTAATCCAGAATAAAAGGATCAGAATATTGTCTTTAGTTAGTAGAGAAAAATTATCCAGTAAAGAAGATCACTTTATTTTGTTTGCATTTAAAACTAACAAAATTGGGGTCAGTATTAAGTATATTTTTAAAGGAGTTTATGAAATAATTCTATCAATCAGCTGTTCATTCAAGAATACTTTATTGTTCCCACCAAGTTTTCTTTTGAATTCCATAACTGAATATTTAAAAAAATCAAAAGACATCATAGTTAAAGACATTATTATATGAATTGCAGAACGTCATCTCTTTGTCAGAATGAAGTGCCACTCGTGGGCTTTAACATTTTGTTTTAAATTGACATTTTAATGCATTTATTAGTTCACATTTTTCTGCCTTACTCACTCTTGACCATGAAAATGTTAATGCAAGCAACAGCA
>VZSV01000204.1:1127615-1210416 GCA_013398735.1 Nothocercus julius | reverse complement strand
TTTTTTTTTTTTTTTTTTTTGAGGGAGGGATAAACATTAGCATTCTTTTACATTCACTGAAGTGACTGGGATGTACTATGAAAGGAAAAAAAACACATTTGGGCATTTTCATTTTTGTAAGAAAAGTTACTGTAAACTAGAAAAGAAAAGATAGGATATATCTATACATAACAGAAGGCAGGAGCCTTCTATTGCATCTGATGTCTAACAGGTTAAAGGGACAACCGGAACTTCAAACCTGAAATTTCCAGAAATAATGGCTTCCTAGTTTAAGCATTAATTTGAAATGGAATCTTTGAACATGAAGATTTTTTGCTCAATAGCCTTTTAACATGGATAATCTGAACTTTCTGGAGTTTATGATGTGTAGCTGCTTTAAATGATGTCTTAAAGATAGATCATGACATTTGGATAATTTGTTTGTTTTAGCGGTTAATTTACATATTTCTGTCTTAGTAGATGATTTCTATACCTCTTTCTTCTATTGCCATGGTAGCATTTCAGCTAAGACCTTTAATTTATGGTATTTTAGTATTAAGCTGTAACAGTTCCAGAGCAATTTTCCTGGAGAAAGGTTTTCATTCTGAGCCAGATTTTCCCCTCCTGTGTGATCTAGTTATGTTATCCATGTGCTTGGGTTATCCACCCCTTTATGGCAGTTGGCCATCACAGAACTCCATCACACAGAAGTCTGTGTTGCTTCTGTCCAGTGTTCAGTTTTGAACAGTTGCCAGCATTGAAAATGGCTGTGCTTAGATTTCCATTCCACTGGAATGGTTTAGTCACAGAAATGCCATTTTATAGAGTATTTTAATGTTTTCAGGTATGCTAATCAGCCCTCTGTGTCATTTATATTGTATGTTGCACAAAGTAAAGAAGCTTTATGTCTTCTCCTGAAAATTATTTATGAGATTCATAAAGATGTTATTCATGGTCGAGCCTTGTGCAAATGGAGGCAGAAGAGGAGAAGAAACCTCTTTGTTGAGGCTCTTGGCTGGGGAATTTTCCCCCAAGCGGTGCTCTAAAAATTTTGCTCGGATTGTGGGTATCTCTGTGTGCCCAGGTTGCGGGCAACACAGCGAGGCTCCAACGCCCGTGACAGTGCTACCCGTCCATCCACCCCCTAGGAAGGGAGCATGAGGCCCTGAAGGATGTTCTCAAATACAGCTGTCCAGTGCTTTTAAAGATGTGCATTAAATAAGAAATGCATGTATCGTGTTTTAAATATTTTCCTTAATGAAATATTACCACCCCATGGCATTTGGACATGCATTAGAGATGGGGACATATTTAATCTTTTACCAGAGAGGAATTGCTCAACCGCAATTGCTGTGTGTCTTTGAAGATCAGTCTGAGTTGTTGTTCAACTGAATATACCCTTCTACCCTAATGTATGATGAAGTGATAATAATTTCAATATGGAAGATGCTTTGTGACACAGTAAACATCATGGGGCAGATTTTAATTTTATATATAAATGACAGATAAGATAAATCCAAGAGTAGAGTATACAGCTTACAAAATTGTTAAGGAAATATATTTCTCATGCTTTTGTCTGATCAAAAAAAAAACAGATGTATTTTGCACACTGACAGTGCAAAATGCTTATATTCTTAATTTTAAAAAAGTTTAACAGGAAAAAAAGATTCTAGAGTACTATGTATTTAGATATCTACCTCAGGTATTCAATATATGGATAAAGATTTGGATTTAAATTATATTTCAACTGTTCTCAATATAACATAATATGCGGTAATAAAACTTTTCTGTAAAAAGTTCTTCAGTTAGATTATTTTGAAAAAAAACAGTGATGTTATCCTTTGGAGGGTTTAAAGGCACAGTGTTTCTTAAATATTTTAACAGATAAAGAGTTTGTGGTCCAAAACTGATTGCTGACAACCAGATAGTGTTCTTGGAATTAATAATTTCTACAAGAAAGAATTAAATTAGTAACAACACTATACAGATTTTTTTGTTACTATGACTTCTGACTTCCAAGACTTTGAATGTTTTCTGAAATTTCTCTTTTGCTTCTCAGGCGGCCTAAACAAAACCCCTTCTCCCTTCAGTGCCTTAGCTATATGCCTAAAGTCAGATTGTATTCCTACATTTGTAGTCCTATGTTAAAGCTTTAACAGTGAACTAATATTCTTGGCAGTAACACTGGTGTCAGTAGGTGGTTCCCTTGATTATTTCATTATCAGGCCTTTGCCGTGCGATTCAAAGAAAATCCCCCATTCCTGCTCAAGTCTATTCTTCTGCAAACTGTAAATCTCTCTTGCTTACCTTTTAAACTATAAAATTTAGTGTCTATAAAAATCTCTTCAATTGCACAGATTAACTATAGCTGTCTTTCCTATGATCTAAAAGAAAAAAAAAACATATATATGTGATATACTAAAGTAGGTAACAAAGGAAACATTTGAACTGGATCATGGTGTCACTACAGATTAGAGTCTATGGTACAGAATATTATAGTCCTCTAAGTTGAAGTGTAGAGGATGAAAGCTCTTTGTATGAAAAGATGGGCAAAGTTGCTCTATTATCTCTGCTTGCACAGCTGCTTCCTCTGCTTTCTCTTAGAAGAGGTAAACAAACTTGAGAAAGGTTTTATGTGCCCTAAGAGAACAGAACAAAGTAAAGTATGAGTCTGAAAAGGACTACCAACTATCATCTAAGAGCCTTTCAGACAGGTTGGAAATAATCTAGAAGAAATTCTAGAGTTCTGAAAGCTGAGTAAAATCACAGAATCAGAATAACTCAAGTTGGAAAGGGCTTCTGGCAACACTCCTTGTCCAACATTCACTCAAAAGAGACCAAAGGTTAGGTTGCTCAGGGCCATGTCCAATCAAGTTCTGAAATGGAGAGTCCACAGCCTAATTAGGCAACCTGCTCCCAGGCTATTCTCCTAGTAAAAAATGGTTTTCCATTAATTTTTAGGAATGTTTGTTGTTCCAGCTTGTGTCTTTTGCCTCTCATCCTGCCATTTTGCACAACTGAGAAGCGCCAGTCTTGGTCTTCTCTATACCCTCCCACAAGTTGGTCGAGGCAGTTGCAGCGAAGCAACAAGATCCCACCTTAGTCTTTTCTTCTGAAGACTGAACAATCCCAACATCTCCTCATATGGCATGTGCTCCCATCTCCCAAACTTATTGATGGCCTTCTCCTGGACCGACTAGTATAGAAAGGCCTTTCTTGTCCTGAGGAATTCCAAGCAGGACACAATATTCCAAATGTGGTCCTATAAGTGCTATACATGGGGAGGGATCATTTCCCTTGATCAGCTGGAGGCACTTCTGCTAATGCAGCCAAAGGTGATGCTGATCTTCACTGCCACAAGGGCACGTTGCTGTCTCATATTCAACTTGTGGTCCACAAGGACCTCCAGCTCCTTTTCTGTAAAGCTGCTCTTCACCCTGCTGGCCCCCCGTCTGTGCTGGTACTTGGGTTATTCCTGCCAGGTGCAGGACTTTACATTTCTTTCTGCTGAACTGCAAAAGGATAATCAAGATGCTTGTTAGTACTTTATGCATATACAGAGGACTGGATCTGATGTATATGCTCCTAGCACTGTTTATTCCACTTTATTCTTATTGCCTCTCAGTTTTGACTGAGTATATATTCAACAGTAGGTGGTATTACTGGGAGCATGACAGTGGGATTGATGTCAAATACTCTCTAGATGCAATTATTTTAGGTGTTGATAGTTTACTCTAATAACATAATAATAAACATGAAGACTACATTTATAGCCCTGAACTACAAATATCATCCTGCTCAGATGAGTATCCTGAGACTAGCTTTTCAGCATGGTTACAAATTAGGTGTTATTTCTCAAAACAATGCTATTAAAGTCTTGATTTTTGTCCTACAGGCCTGACATTAACATTGTTAGTATATGGCATATTCATTAAGCATGTCAAGGATTACAGAGAAGATTTAACAGAGATCTTATGCCATAAATTTATCAAATCCAGAATACGGCCACTTTGGTAGAGGATTACATTTAATGCACTCTTTTCCTGCTTGACTTATGGAAGCTGACCATCTCCTGGAGTCTCATCTTGGAAATAAGCCTACCTGTTTCGTTTTCTGTCTTGCACTATTGTAGAAGAAGCTATAATGTCTCTTTTGGAAAGCCTGAATATAAGAAGGCCATCTTATGACAAAGACATACTTTATTTTTTATTTTTTAGGCTTCTGCTGGTTTGCAATACCTCTCTCCTTTTTTCATGTGTGTGTTTTTTAGATCTTTTCTTCTTTTGCTTTTTGAGCTTTGAATTTTGTCCTGCACCATAGCTAGAAGTAAAAAAGGTGTGTGAGGAGTTTTGCTTTGGGGTGGAGTTTCTCATGTGGGAAATTGGACCACAAAAAGGAAACACCTGCTTTCATGTTGAACACCCACACTTCTTCGGCTCTGCAATATTGTTCCGTGATTTCCCATGTTTCCAATTAAGTCAAACACTCAGCTGCGTTTCAAGGTCAGGTTTTTACTAAGAATCAAAACACTACTTGTTGTTTAAAGTAATTAAAGACATGGCTGGGCAAGCACTCCAACATTTAACAACATATTAAAAGAAGATGGCAGCACATGTGAAAATGTCACTTCAATAGGATCAAGCAATAACTGTATCCAGATGTGCTCATTTTTAAATGTACTGGTTATAGAAATACAAGACCGAACTACCTGACTTATTATCACAGCTAAATAATAACAACTAAATCATCATAAGCCAGTCAACACTTCTCCAGAAGGTTATTATCATAGGCAAATCAATAGCTATCTTGTTTCTACAAGTTTTTTTCATAGGGAAAGCCATTCTTTTCCCTACATAGAAAGGAAATTTGACTTTACATGCAGAGATACATAGAGAGATATTAAAGATCATATGGAATTTATATAAAATAAATGTTAAAATAATGTTAAAGAGAAAGAAGAAGCGCTATAATTGATGGTTAAAGTGAATATTTATTGCTGAGTTTTGGACTGAAGTCCAGCTACCTAAATGCCTATACGATACATAAAATGAACGAGAAAAGCAAAGTCTCTTAAGGTTTCCCGGAGATTCTGTCACTATCACTCAGCCTGCTTGTGCATGTTTGTTTTTCTGCTTTCTTTTTTGAGAAAGCAATGCTGTGAAGACCTTTGCTGAAGCTTGGGGAGTAAAAGGGTTTTGAACGGTGAGTCACACATTTGTGGGGAATCTTTACTTACAGATTTGCTTACAAGCAAAATAATTCTATTTTTGGAAATTTTTACCAGAAAAAGTTGATCAATCAGCCAACAAATTCTCTGGAATTTTCGTTTTTTATCCAACATGGTTTCAATGGGTAAAAAGGTAGGGAAAGTATTCCACTATAGGTAGTGTAACATTACTTTATAATTGTTATACTCTATATAACATTTAGGTTTTATGCAGTATTTTAAGCATGCTCCTTGCATTATTTCCTATGGATATCTCCACTGATCTAGCCAAAAAGCATTTAAAACATTATTTTTTTTCTCTGGGAATTTCTTAGGTTTCTTTACCTATCTGAAGGTAAGAAATTCAAAAGATCTCGTCAGTATGCAATACCATATACTTAACAATATATATTTATTGTTTCCAAAAAAGAATTTTAATTTTTCCATTGCATCTGGAATTTATAAAAATGTCTAACTTTTGCTACATGCTGTTATTTTGCTCATAGATGATAGATTGACACAGCTGCATCAGTTTTAGTAAAGGTCTGTTTACCAGAGGTGTACTATAAATAGAAGCTTTCTGTAAACTTTTTGTCCTACCAGCTGTTTGTTATGTTGTTATTAGGATGTCTACACCCATAGTTTCCTACAGGATTATATTTCACCGTCTTTTTTGCTTTCAAAACCTATTCGCCATCAGAAGGCAGTGGATGTGGAAAACTGATGAAAATATGAATGATATTTAACTTCCTGCACAGCTTAAACTCCTGAAAGTAAAATTACACACAGACACAACTGAAGTGATATTTTTAAAAGCATCTAAGGACCATGTCACTAAAAATCTTGTCTTGATGTCTAACTCACCATTTTGGCTATACAAGAAAAGAAGGACAAATGGATGGGATGAATATGACCAAATGCAAATGTCTGCAATGTAGCTATCTAAAATCATACCTGAATCATACCTGAGCATTTATTTTATTGCCTTTAAAGAAGTTTAAGGTGACAAGTTCTGCTGTAGAAATCTGTAGTATAGATGTCTTAAGTTAGATGAAAACAACACTACCTCTGGTAATGTCTGGTATTCAAGTTACCTCTTGCTTGCTCTCCTGCTCACAGCCAAGAGACTGCAGTTCTTGGTTTCTCAATCACTCTGATTGTATTGGAGGAAGGGGGAGTCTCCGTTTGGATTAATCTGTAATCTTATTATGCCTAATCGTTTGGAGGTAAGGGAATTGCCTCCTATCCAAGACAGGAGAGGGGAAATGAACTTTGATTTCTTTAGTTTAAAATACCTCAGGTGGTGGATTTTCGCTTGAAAATCTGGCATTTCTTCAAAATAAAAAATGAGCCAGTCCATCAGGGTCAGTGAAAAAATACAGAACCTAACCCAAGGAAGAGTTTCAGAGCTGTAAAGCCCAGTGTCATGGTGATCTCTATTCTAACTCTGGCATGAACCTAAAACTGGAAGAAAGAGATTTCAGACACGTATCTCCTTGACGTTTCCAGCGGTTAATTTAGAGCACAGCTTATTGTGAACGCCAGCCCAAGAGCCTAACCTATTGCTAGGGAGAGCAAGCACTTACATTGGCAGAGCTGGTGCCAACTCTTTCCTTGGATACGGCTTTTCAGTTCCACTCACGGGAAATTAGGGGCACAAGCATCAGGGAGAATATCCCTAAATATTGTCTGAGGTCACACTGGGTGCCTGTGAAGAAGTAGAAAAGGAAGTTTGAAATGCATGTCTTTAAAGTGTTTTTTTGCATATGATGAACTTTTCCTTTGTACAGGGATGGAGAAAAGGTTATTAGCTCATCTTTAATATAATACTTGTACTCATTAGTAGAGATCCATTATAGGAGCATACTAGTTCATGATATTTAGGTAAACCAGGAAATTGCAGACCAAATATTTATGTCAGAGATTGTGGAGCCATTTATATCCTGTTAATTGTATATATTTTTAGCACATTAAAAAGAATGACGAAACTGTTATACATTAAAGAGGATTTAATAGGCATTACAAGGGTAAAGTATGAAGCAGGAAAAAAGGATTTCCAAAAGAAGACCGCTCATTTCCATCTTTTTACTGGCATAATAACTTAAGTAAGTCTACTCTTGCAAACCTTGGAGAGGGCATGACCTTGGTGCTTCCTTTTACTTCAGCAACCAAAAGCTGCCCCCCTTCAATTTTCAGGCTTATCTACCTTGGGCAGGTGATCTGCCTCATTTATTACCGCCCCTGTATGAGAAGTTTCAACGAGGACCTTTGCAGTAGAATGGCACTGGCCTACTCTTCAGAAAACTTCTGACTTCAATATCTATTTCTTCAGTCACGTCCAGCCCTGCAATGATGAAGACAATGGAGCTGATTTAATTTGGTGCAGGCACGAGCCAGAATGCCATGGACTCTTTCATAAATAAACAGCAAGCTTTAATCATTAATATAAGGTTTACCTCAAGTGGGGAAAAGTTCAACTGTTCTTTTCAGTATTCCGTGTGATAATGAAACACTTCCATTTTTCTGACATAGATGAAAAACATGTTTCATTATTGGCCCCTTTATATATACATATACATATATATATATATATAATTAAAATGTAAAACGAATTGTAAAATGTCCATTCGTTTGTAAACATCAATCAAAATGGGGGGCTTCATTAGTACAGAGAAGATATGATGCACCCATAAAGTTAATTTTGCCATTGAAGACTTGTATATTTGGTTTTCCAAAGATTAGAAAATCAGGAGCTCTATTCCCAAAATAACTTGAAATCCTTATCAAGAAAGGATATTAGCAGCCTTCAATTTTTAGCAAGTCTTTCCTCTCTCTCTTCTCCAGGTTTCCTTTACCAGCTAACATTTGACCTATACTTATCAATATGTATTGTACCACTTTTTAAACTTGTCAACAGAGAAACTATAGTTGAAATGTAGGTAGAGATAAATATAACTTCACAACCTGTTTCCCATGATCCACCCATGAGTGACTTGCTGGAGGTTTGTGGCTTCTTCCTCAGAGAAAGCTCCCTCATTGTCTTCATAGGGTGATTGATGCAACAGGCTGATCTGGGGACAACAAGTCACGGGAGAGGTCTCTGCCCCAGCATCATGGCCTGGAAGAATGATGAAAGGTTATCGCTTCCCTTTTGTTGCAATGAAGTCAGTTCGTGGATACGCCATGGATAAACATCTAACAGGAACCAATGCCTTTTAGAATTGCTCTCCGACTTGGCAGGCAGAGAAATCCTTGGGAGTACTGTGAACTATATGCCAAAAAGTCTGCTGTGCCTTTTAGGATCTTACATAATGTTTGAAGAGTATGTTAAAGTGTCATTTAGATAACCTATTACGGAACAGATAAACTTTTTAGTTTTTGTCTAGACTTTGTTGACCATTAATTCCTTGGAAAAAACACTTTACTTAGTGAAACAAATGCATAGAAACAACATTTCTTTCGTGCCTTACCTTTCACTTCTCAGTAGTTATTGTCATCTGCATTGAAAAAAATCAGTCAAACTTAATGATTACTATAATATATACACAAGCAACCATATACGTATTTATTCTGTATTATAAAATTATAAAATCATCAAATTGGCCTGACATTTCCCACTTTGGCCCTTTTTCCCCTCCTTTGTTTTTCCTGCTACCAACCTGGACAAATGACATCTCATTCTATTCCTCCCACAGTAGTCAGTTGTGACTTGCAGTTCATTGCAGATATGTTTAAAATGCATGCTGAAATACTGCTACCTCATATGTAGCTTAACATCTAAGGGAACTCTGGTCCCTTAGATGCTGGTCCCTGAGTTACAAGTGGCAAAAGAGCATGAATGAATGGAGCCTCCTGATCTTTGCCTTTACAATGCCCTTTTGTTCTATAAGTTTCCATGTGGGAAGATTAGGCAGGGTCAGTAAACAAAAATGCCTTTGCACTTCTTAAGAGAGCTAAGTGCTCTGCCTGTAGAGTCAGCGACTTCCCATTGACTTTCAAATAATCTGAAATAGATGAGTTCCTCTCACAGTATGAATATTCTGGCTGGGGCAATGGGTATTGTCTCCAGGCTCCTTACTCACAGCAATACGACTGCGCCACCTTATATCCTGCTGCTCACTGCCCACTCTCCTCTGGGTAGAGGAATTTTTACCACTGTTACTAGATAAAAACAAGAGAGAGTATCTCACAAAATGTACCTACTATTGGCTCTTCTTTACGGTCAATATATTTCCTTTAAAATATCGTATAACAAATGTTTTGTAACAGATTCAAAGGCAAGTGCCCTGTTCTGTCATGTATTGGCATCTAGTGGTGTGCTCTTGGATTGTGCAGAAACAGGAGACTTTGAAGGGTCATGAAAAAGATATAAGGTATAGGAGATGTTGTTCACAGACTGTAATTTGGCTTTATAACTTTAAATTTCAGGAAGGTACCATTAGTTACATGAGAACATGCCTCAGTTAAATGCCTCAGCCCATAGGCTCTCTAGGAGTACATCTTATGCAGAAGTTTTTGAACCCTGGAGCTCTGTGCAGAAACAGATCTGTAAGCCTGATGCTGCAGTCTAAGCTTTAGCTTGTGCAAGCACCTCAGGATCAGGCCTTAAGAAGATCAGTTTAGCAGACAGGAAAGTAATGGGTTAATTTACTACCTGCTGCACAGTGTTCCCCTATACACACTGTTAAGACAAGCAGTTCTAAATAAAAGATGTCCAAACCCACATGCTTATAAGGTCACTGAGATGAACTATAAGATATACAGTGCTGTCCAGTTCATAACACAGAAGCTTTGGAAGGAATTTGGGTACTAATAACCGACCAGAAGATGTGACTGTTTATTCCAACCATTTACAAACAGAGGGAATTATGCAATGCTCTGACATCATTTCTGCTAGCAGCTGGAAACCTCTGCTGAACATCTGCCTGAAGAGCTGTTCTCACATTTCAGCTGCCAAAAGTGGCTGAGCAAATCAAGATAATATTCTTTTTTTTTTTTATTTCCATATAAAAAGTGCCCCTTTTGGAGGTAAAATATTTGTTGTGAAAATCCCACTTTCAACAATTCAATGTGCCTTCCCTACAACCTTTATCTACGTTTTGTCTCTTAAAAATGTTGAACCCTGCAAGATTTGTCACTGCATTAGAAGATTCATTTGCACTAGCTATTATTTATATTCTAGCAGCATGCTTTGAGCTGATTGCTTGCTCCTCTTGGAAGCAGTGGCAATTTTACCATGGGGCCTCAGTTTTGGAAAGCCAAAACTGCTGTGTGGACTAATTCTAGCTTTCATTAAAAGAAAAGGAACAGCCCCTCAAAATATGAAAAAAGAAGAAAAGAAGAAAAAAAAGAAGAAGAATGCTCCTGCATCACATCTTCAAGTGCAAATGATAGAAGTGGAAAAGTAAGGTGTTCAGCGGAGGAAAATATTCCCTTCCTCATAATCTGAGATTGTTTTTGCTAGGTATACTCTCTTCATTGACCTCCACCTGTATTCTGAGCACAAAATGGAATAACCTCAGGGGAAAAAGAACTGTCTGGATAAAAAGCAAAGCACTGGTCCTGAGCTCATTTTAACTTATGTTATGTACTTAGTTCTTAGCTTTCGGCTGATGTATCCTAAAATAAGGATTATAATGCTTTGGTATGAGAGCTAGTCTTTGGCATGAGTAATTCTGCCTGTTAAACGATGTCTAACAATGAAAGGTACACAAATGCAAGTTTCACACTAGTTTAAAAGGTAATTAATATACATATATGTCCCCCCAAAGTCATGAACACAGAAGTTTGAAGGGACTACTAGACTACTATTTTTTTTTTTTTTTGAGGAATGGCTAAAGAAAAAAAGTGGTTTAGGAAGTTTTAATAGTATCCCTACTTCTAAGGACATAGCGATGATCTGTTTTAATTTGGCTTCAAAACATCTTCTGAAACTCATAAACATTTATCTTTAGTAATCGGCGAGTGTGTGTTCCTGTAATTGCCTTCCTCCCATCTCCATGCACAGCCAGCAGAAGACTGCAAAGCATCTAACAGTGACTCCAGTTTACACCAGTCTACAGCAGCAATGAGGGCAGCAACAGACTTTCTCTCTTCTGAAAAGATAGCGTTATTTGTACTTGGAGGTCACTGCAGTTGTATTCTCAGCTTTTCTACTATTTCCCCCTCCCTACCCACTTCCTCCTCCAAAATTCGCCACTTATATTATCTCCTGTTTTCTTTTCTTTCTCCTTTTTTATCCATTTTTGTCTATTCCCGTTCCTCTTTACATTAGCCTCCTCCCTTTCCATTAGCCAGATCACAGTACTTCTATGTTTCAGCCCTTTTCCTTAGCCTCTCTTCTACCTGCCTCAGTAGTCTCTAAAGCAGAGACTTCTAAAGTCCAGTCATATATGCATCATTTTTAGTACCTTCTTGGTCTTTTGGTGAGGAGAAGCCATTGGATACTGTCCCAAATATAATGATTATCATATTCAATTATATCCAGTTACTTACCGAATGCATAATTTATATTAAATGTATGTAAGTAGAAAAAAGTTAGAAAATTGTAGTCATCTAGGGACTTCTCTTCGTGTTGAAGGACTCTGAAGAAAGAACTCACTATTTAAGTTATAGATTATAGATCACAATGCATATATTTAAGGCAGCTAATTTAATTTGTGGTAACTCCGTAATACTGAAAGGAGAGACTGGTAGAACAATTTATAGGCAGCCTACGCATCGGAATTCTTACTAAGCTCACATTTACAATAAAATTAAACAATACCATACCCACAGGTCAAAGTTTGGAGAAGCAGTCAGCACTGGAATTGGTGTAGTTCCTTCTTTCAGTACAACCTCCACTTACTTTCTTCAACAAAACTATCTGTAAGAGTTTATGTGGTGGGAATGAAGAATTACTTTATAACTAAATAAAATAGGCCTTTCACAGTATTTTTTGCAGCTTCAGTGAGAAGTTGTTTGAGGTGTTTATTACATCTTCATGTATCCTCCCATTAACACAGAAGCCAGAGAAATTATACTATGTTAAAACAAATATAAGTGACAGATAAATTGGTATTTGAGGACCACCTCTCCCTTCTCTGGTGAAAACTCAAATCTCTGGCAGCATAACAAGTTTTATAGCTCATGTATCGGGAGCTACTGCTTGGTTCTTAAGAATTTCCAGCTCCATGCAGCAGGTTATCTATACATCCCAACCCACTTGCTTTTTTTAGTCTGTCATTTATAGGTCTTGTTAAGACTCCTCTGTCTCCCAAATAAGCCATCAGGTCATCAGGCCACATAATTTATTAAAGTGCTTTTTGTGAACAGGGAGTTCATCTGTGAGGATATTATCTTTCCCAAGGAAGTTAGGGAGATGTTTGCCAAAAAGGAACTAAGGCTAAAAATTCAGCAGATATCCGTTTCTCTAGAGTTCCTTTAAAAAATGTTTCTAAACAAATGTGAGATGAAAGTGGTGAGCTGCACCTCTAAAACAAGAACTTCTCTAACTGGAATGTAAAAAAAGCCAGCAGGTTAACTCAAAACCTAGCTCCACAAGGGGATTCAGCCCTTGGAGTTATTTCCCCTCACTCTCTAGATGTCTATCCTAGGTGAGCCTTTCTGTGCATGTCAGGGTGTCTGTGTCTCCAGAACACTAGACAGCTAGAAATACAGCTCATCTGTTTGTCCCTTGGGATGCTGGAATAAGTGGCCCTCAGCTGTTTTGCTGCCGTTACATATTCCACATAAAGCTCAGCACAGAAACAAGCTTGTGCAAAAGCATGGGGTCTTCATTTTCTCTTTTACTGAATGACTGGCTCACTAAAGCCCATAAAATATACCTCACCTGAGGTATATTCTACATAAATCAATCTGGAGGTAGCACCTCTAAAATCGCCACAATTTTGAGTTCTAACGGATGGGTGAGAGACAGAGTCTCTTTAGCTCTGCTGCTGAAGATACTTTGGTTTATATTGAAGTATTAAATACACATTGTGCCAAAGAAACACTGGGAATGGCTCTGAAAGCTCCTGATGGGAATACTCAACAGGTAGTGGGATGACTGGTGTTTCAGTGCTTATTCTACTGAGATAATTTCTGAAAAATGGAACAGGTTCAATAGGTGAGATTCAGAAAAACTTCCGCCCTGGCTCTCTGACAGCACTGTGGTCAGACTTTCTTGTGAGAAATCAGAGCTGGAAGCAATCAGAGGATGAAATTTCACTTGTTTTCTTCACATGTCTAGTCAACATTAGGGTTTGGGGAGAATTGCAGATGGCAATACAGATGCCTTCTAAACTACTAAACGGAGTATGAAAGGACAGTTCATGGAGGGGCTTCACAATGGAAAATCCCAAGTGCAAGCCATTGCTTAACTTATACTAGGGTATAAACTTTATTTTCCATCCCAGCATTCATTACTGGCCAACTTGTTAGCTTTGGCTGCTGATTCTCCTGTGTGATTAGGAGAAGGAGGCAGTCTGGTCTCAACGGACTGCCTTCGGCATGCTCTTCAACACATACTTAGGGCATTGTGATAGGAGCTCAGAATACTCACTCCACAGGGCCAGGTCTCTGTATTGTCTGGCCTGATCAACCCTAGGGACTGGTGAAACATTGCAGATACTAATTGTTAGTATATCTGAAAAAAAAAAAAAAAAAAAAAAAAGAACAACCATTAGCTCCATTATAATAATTTTGTGTTTATATGAGGCCCTCAAATACTCTTATACTACAGTTGCAGTATTTTAATGTTGCATAGTTAATGTGTCTGTTGCTTCCAAACTTCTGTCTGTAGGGTAATTTTACAACTGACTTAGGCCAATACAAGTTCCAGTTGCAACCATGATGGATAGCCCTGACTTTCCTTTAACACGGGCCACATATTTTTACTCTCTCTTTTATGCCAGGCACCTGTGCAGCTTCATGGACAGTTTGATCAGCTCTCTGATCTGGCTCTGGGCTAGTTTTTAAACAGACCAAATTCTCCCTGATCTGGTTCTGGACTAGTTATTAAACAGACCGCGTTCCTTATCCAGCTGTCAAATGAGTATTCAGCCTCTCATGCCAGCATAGTGTAAGGACAAGGGAATGCATATTAGTGATGACAAGGTACATGACGATTGCTTTCCACCAAATATGAAAACACATCAACAGCAAAGATAAGATCTTTCAATTATATAACACTAAGACGGTAGTCATAATTTTCCAGAGAGTGTAGATTTTACAGTAGGCTTCATGCTTAGAGATCATGTATGTTTCTGGAGAGTCTTCAAGTTTTCAACAGTTCTTTCTGCTGTGGTGTTCTTGGATACTGTGAAAAATTTATAAGAGGACTTTAAGTTTGGGTCTCAGAAGACTATAAATTTGTTTGAAATCAAAGGTGCTCCAGAATAAGATTGTGATTAGGGTCATGACTAGTCTCATCTTAACCACATAAAGGAAATAGTTGCTCTGAATTGATCCACTGCTTATGAACACAGATGTCTCACCGACCTCATTGCTAAATTCACTACCTCTAGTATAATACTTGAATCCAGCCTTTCCTGCAGAGTCTTAAAGGACACTTTTCTACCTTGGAGTCCATCTGCTTCATGAAGGAGGAACCGAGAAGATGGATTCAAATCATTTAAACAGAGTCATGTATATAAACTATCTTGTTGCCTTTGTGTGTGTGAATAGGACTAGAGCTTGTGATACAGCACTGAGGGGAGAACCATGTCCTTCTGCGGCACCAGTTGGACCTCAGCTGGGTTATGCATAGGTATCTTTGATGTTACCCAAAGTTCTGATGTCAGGGCTCTGAGAGCTCTGCCACCCCCTACTCCCCACCTCCCTGAGGCTCCTCCAGCCTATCCAGGCCAGGCCCCTATTTCAGCCCAGCCCTGACAACTGGCAGCTTAGCTGGACTGAGCTCATAGTTTAGAGAGATGTTTAGCTCATCTTAAATTACATGCTTGTCAAATGAGTATCTCTAGACCCCACTGTATGTTTGAGAGGAATGCAGTTCCAAGTGGCTAGACACTTGGTTGACCCTTTTCCACTTGCCAATTCAGAGATGTGTTGATCTGTGGCTGCTCTCATACTTGTTAGCTTTATTTTTTTTTTGTCCTTTTCTTATAATGCACAGATACATGTTTTCAGGCCTTTTCAAGAAGTGCTTTATTTCACTGGAAATATTATTCAATTGATTCAATTACATGTGCTTGACTTCTGAGTTATACAAGACACAATGTTGGTATGTGATTGGGTAGATCTTGAAAAAATGAACCTGGATGTTGAATGTTACATCTGCTTTGCAGAACAGCTGAAAAAAACGATGATGAATCTCAGTCTTTGCATGTCTGTCCTAAAGAGTCCAGATCTGCAGCCACTCTAATGTAAATCAGCAGAAACCTCATGTGTGAAGTGGCCCATATTTTTGTATCCTAATATATTTTTTGAGACAGGAATATTACGTAAAGAAAATAAATTAGGCTGGATATGAAGAAGGCTTGGAGTGGAAGAAAATTAACCACTTTCAGCTATCTTTCAACCTCAATAAATTTAAACAAAAAGACAGAATATCAAATACATTTTATCTTGTATACACAGTAGAACACGCCAACTAATAACAAGAAACAGACCATGACCCTAGAGAAACTCACCTCATTTGGAGATAATGGAAAACAATCAAATATAAACAATTTGAAATGCAAGTCTAATGCAGACCTTGCCTGTCATGCTTAAGAGCAGTTTAGTTTTATGAGGCATTTTCAACCAACTTTTATTGCATTTCTACTGAACACCTCAGCAGTGTTAGAGAAAGTTTGCAGCATAAATATTTAAAGGTTTTTGCTTTTTGTAACTAGAAGTCCTGTCTCAATTTAATAGAAGCATCACAGCTATCTGTGTATTTATGCAAGTTTCATGAAGGATTTTGCATGAAAATTCCCGAGATAAGATTAGTTCAAGAAATGAATGAAATTCCTTAATATAGTGCAGATCATTCTTCTAGGACCTCAATACAGTGAATTCAATACTTTCAGCAGATTCAGATTAAGAATAAATGTTGAAAGCTACACTGGATTTTTTGTGGGATATATTTGGAAGTAAAATGATTGTTATTCTTTAGAATAGATGGTTTTGAATGGCAGATCAGTGCTAACCATTAGAAGCTGGAGACACTGCTTGTT
This sequence comes from Nothocercus julius, assembly GCA_013398735.1. Taxonomy (NCBI): domain Eukaryota; kingdom Metazoa; phylum Chordata; class Aves; order Tinamiformes; family Tinamidae; genus Nothocercus; species Nothocercus julius. The sequence continues at coordinate 1,194,072 of VZSV01000204.1, read as the reverse complement.
TTTTTCCCTTCCCTGTTCTACCAGCTGGCTTGGGCCACTGACCTACTTTCAAAGTATTGTGGCCAGGTCAGCATGGAAATTAATTAGAATTTAGATTATTTAGTGTGGAAGCTGTTTAGATAATAAATTAATTGACAAATAAATCCACTATGCTCAGAATAGTCACACTTTTCCCGGTATTGACATATTTGCTAAAGGATCTGTATACACCTTTTCATGCTGACCTTACTTGACCCATGAAGAACTCAGGCTTGCTTAGGTTGTGAATGACTCAGAATGCAGGAATTTATATCTCAGGTTCTCAGAAACTGAATTATCTGATTGTTGGTAAATCTGCCATTTGGATTGTGGATTCTTCATGTAAGGCAAGTCTTTCATTATATTTTTCTTTAATGTGCACGCTCAGATGCACGAACTGATGCAGCAAGAGCAATGGCAATAGTCAAAGCTCCTGACAGCGCGTCTATCACAGAGTTCACTAGTGCTTATTGCTATTGAATTTAGCATGGCTACTGCCATTCTCACTGTCTGATTGCAGATAAATCTGATCCTGTAGTGTTAATAATAACATTTTTCAGAATTCTCCAAGTGTCTTTGTGTGATTCCTCCCAAACAGAACTAGAATGCTGATACTAAAAGCATTTTGCTTTGTATAGTTAGGAAGAGAGGAATTTGACCAAAATGAAGTTCTCCATCTATGCAAGTCCATAAATAAGATTAAAAATTGTAGACAACATTCCGGATAAGAAATGTACGTGGAAGAGAATTAATTCTATGCATTCTTAGAAAGAGTGAACAATGAAAAAATAGGAATGAAAAAAAAAAAGAAAAAATTTAACCTACCTCTAACTTACAAAAAAATATAAAATAAAGAAAGAAAACCTCCCCCAAGCAGTGGAAGAGACATTTAAGACTTGGTAGATATTGACTTTCCAAATGTATGCTAACCTCAATGAAATATATGAACTGACTCCAGTCAAAAAGATAAATATTTCTTCCTCTTTAAGTTCTTCACTATTGCATACGTGGATTTTGTATCCTTTGTCATCCTCTGTATATGGTATTAGAAAATCCAAAATAATTTTTGCTGAGTTTCTGGTGACAGAAGGGAATTTGTACATATTATTAGAATCTAGCAAAGGGCTCCAAATCTACACACTATCACCATCTTTTTTTAGACCTTGTAATACTAATATCTGGCAGAGGAAGTGCATCTGGGAATGTAGCTAGATAGCTTCTGCCCTTAAAGCAGAAAATAGACTTTAGACTTATGAAGGTCTTAGTCTTAAGTCTGTTTTATACAAAAAATGAAAGATAAGAATTTTGTTATCTGAGATGAATGTGAAATAACTATATTCTGATAATCATACTAAATCATGATAGTCACACATATATCTGTATTGTACAGGCATATGCATGTGCTTATGTGTATGTGAAAAATGAAGAAAAAGGAAAGAAAAAAAGAAAAAGATTGAGGAGACTGCTTTTATGTACTTTTTCAGTTATTCTTGGAAATAGAATCTCATGTATTCTGCAGATTTCTGTTTATTGATAGGTATTACCTAACCAGTTCTTCTAGAAACATTAATTGTACTTTGTGTTCCTTTTCCTGTTAGGTTCAGCCTATTAAATGAGACGATTTTTCTTCTTGTAATACCAATTGAAATCATAAATATGTCTTATTTGGTAATGATCCCCAAATTGACTCTAATGAGCACGTGAAATGTGACGTTCCTCAAAGAAAAGAGATACGAGCCCTCGTGTTTGTTGAAGTGTGTTGTACACAACCTAGTGAAATGCACTCAAGTAAGAAAACATAGAGCATTAGAAAAATACAGTCACAAAAAAAGGCAAACCTGTATCATTTTAAAAACACAGTTTGTGCTGTTACAAGATTCACACTACTTTATAGGCCAGTTCATATTCTCTGTTTCAGGCGGCATCTGACTTTCGGAGGAACCCTTCAAATGATTTCAGTGGGGCCAGAGGCTGGTCCCTGTTGTATGACCAATGCTTGGGTCTGTCTGGCCACATTGCTCACGTGTGAACAAAATAAAGTGAGTGGATGACTTCTGCTAAGAAATGGAGACCAAGGCACACCTACTTGTTTAAAGATCGGATAAAAGACACTCCAGGAAGTCTTAGACAAGAAGGAAACCAGGCACTATTTGCTTTGAGATTCCTTTCCTGCCTTTTCTTCTTCTTGCACTGTGTTTGGATGAGTTGCCAGTCTGATCAGCAGCATAATTAGCAATGACTCCAAGCCTATGAAATTAGCCAAGTCCCTGTTTGAAACTGCTGCTGTTAATGTCGTGGAGAGAGGGTGCAGTGAGTCTCACAGGAAGTTATTTCCTGCACTTAATATCTGATCAGTCATTCAAAATGTAAATATGAATGGAAGAATAATAACTATTAGCAAAGAATATACCAGAAGCGAGCAGCTCTCCTTCTACTTTGGCAACAAATTGCTATTCTTAGAAACCTGAAAGGAGAAAAATCACAGTGATGCATTTATAATACTTAACTCTGCAGGCTATATGGAATTTGGAAATTTTCTTTAAACATAGAAAATAATATAAATGATCAGGATTACTGGCATCTCTAATTCTGAGATCTTATTCAGCTTCAGGGGCTATCCAGATTCATGTAAATAGCTTATCCTTTAAAAATATCACTAAGCCTTCTACCTCAGCCACAAGTTTTTGCATTGTTTTCTGAGGAATAAATTCAAGATTATGAGTTATATGAAAGGCCAGCATGAAGACATCCACAAACATGTAGACATTCATAAGGAAAAATTCTCATTCAATTCTTAATGAAAACTAATAGAAAGCTAGAAGTGTGGAATGTAATTCACTAATATTGATGTTTAAGCATGAAGTAGTCGCCATAAGCCAAGGCCTCCAGTAGGTGTGGGTATTGAGTACCTTCAGAGAGTCATTCATCCGAGCTATCTATCTTAGATGCTTATTTTAGGATATGATGAATTGTTCTCAGGAGGTTTCTCTCTGTTGGATTTTAAGTAAGTCCTAAATGATGTCTTTTGCTCTAATGTCTAATTATTAGGTATTTGGAGCTAGGTAAAAGAAATGTGATCTAAATAAGTCTTGTATAGACAGAAAGGGAATCCAGGAATCAACTTCCTCTGTTCCCATTTGCAATCACTTTAAAAGTTACAGTATTACAATGATGCATACTATCATATAACACAGATTGTATTGCATTTACCAACCATATGCATGCCTTTGCTAATCTTTCGTTAAGTCTGAAAATAAATCTGCATAATTTGTTGTTGATGTCCTTGAATGACTCTCTGGTTTTAGGGTCAAACTCTTAATTTACTAACTTTGAAGTTATACACATTAAATTGTGATCCAAGGAGATCCTCTGTTTGTGTACTAAGACAATATTTGAGCTCAGAGATTGTCTCTGGCTCAGGTACTACCTGTTCAGTGGTACAGGAATACCAGAAAATTACATTATGCTCTTGTTATATCATATTATGTTATGTAATCTCTTGGGTGAGTTGATTAAGCTCTGTCTTGTACTAAGGTGATATTATTTTGTCTGTATAAGTTTTCTGGGGACATAACTTCAAAATTTAATTTCTCTGAGGGTCAGAAAACACCTTCTAATTTCTGGTATAAATTTATGTCTGGTTGGTATCACAGTTAGATAACTGAACTTCAGACCTTTGAAAAAGAGACACAGCCAGGATTTGTAGAAATAGTGAAAAACCCAGGTTCTTCCCTGGGCTGTGCAAATGGATGTTTGCTTGATATCATGTGGGGACAAATACACAATCAGAACAGGAAAAGAGGAAGAATTGAGACTACCAGTCCATGAAAGAGCAAGATGGGATGGGGTGTGGAATGAAGGGAGGAGGGAGGAACGTAGATAAAGAACAAGGATGATGAAAATACAGGGAAAATAATAATAATAATAAAAAAGATATTTCCAGAAGGGAGTGAAAAATATCAACAGCATCGCAAAGGAACCCGGGACAGATAGTCATTCTGCCCAATGAAGTTGGCACAGATAACAATGTAAAGAAGAAGCAGGGCCCTTGTAGATGATCAGGGACAGGCCCATGGAGACTCTACGGCTGCTTCTCATCAGTTCACTGAGGCAAAGCAGATGTACCGTTATTTGGAGCAGCTGCTTATGACAGGCTTAGAGCACCTTTGTGTCACTGATGCAAATCAACCCTGGGCTCCTATTTTCTCCTTGTGACTTTTAGGGATGGCATAAACATTCCAAGCTTTGACATCACACTTCATGACATAATAATAGCTGAATAAGTTTATAACCTCTTAATGCAAGATTGACTTTTTTGATTTCATTTTTTAAGACTCTACCACTGAATGACCGTAGACCTCAAGTGAGAAAGGAGTGTAAGGGTAATGAATTAAAGAATAATTAAAGAGGTGTTACTGTATAAAACAATCAAGCAAAGGCAGCTTTGGGCAAGATTTTATTTATAAAATTATCAGCAAAGAGTATCAAAGTGTGGAGGACTTAGAAGGAAGCAATTCAAATAATCAGTTATTAGAAATATCTGCTTTTGTTGTTAAAGAATAACTGGTGCAAACATTTTAGTTTAAATGTTTTTTTATTTATTTAGCTGGATATTTTTTAGAACTTCCATTCTTGAATCAGATACTCAAAGCCAAGATCCTTGCGAGACAATTTCCCTCTGAGGAAGTCCTGAGCTAATTCTAAATGTCAAACGGAATCACGGTACTGAAAGCCTCAACAAGAGAGAACAACTTTGGAAAATGCTTCGTTGAGTAATTAACTGAAAAACTGCCATGGAAAGAACTCCTCTTGTCAAGCTTCCTTGACCCCATCTTTTCTTTCCAGATGCTGTGCAGTGTTTTTCTTCTGAGCATGTCTGTACAACTAACTAAAAGAGAGCCAGGAAGCGAGTTCAAGTACTTTAACCCACTGTGCACCCTGTTCTGAAAAAAAAAAAGACAAGACAAGTCTTGCCAACTTTCCAAGACAGATCTGTTCTACTGGGGTCTGGTGCTAAGCACTGGGATGTGCGTCAATTGATGCCACTTAGCATCCGAGCCAGCGGTTGGGCCCTGAAAGTTATTTGTTTAGAAGAAAAGTTATAACCTGTGCGATCAAGACCCACCCAGAGAAGCAATATGAAGATGAATATATCATAAAGGGAAGGTGGAATATCATCTCTTTCTTTTTTTTTTTTTTTTTTGTATCAACTACCATGCAAAATAATAAGCATGAATAATATACCTGACGTCTCTCTCATTTTTTTCCAGTGAACCTCTGAAGATTGTCACAGCCTTTCCTTAACTGATCTCTAACTTATTGATGAGCTGAATATACTTTTTTTTTTTTTTTTTTGGATCAGTTTGTTCCCTGTCAGCTCAGCAGATTGCACTGGCTCACTGACCAGATGACTGCCAGGGCAGCGTCAGAAAGAAGTGAATGGAGTTTGGGAAAAACAAAGCGGTGTAGCCCTTTAAGGTTTGATTTGACGCTCTAACACCTTATGTGAACTGCTCTGAAGACCAAAACTCCTGCAGTTTAACTTTTTCACCATGAGCTGTGCTGACGAAGCCTTTTTGAGCTGAGGCTGGGAAAAGTCCATGAACAAAATCAGTGAAGTAAACGAGGTTAAAAACTATAACAAGCTCTTTTCCAGAAACCAGTGATGCTCCTTTTGGCCCTGATCCAATTAGATATGATCCAGATCCAATCTGCTGTCTCTCCTGTATTTTGCCTCTAGTTATAAAAGTGAGGTAGCAGATGTGAGAAAAATTTGGGGATTCTTATAGCAGTCAGAGGGTCACGTTCAAATTCCTCTAGTTATAAACTGATGACAAACTTTACCAATGCATCAAGACAAGTGATTGTTAACAGAAATTACTGTGGCAAACTTTGCTTTTTCAGTTTCTATTTTAAAAATCTGTGTGACGTATCTAACTACTTGCAAAATCACAAATGAAAATGCTTAGATAGATAACATATGGCCAGGTCTTGTGATGTGTCCTTGTGACAGATACCTGAGAGACTTGTTGGCATGTACTTGCTCACTTGGCAAGGTTTCCGTGGTGGATCCAAGGCGAACCTCAATGTTCTTCCTTCTCTAAACTTTCAATAGTTTTCACGATCACTTATTTAACCACAGTTTACATGGCTTTTATGTCCCTAATGTCAAACCATAGGTCACCTTGTGTCAACACAATGCCACAGCTTTGGAATAGAGATGAACAGCTTTTTCCCTTCATGCACATAACTGCCTCCATACAAGCTCTGCAGATGACTAGTGTATTTGTTGCAGTCAGTAGTAACTGGTACTAATAGTAACTAAGAAGAAAAGTGCAAATCTTCAAGGATGCGGTTAGAGGAGACTGGCTGAATCTCTGAACCCCTTTTTTTATCTGCTCACTTTTTCCCTTCTCTTGCACTGACTCTCAGCTCTCTCTGATAATTTGACCTGCCTGCATTCTGGTGAATTATATTTGGCCAGGTCCATGCTCCAGCAAGGAGAAAAGCTGGCAAGGAGCAGTTCCCTTCCCTATCCTTCACACTCACCACCCAGTACTTGGCGGTCATACGCAAGCTGCCTATTAGGAATGGTCCGGTCCATGATGATTTTCCAGCTGTGTTTAGGAATGGTTGGGAGAGAGGTAGTAAAGCTGAGCCAAAGCCATATCAGGGTCATTTTAACAATTTGCTGTAGGTGGTGTAAACAACCCAGTTCCAGTGCATTGGAGTGCTTCCTGCTACTGTTTAATATATTATCATCACTGCATCTCCGTGAGCTGATTCCCCTCTCTGCACTAGCAGGAAGCCAGCTCGACTAAAGAGGAAGAAGAAAAAGCTTTTTGCCAGTTGAGAGAGCTACGTCAGCTCTTTAGAGGTCAGATGGCAGACAGAGATGGGGCAAGAGTAAGGACAACAGCGTACAGCCAAGAACAAAGAGAGGAGGAGACAGAAAAGAAAGTAGAGAGAGTCTTTTTTTTTCAGTATCAGTTTGCCTGTCTTGTCTAACTGCACTCTCCCTAAGGGTCTATGTAGAGGGATACACATATAAAGACATATGGGAGAATTTTTTGCCCTGCAGTGATGCTGCCTAAAGAGATTAGCCTCTCCAGCATGGTGCCAGCAGCTCACTGCCATTTCTCTGGAAGTTACTGTCCCTTTGGTTCTGACATCTAGTCTCATTTTCTGAGAAATCCCTAACTCCTTGCAGAGTCCTGCTATTAAGACTGTGTAGGCTAATCTAGAGCATTTTGCCTTAAATGGACTAGTGAGTGCTCGCACATGGCACAAGCAGTTCAAATGGCAGATTGGAAGAGGTGATAGCCTGCAGTAAAACAAGCAAAAGGAGAACGACCCTCTTCTAGGCTTTTAACGTGACGTGTCTGCAACCGAAAGAGAGTGGTGTGTGCACACAGCCTCAGCAGATCTTGGACCAGCCTTTTCTTCATTGCTTGGTTACACCTTCAGCAGCCAGCCACTTATATTAGCACGAGCTCTGCCTAGGGACCCAGTTCAGCTGGCCTGAGGAATTGCTGAAAAAAAGGTGTGCCTAAGAGCATAGAAACTTTTTTAGTAACACCAGTTTTTCAGTCTAGGTCACCATGTGATTATACGAGAAAAGGGGCTTCGGTGAGAGCTTCTCAATATGGCATTGCTCATAGCAGTATGGGCTGGGACAGTCTATGCCGTGCTGGAAGATGATCCAAATGCTGTTAATAAGACTATTCTCAGTTATAGGTATTTTCCATGTTGTTTAAAATGGCCTTTCTGTCCCCCTGCCAAAAGAATCTTCATGATTTAGCAAATAAAAGAAATCACCTTTGAAGTTCTGAGCATTCCTCCTAGGGATAATGTTATAGGATGTTCTGTTTAAAAATCCTTGTCAGTTAATTTATAGTGAAAGTTCTGGTTTGAGTCTTAACACTTCATGTGTATGATTTCATCTAGCACATGAGAATATAAAGATTCTTATTCCATTTGTAACTTGCATTTTCTTATTCTTTGACAGATTTTATAATTTTCCAAGGTTTTTTTCTTTTTTTTTTTTTTTTCTCCCTCTGACAGATTGCAAATTTTAGGCCAGTGAACTCATTCCTGGAATGCACGAGTCTGGAGGCCTTGAGATTTTAAAATTTGGGATGATCCTGTGGAAAAAAAAAAAAAAAAAAACTCATTGGTGTAAATCATGCAAATCTTGACAAAATGCAAATAATCTTTCAGGCACACATGCTTGACTCGAATTAAAGTGCCATACTCATGTTAAAGCAAATTTTGATTTCCATTTTAAAGACCTGACTCTTCTACTCTTACCTAACAAATTGTTCCAGTTTAAAGTTTACTAGTTATTGCTATTGCAATTAGAAATTCTCCTGATTTGCTGATTCCTATAAATTCTCTTCTGTGTTTTTATATTTAATGAAAAAAAAAATAAAGGTAAAAAAATGGAAGCTTCTTTCCTGTGCCTATTCAAAGGATGGAAAATAAAAATAATTTTTGCTAATGGAAAATGAACATACTATTCAAAAGAAGAGAGAAGTTCAATACTTATTTCATTTTCTTTTGTAACTAATTGAATCTAATTTATGATTGCATTTTTCTCCTCTGACAAATACTATGACACAGTTCTAGCCCTTGGTCCAAAGACAGATTACTGTAAGACTAATCTTCTTGTTTCCTGTGAATTAATAGCAGCCCACTGTTTTAATGTAATCATTTGCAGAGGTTGTCTCTAACTTGAGCTTCAGAACCCCCTTTCTGAGCTAATGCTTCTGTTACAAGACAACCAAGCTGATTTGTAGCTCTAATTCAAGACCTTTTTTTTCCCATTGTTTCAAATATGAGTAAGGTAATAAGAAGATGTTTTATGCTTCTTCTGCAAGGAATGCACATGTTAGAAGGTGATATAGCAGCAGTGTATCAGCGTTTAATGAAGTTTGGTTAATTCCTGCTTTTAACTTTCAATGATCCACTAGTTTCCTTTTTCATTGTCTAGTGGTTTTATTTCTGTCCCTTCCACTACTTCCAAGCGCCCTGATGAAATAAGGTGACATAGTGAGAAAGTGATGGGTAATGCCAGCATTCCTGTGGCTTGATGTGTCCTTGTTGAGGCAGATTACCAGCAAGAATTCATGTACGAACTTAAATCCACAATGGGACTGTGTAGGTTTAGCATAGCATTATGTTAAGCCAGGGGACTTTGGATGTGCCTTGGAGATACGTTAGAAAGGAGCCAACTGTATGAGACTAAATTAATTGTGTTAGTAAAACAGAATTCCTATTTTGGAAGAAATATTGTATTCTGAAAGGAAGAGAAAAAAAACCCAGTCTGCTCCAGATCAGATCGTGGAGTCAATGATGTTTTATTTCCAGGGAATGACATAGTTAATCAAAGGATTTCAAATGATGTTGTTGAAAACTTTTTACCTCATCCAAATGAAATGCTTAGCAATTTTAAAGGCATTTTCTTTTTGAAAAGTAAGAGAAATCCGCATGATCTTATGAAAAATTCCACTCTGACAAAAATACTTTTCTTCCTAAGTCTTTGGTTGAAAAAAAAAAAAAAAAGAAAGAAAGAAATCATGCAGCTGTTACTAAGTCTACAGCGAAAAAGAGGTTTTAATACTGTTTTCCTTTTGGTCTGATAGCGAGGCATCTATCACAGATGATGCTCTGGAAAACAGTGCGTTGTCTTAGAGCATCGCCTTCATGCATCTAGTCCTAGGATCACTCTACCTGGTAGATCTGGGTAATAGAAGTTCTACACTTGTAGCTTCCCAAATTAGCAAAGATGCCCAGATATTGTTATGCAAAACAGGGGGCCACTTTGACTTGTTTGGGTTCATTCATAAGAAGCAGCTCAGGATCTTTAGTTTAATGAGCCTCTTCTGGAGACACCAAGTGGCAGCAAGAAAAGAGGTGGGTAAACAGTAGTTAACGGTATGGAGAGCCTGGAGTCAAGGAGCCCCTTGGTGTAAAACACAAAGGGGAAACACACTGAAGAGACTATGTTTAATAGATGAACCTTTTGCGGAAGAGACTATTCAAACCCTGACAGAAGAGAAAGACAAGATAATCACAGGCAGATTTTGTGGTATTGGTGTGGGGTTTTGGGGGAAATACAGCTGGAGGCAAGGGAGGATGAATTTGCGAGTGCTGAAAAGATGTGTAAATTTATAGAGATCTAGCTTTGTTATGCTAAAGATGCAAAGAGAGGACATTTTATTAGCATAATAGAATTCCTCGAAGAAAATCAAAATGATTTAAATAATAATTAGTCCACTAAATTCCTATTCATATTCAAAAGAGAGATTCTAATCTAATTTTATGTCAAAACTGAATGCTTCACACTTCTTAAATATATGTGAACTATAACATTCCCAAGACTTTTTTTCCTCTGTAACGTTCACAAGGCAAGTATATTTCACCACAGCTAATAGCATCGCTATGACTGGTGTCTGCCACACAAACATCTGCCCAGAAAGGCTAATACTTCAGCATGGACTGGTGCCATGATAAGGCTTTTTTTAATGGCGTAGACTGAAGGGCACCATTTATAAGAAATAGTATAACATTTTGTTTATAAAAACTTGTTGCAAAATTCAGGCAAAATGAAGCTTGTGTTTTAGCTCAAACTCATTGAGAAATTGATTCTCACCCTTAATGAAGTAAAGTTTGATATTCTCAGTGAAGCTTTGCTTTGGATTTCTAGTCACTGTCTAACCAGAATTTGGGTCATGGAAATCAGAAGAAATTCTGCCCATATAAATCAAAATTTCAGCACAGTAGAAATGTAAAAAATCAATCTAAATAAATCCAAGATATCTGTCATGTCAGTGTTTTGTTTTTGAATTTACACTTCTTATGATCTTGCAACTTATCATGATCATTTAAAGCCTGTGAGTTTGTGCGTGTGCAGACATGAATCGAAAAAATGCCATTTCTGAAATCAAGTTGTGATTATTTTCTTGTTCTCTCACACCTAACTGCATTTTCATGCCATAGATAAAACATTTCAGTTTAGGAAGTGGCCAGGTCTACTGGAATTTGATTCCTCTTTCAGCAATCCTCAGCTTCTGGAAAATGAGTTCTTGGCAATATATGTTAATTTAAGTCATCCGTCATAAACAACTATGGAATTTTAGATATGTTGTAGAGCCACAGACCCCGCTTTGAAACATAGTGTGCTTTTAAAATTACACAAAGAAAGATACAGTTCAACGACCACTAGAACATGCTTCATTTCAGTGAAACGTTCTCTTTGTTATCTCATCATTTTGCTTGAACTAGTGTTGAAGCTCCAGAGAGATAATGTCTTTAGGGAAAACTAAGTTTAATTCCTGTACTACATGACATAGTGCAGAACCTAAGCAGATCCAATTAAAACACTGATTGCTGTTTAATAAGACTTTAACTTAAAATGTGATAGGGATTGCTTGTTTTCTTTTCCTAGCACATTTTTATCTCATGCAAAAGCCAGTGGTGGAACAGACTGTCATAACTTGTTCTCCTTACACAGACAGTTACAGTTGCTTAGATATTACCACTGTATTTTACCTTCCCAGTCCCAGATGGCATAGTAATATTTGAATAGAATCCCAGGATCAGGATGGGGAATCACTATGTAATGGTAGAGTCAAAGAGAGCAGAGCAGCAGACAAATGATATTTTTGATGTTAGTTTAGTCTACTCATAATCTGACAAAGAAAATAAAGACTGTTTCTTTAAGTTTCTCTTGCAAGAGGTGGACGCACATGGGTGAAGCAGGCGGAGGGTCTACATGTAGCCAGGAGATGAACTGAAGTGGTACAAGTAGCAAATGAGAGAAAATCACTGTTGAGAGTTTATATTTTTGCTGCATGTCTGTGGTCTCTGATGCGCAGCTTTCACCCTCCCAGCCTTGGTATTTGTAAGAAGCTAGGGGGTTGTGTTAGTCATCTTTCTTTCTTCTGAGAGCTGGGTGGAGTTTTCTCTCTGGGACAGATTAACTGAGACGCAATGGACTCTCCTCCTTCCCCGTATCAGCCAAGTGCCTAGGGAAATTAGATTATTGTTCTTCCCATTTAGGAGCCACAAACAATGTGGTCAAATGCACGATCTGTCATGGAGCTTCATTGCCTAACAATCTGGAGCAGGGAATGACTTAAAGGAAAGCATTTTTAGGATGCTGGACCAGGACAGGAGGGAGCACTGAGCCTTTCTATCAGAGATGAGAAAGTGGCGACTAAGCTGGCAATCTGTGAGGACAGAAACCTGTCACAGAGCATGACCAGCTCATCATGGGGTAAATGACGACCGCGTGCTGGGAACATCCTGGGACCAAGCTGGAATGGAGATGACGTAAAGCAGTTGGGCAAGACTGAACAGTCACAGTCGGAGTGTTGGTGGGTTTTGTCTGATGTGCTGCCCACTGTTTCCAAGTGGGTTAATAAAACTGCAGATTGCTGAAAGGGTGACTTGTGTCCTTTGTCTTTCTTCACACGTGGTTGAAGTGGTTTGCTTTCTGCAGCCCATGCCCCGAGAGAGCTGTGCAGGTGCTTCCTGAATGATGTGCTGAACTATGAGAGCAGAGACAGGAGCAGTGGCAGTGATTTGATTTGGTTAATGAGAGGAAAGTCTTGGCCCTGCTCTGCACAACCACCATTCATAATAAAGCCTCCCAAGATGAGATCAGAAGTGGCTCAAGTTGTGCATACCCATTGCTTGAACATAATGTATTACATTAGTGAAACATAATTCATGAGGGCTTTTTCATTTCATTACAGAGCACAATTTTGTAAGATGTACAAAGCAAGACATCTTTCTCCAATAACTCTCACATTTATAGCTTTCTGATTCCTTATGAATCATCATGGAGCCAGAATATGATCTTTCCAGGCCCGCACTTTCCATTGTGCCATTGTGGGGGTCTGCTCTAGTAAAGGGACTATTGTCATTCTAATGAGTACATTTGGTGCCTGGCCATTGCTTTCACATTCTCTACCGGTAGGTTATTAACTAATGTGGGTCTCTGTTTTCCTTTTATAACCTTTTTATAATTGACTTTATAACAAAGGTCGATTTCTAGATTCATTATGTATAAAAATATTTGTGCCAGATGTGATATGCAGGAATGAAAACTGTCCTCTCTGTCATTTTTTTTTTTAATTTCATAATTAAACTGCTTTTCAAACTTATATTCTCTGACAAAAAAAACAAAACAAACAAACAAAAACAAAAATACAGTGAGATGCACCTGGTTTCACTGTATGGCTTTCCCTTCAGATTTCCTCTCGTTTCCTTTTCTCTCCATCCCTTCCAGCAGTCCCCTTGGCTGACAAGGAAAGCGCAGCCTTCCATCTCCAGTGCGAAAATTGCCATGGCGGGTTGTGTTTGGGTGACCTACAGGCTCAGTTGCCACTAGGTGGGGGACGTGCTGGAGCACCTTGCGGCTGCTCGGAGCCGAAGGCGTCGCGGCTGCTCCTGCCTGCCTCTTCCCTACGTTGTGCTTAAGGGACACAACCAGGCCAGGGCCCCGCGACGAGAACTGGCTCTCAGTGCGCCTTCTAGGGAGCACCGAGGAGTTTGGTTTCCCTATAAAACCAACATATTCACCGAATTTGGCTAGGCACGTGCTATACTCATCTGTTTTTGCAGACTGCGGAAATTCAGATGTGGTCAAAGCAGGGTTGCTGCCTCTTAAAAGATTCTTTAGCTTTGACATTTAATCTTTATCCCTCAGAGTTCAGACTGTAACCTCAAAACTAAGCAGCAAGCCCTCCCTCCCTCTTTCGCTCTAACATTATATCTTTTCTCTTCTTCATGATTTCTCAATCATTTCATACTATTGTGTATTTTTTTAACTTGTGCTGTTTTGAAGACCTCAAATCTAAGCCAGAATTAATAGCATGCAAACAGGTATAGTGCTGTCCCTGCTTACTGTGTTCTGTGAGAGCACATAGCACTGTTCATGTTCCAATCTATTTAACCTACGTAAATTCTTTCTGTTTCTCTTCTATTCCTGCAGCTTAGGGGTTTCAATACACTTTAAATGTTAGCTCTGATCTCTTTCTACAACTACATTTGACAATAAAGCCAATGTTGAAGTAGACAAAGCAAACAATCGGCAGGTCTTACAGACTTCTGTTCCACACTGGTGTTATGGGTAATGCATTTGGTATTTGTATTTGTTCTTATTCTTTCTTTCTTTATCATTGTTGTTCTGAATATAACTGCAAATTTCTAAATAAGGAAGCTGGATGGTTACACATATATTTTGAATGCAATAGTTTATTTTTTAAAGTATTTTTAAAAGTCAAACACCATAAATTTATTAAGTTCCTGGAAAAAAAAAGGCCAAGGAGCAGTGTTATGCTGCCTTTATACTGTGCTATGTCCTATCATTAGTGAAGAAGAGTTGGTGGGTCAACATAAGTACTACAAAATATTGAATCAAAGAAAACCTCTTCTTTTTTAAACTAAGTTCACATGTAATTGTTCAAATTTCAGAGCTGAAGCTGAAGTTTCAGCTTTCAAAAGCTGGAGCTACTAACTGCTGTTTATATAGAAACTACAATTTTGCAAAGCCTCTCTGAATAGGTGAGGGTCTAGAATACAGAGTCTTTTACATTTAGCTATGGAAAGAAGAAAAAAAACATTATAGCAGAAAAAAAAATTCTCCCCAGGTAATTAACTCCTGATTAACATTATTGAGGAGTTTGACAGTCTGGAAACTCCAGGTCCATGAGCAGATACAGTTGACATGCTTAATTCTAGTTGCTGCTACACATGTATTTAAAGGCAGTAAATAAATTAAGAAGATGAGTAATGTTTGTGCTCTAACAGCACTTCCTTATAGCTATTCCACAGCTATTTGAAAAGATAAGAACAGGGAGAAAATCTCTTATCCAAAGAAAAAGCATTTCCTTATCACAGAAAAAGACATATTTAATTTCCTAGTAGAGAAATCATATTCTGGCTTGCAACCTTATTTTGTTTCTTTTTTCTTTTTTTTCCCCCTCTTTTCTTATTTTTACTATAATGATTTTTTTTTTTTTTTTTGTCTGAAGGTGTAAAATCATGCAGCTAACTGTGATTGAGAACACTTTTTTTTTGTATTGGCAAATAGTTGAAAAACTTTGTATGAAGAAAGTGTAGTGTTGCATTAGTTTGGATTAAAAGGCTCAACAGAGGAAATAATTGCGGGTGAATTACACAGCTGCCTATGGAAATTTAACATTCTTTTATCATTGTTGCCAATCAGAGATGAAAGCCAAACACAGCAAATTTGGGGCAAGCCCACTATCCTGAATTGTAATGACTGAAAACTGGAGGAAGAGTTATAAAAAATGGTCTCGTAAAAGAATATTTTTGTATAACTGTTAAGCTCTTATTTTGGAGAAAATAATGTCTTTATAAGGAACAATAAAAATGACTAATTAAAGAATTTGGGGTAAATCTGAGTTTTTGTTGTTGTTGTTTTACATTTGGAATAGAATTTTAGAAATGAAATTATACAATTATTCCCAAACATGAATTAATACTTTTCCACAACATTGTGATGTGTCCAGCAAACCAATATTTACAATGTTCTTATATCTTTTTCTTGATAATTAATTTTATTTATATATATATATTTTTGTAAGTGCTGTAGAGTCTGCCAATTTTGGTTGTTTTAAGCAGCTGATCTTTCAGTCACATTTAGGTGACTTGCTCTTATCAAGCCCAGCTGGGATTTCATACTGGAAATGGAAACAACTTCAGGTTGCTGTCCTGGCAGCAATGGGCCTAAGCAGAAACGAGAAAGGTTCAAGGTGGCTGTAAGGAAACTTTTCCGCCATGAGAAGAGCCAGACTCGCGCAGTCTCTTTCTGATGAGGTTTCCAAGACATGCTTGGACCTGAGCCACCTGGCCCTGACCGAGAGGTTGAAATAGAGGCCTCCTGAGGTCCCTTCCAGCCTGAGATAGGCTGTGAGTCTATGAGCCTATGATCATCCTAACTTCTTTGCCATCCTAAAAATTAAACATTTTCTTTTGACATATTTCCTTGGAGCTCATCTCTTCGTGTTGTTGTAGTTGGCTTTTACCCATCTTGCAAGTTAACAGTGATACAAAATAAAGCAGTCTTTTCAAACTGCTGTAACTGAATAATTTAATAATCTGAAGTGCAAGATAAAGCAGGGTTTTTGTTTGTTTGTTTTCAGGCTGTCCATACCCTGAAAAAAACCTTTGAAATTATTTGGTTTGTTCATTTCTCTGTTCATCTTTTTAGCTGGATCTGAGAATAGCTCATGTCATTACTGCTGCTTCCCTACTACTAAATATATTCAATTATAACGAAAAACACATGAAATCAATTAAAACTTTTAATCGGGATTTTAGGTGCAGTTATTACTTCCTTTTAATTCATAATTCTTGCGTGAATGTGCCTCACATTTAATTTATCAAATACACTAACACTTATACTGCAGTATAAGTTGGACGGAGGAAGAACATTAGTAGAGATAGTAACTGTTGTGATTGATAGACCATTTTCACAGCTTGCAAGTCTTATTTAGCTAAATAATTATGGTTCAGAAAAGTTGTGAGTCATATAGTCATGGAAATGAGTTGATGTCTGTAACTCGTGAACAAGAACCAATAAGTTCATTTATACATTATACATTTCAACATTTTACATTGTTTTTTAAAGTGATATCTCTTCAGCATATGACTCCCAGCAGCCTCCACATAGAAACTGAATAATTGCTTGCTAAGTTGCACACTGTCATTGCCTTTTAGGGCAGAGAAAACAGCTTTTGTGAATTAGAAATAAGTTCTCTTCTGAGAATAAAACCATGTCCTTCTGCTCAGACTACCTCTACCTTTTCCTTGTTGGTCTGAGCTGGCTTTCATGGTCATCCAGATGCGAAATTCTCCCCTTCCTGTATTTACAAATGAGTCCAATCAAAATGGAATGCTGTGCCTAGCTCCATTTGTTTTACTGCTTATTTTAAAACTAACAATTATTATTTTTTTCTTATTCTTTCCTGTGGACTACTGATAGGTTCTCATGACCTGCTCTATGGCATTCCTGATTTTATCTGTCTCTGATGTACTACCCTGCCACGTGGTTGCACAAGGATTGAGTTGTGTCAGAGCCCTTTTCCCTTATTCCAAACGCCAAGGGCAAACAGACCTGAAAAAATGGCAGACTGGGCAGGACCATGGATCCGGAGAAGGGGGCAGCTAAAATAGATCGTGTATGGGGAATTTGTAAATTGGAAACAGTATTTTTTGCGTGGATATTCAGTGGATTTTAAGGAAGAAATTGGAGAAATGTTATCTCTGGATTGTTCTGCCCTGACTATTCAAAGACAATTGTAGAGTCATAATTAGAAAATAATTAAATTGTGGAAGCTTGACCAATTTGGAATTTTGTTAGCTGCTGTAATAGAAATGGGAAATTGGAAATAAATTTCTTTTCACAGAGAGTAAGGTGTTTCATTTATGAGCCAAGAATTTCCACTAAAGAGTATTCTCACCCTCGGTGAGGAAAATGTTCTAATGGGATCTTTGGGATACTGGGCTGTACTGAGGGTAATCATTTTGATAAGGTATTAACAAGGACAGCAGTGATGTTGTTATTGGGTATGAGGTAAATGGAAACACAGTACTGTATTTAATCATTGAGAAAGTTATCCCAAATACATTGTGAGACTTACAGTGATACCAAGTTTAAAAGAAGATACAAGTTAGGTGTTTTAGTATGTTAGAAGGCAAGTTTGAAGAATGATTCTGTGGACCACTCTCAAAAGAAAGACACCAATATTGACTAACTACCATTTTCTTTCAAGCCAAGAAGTGTGAAAAGTATGGAAAAGATAGAAAGTTATTGAGAGTTTTTTGTTCTGTAAACAAAGCACCTTCATTTCTACCAATAAAGAGTGGTTCACTTCTGATTTTTGCCTGGGTAAAACTCTGACGGAAACATTTTTAGCATGACCGGTCAGAATCAAATGCAGGAAAAGCAGAAAATTCTAATTAGAATCAAGCTAATCTGACAACCAAACAATTCTAAATTGAACAGGACAACAGAGTTTTAACACAGTTTACTGAACAAAATTAATTGGGCAGCCCACAGCAAGAGTTCTCTTTCTCTTGAAAGTGTTTGTTTCAATTACTTTTGACTTTCTTCTCTAAGAAAGCTCTTGTTTTTTATTTTTTTAAGAGTACAGTTTTTGTGAGATGTCCTTGCGTTTCTTAGGTGAGCAGACTCACTGAGTGCAAAAACAAATTTCAGGTTATTGCCACATTTAGACTATGGTGTAACAGATCATCAGCTCTTTTTCCTGGTTACATACTCATCGCAAGAAGGTAAACACGTAATGACTTTTACCCTATGAGCTGCGATGAATAAAGAGTTGACGATCCCCCTCAGCCTCTAATTTGTCAGTAAAACTGGATGTTGAGAATTGTTCTTTCCTGGCCATCTCAACTAAAGGTACTTTGGCTGTGCCTTCTGACAGCTGGTTGATTGCAGCCATCTCTCAATGACCACATAATTTTGTTAATTGTTCCTGGGGGATTCATACAACGGACCTGCACTGAGCATGAAGAAGCTTTATATTCCCATTCAAAGCACGAGAATGCAGTATTAAGGTGGTGAGGGAGGTTAGGATGTCTGCCCTAGATTTGGTGGAGAGAAGTTAGATTTTAAGTTTGAGATGGTCGTTGGAGGCTTCGTTATTACTTAGCGGAGAGAAATATAAACCTCAAGCTTTTTCTGCTATAGCAAGTCAGTTCAGTTGCCTACTGGATTGTTTCCATGGACTGCAGATGAGCTAGGGCATAGCTTAGCCTGTCTAAGATGTAGGCGTCAAGCGCTTGGACCTTTTTGGCTCTGCCCAGTTGCCAAGCCACGGTCAGCAAGTGCCATTTGCCACTCTGGGTCGTAGAAGAAGATTGGCAGATGCCATGGTGGGCTTAGAGGAACGCACGATTTATGTAGTAGCTTTGTGAGGGCCACGTGGGATCTCACGTGGGTCAGGATGACTGTGTGTGGGCTACCGCATCAATCCTGTTCTCAGCTTGGCAATGGCATCTCCATGCTTAAAAAGAGAGTGTTGCAGGAAGACCATATTAATAGGAAATTTGGGTCTGCAACTTTCACCTTTAACTAGTATTCAAAAATCAGGATGTAGTAAAGACAAAGCTGAATGTATTTAGAGAAGAGACAGTTCTGTAGCCTTAATAAATCTTTTAATGACTCATCAAAACCTAGCTATTCTATACAACAAGTTCTAGGATTTGATTTAATCTTGCATTCTCCCCCTGCCTCTTCTCTCCATCCCTCCAAAAAAATAGTGTTTAAGTTCTAGTAACTTTATAACTATCCTTCATGCTGCCTCATTATCACGTTAGACTAAAATTCTGTAGCTAAACATAACAAAAGTAACTAAGCACTTACGTCTAAAAATGACCACTCTGTACCTTTATCTACTTTCTGCTTAATCTGTTTTTTTCATGAAAAATAAAGCTCTTTTCAGTTTTATACACAGTCACACTGAGAGAACCCTGAGGATTGTTCTATCTATTTATCTTTTAATAGGTTAAATTTAGCTACAGTTGCCTGTGGCTACTATCTAATTACTGAATGGCTCAAACCAGAAACTTATTATTGTTTGGTTTGTGTGGGAATAGCATACATTCCTTGTACCATATGTTGCTGGGGATTCTTAAGAAGTTTGTGCAGAATAAGCACAGAAATTGAGTTAATAACTTAAAAATAATCACTATTGGATCCTTTTTTTAATCAGCTTCTTGTAAGAATTACTGCTTTCTAAGGAATCATCAGAGAGGCCCTTTAATTTTTTTTTTTTTTTCGGGGGGCAGGGAGCAGAACAAATGTACCATTTTTTCATAAACAGAGATACTTTTTCATAGCAATAATACTAAAATGGCTACATTTGAAATTTAGATAATTGTGTTTGTGAGAAGCAGCTGAGTAAAATTGAGTAGTTTATCCTATGCTGCTGTGTGTCCCAAATAATCTGGATAAAACAGAAACAGGCTGTGTTATCAGCTTTCTGTATGGGAGAATATTTAAGGAAATGAAGCCAATGTTAACAGTTTATGAAGCAAAATTAACACTTATATGGGAAAACTGATTTAGTTATCTTGCATATTCCAAGTGTTTTAATTAGTTTGTAAATTGTTTGAAGAAGCTTTATCTTTGTTTTTGTGCATCTACACAGAGTTTAGCACAAAACAGGCTGTAATCTACTGCCAGAGCTGCTATGAACTGCATCTACTTGTAACTGAAAACTTCCAGATGTTGTCTTGCTCAGTGTTTTGAAATACTGTAAATACAAAATGGTGAATTTCTCTGGGTATCTTCTTTTCTCTCCTTTATAGCTGAAGAATCTTCAAATGAGAGAGAGAGAAAAAAAAGTGACATCATTTCTTCATGAAACTTACTGGCTATTTAATATCCTTTGTTCATTTTCCTATGGCAGCCATAATTACTTGCTCACTACTCTAATTTCAGTTATATTGTCTTTGCCCTCAAAGAATAGTACTTTGAGGTTAAATCATATTAAAATTGCCCCTCGCCCTTGCCTTCTTCACCTTCAGCATGAGCTCCTTTATCCCTAGGCTATGGACTAAGTTACTACGGTCTCTCAATGTGCAGCCAGAGTCAAGCGTGCAATGTAACAGGATGAGAAGAATCAGGAATTAAACTACCTCCATAGACAGGGGTAGACCGGGATGACAAGAAGACGCAGTGTTGAACAAGCACCACAGCTTCCGTGCAGGCAGTGACTGATCCTGCAGCTGTATGGATACGCGCTGGGAGAAGGGCAGCCTTGGAGGTAGGAGCCTTGGTCTCACTTTGCTTTTCATCCGCCTTATGACTATGGGAAAAAACTTTTTGTCCCAACTGCTTACTATGTACCATCAAAATATATATATATAACTGTGGTTTGAGAGATGTGTGTCTCTACCAGTCTCTGCACTGTCTTTTTTTAGTACCATTTATGATCATTATATTGTAATGGGTTAAACTCCTAGAACCTATATCCTGTACACTCCCTGCTCCACTCCAGTGGACATGAGACATCTAATGCCAATTTGGTGTGTGTGCCTATGTCTAACTGCGTGCAGGCTTGCTGTCTACTCCCATGCTATCTCATTATTCCCCGCTGAGAGCAGTTATGCTTTGGTGGACTGCTAGACTGGGAGAAGGACAAGGAAAGTACTTTAAGGTCCTCAAATGAGATTTAGGTTGAAATTAATCCTAATTAAAAACTAATGAAGAAATTCTGCTTCAGCAGCTGCATTACGAGGGAGCCATGAGGTCAGGCTGCCTGCCAGGGGAAGGCACAGGATCAGGGGCACAGGATCAGGGCCAGGCATACTTGCAGTATAAGGTAGGCAAGGAGCAAGAACCAGGGTCTGATCTTAACGGGACTTCTCCCAGCCCTTTCTCACAACACAGCTGTTTTCTCAGCAGTTAGATCTGGGCTTGCACAGCTGCACTGTACGAGAAAACTGGCCTTACACGCAGGCAGACAAACCCCTGGGAAGGGGCATAAAGAGGCTACTTGGTGCACTCAGGACCCAGATAGCAGCTCCAGATGTGTGTCTAAAATCATTTAATACCTATATACTGGGTAGATTTCAACTCATGCACTATAGTATGCACTGATCTGAGCAGCTTGGCACTTGGTTCTGATCTAAACTCCAGCATGATCTTAAAGGAAGCTGAGATAAAGCTGAAATAGTGTCTTTTGCCTGGGAAATGGCCCACTAGCAACACCCCGACATACACGACCTTTACTAAACCCTCCTGTCTGGTGGGAACATGACAGCAGTGGACATCAGAACTGGACAAGTGTTCGCTGCTTCCTTCAGTATGCAATAGGTAACATCAAAAGAAATCAGCAAGCGATTCAAAACAAGGAGAAAGGACTTGATTCTTCATATGATATTCTCCACACTCCCTTCCCAAGGATAGTGTGGACATTAAATGTTTAGAAGTGTTGTTATAGTGACTCTGTGAACGACTAGAAGAAAAACACATCAGAGACGATGATCCTGACTGGAAAATCTAAGTGAGATATTGCTGGTGGCCGTGAGAGTATCCTGGAGAAGTACTGTCATTGGTCAGTGGCAGTTGGGATAAACTGAATTTTAGTCAGTGCTAGTAGACCCTATTGTCTTCCTAATGTGTCTGATAGATAAGAGCAGTTGTAAAAATGTGGGTGCCACTGTGACCAACAACTGCATTTTCAAATCCTAAATCCTGCTGGTTTAGGCGTTCATCTGCTGGAGAGAATTTCTAGATGACAGGAATATCTGGGAAACCCACAGGATTTTGTGCAGCCCAGCTCAGGACCTTGGCCACTTGCTCAGAGTATTTCATACGCTGGCGGGCCTGCCCCCAGCTGAGTGTATAGGTGCAGCCAGCGCTCCAGGTCCGGTGTAGAGGGAGCGTCTAACTCTCTTTTTCTTGACTAATCCTCCACATTCCAGGTCCTACATTTTCATCCTGGATGGAGTTTGTTAGACACAGCTGATTTAGCTTTCTTCACCATACCCTGAGCAGCGAACGATGTGAACGTTTCTCTGAGAGCGGCACGTTCGTCCTCAGCGCAGCTCCTTGACAAGGAGAAATTATTACGATCCTCATTTTGCCAATCAGGAACTGGAGTACAGACATTTGGGCGGCATGCCCAAGGTCCTACAAGAAACCTGCAACAGAGCCAGGATATTTAGCTCTGAAGTTGCCACAGTTTATGGGTTATTTAAGCGATGGTCAACGTTATGATGAGGATTACAAATGTACAACCTGTGACTTAGGTCAGAGTTTGAGCTGATAAGAATATGAAGCACTCTGGCCCATGCGCTACAATTTCAGAAAGAGTTTTCCTGCAACTGCTTGAGTGATTAGTCTGAACAATGCTCTGCCGTCCATTCCTCTCCTTATCTCTGATAGGGCTTCTGCTAAAGCTGAGTCACCTATTGTATCTTAAGGGGATTTTACCGAATGTTCTGTATTTATATTCTATGCCATAGCATTGGATCATTTTCTGTAATG
Organism: Nothocercus julius; assembly: GCA_013398735.1. Classification (NCBI taxonomy): domain Eukaryota; kingdom Metazoa; phylum Chordata; class Aves; order Tinamiformes; family Tinamidae; genus Nothocercus; species Nothocercus julius. The sequence continues at coordinate 1,170,998 of VZSV01000204.1, read as the reverse complement.
TTTTGTTGGAGGTTCCTGGCCTCAATATTTGAAGTATGCTGCAAACCAAGGCCAAAAGCTTATCAAGCTGTCAAAACAAATATAAACTGACATTATTTGAGAATAGGACAGTTATACATCATAGGATTTCTTAAAGAGTTATAGGGAAAAGTGCCATGGAAATGGTACATCTTTTTCCTCTTTTTGAGCAGTTTTGTTTGTCGAGTTGTTTTCTGAAGCTAGTACGTTCTACCTGCCTTTTCTGATTACAGAAAGAACTAACACCAATGTCTGAAAAATATCCCAGGTAGCTATTTGAAAAGCACAGTTTTTCGTCCTGGAATTATTATGTTGTTTTATTGTCAGTAGCAGACCCAGTTTTCCTCTTTGGAACAATATCATTGGAATCTTTGAAATAATCCACTTTTCAACTATCCTGAGCCACCTGTTCAGGCAGTTGTTTAATTTAATTTGGGATGTAATTGAGTTGTGTTTCATTCTGACTTGAAATTTACTTGCTCTAACTAAAACAATGAATCTAAGCTGTATTTCTGTTTATGAATGCAGGGTTTCCTCAGCAAAAATGGCTATATACATGATTTCCCATATATGGCTAAGCTGATGGATTTATGAAAAAATAATTGACAGTGAAAATGATCTCTGCCTCGTCCTGCTTTTAAAGGAAGTAGACAGGAAAGTTTAGAGTGTGTCAAAGACCAAAACTCCAGCTTGTTACAATCTGGAAACCCCAAGTATGAAGATACTTATAAAAGATGAGCATAGTTTCTGCACTTCCCCTGGTGTACATTGAAATCCATCTCCATTTGCAAATCCACTATAAACAACCTGCAAATATGCAAAGTGTGGTGACAGCAGTGTTTATCTCAACGGTAAATTCAGGAACAAGAGTTCCAGTTACTGTAAGTGTAGTAGATGAAAAGACAAAATCAGCCTGGCTGAATTTCAGTGCAGCCTGGGTATTTCATGTTTGTTTTTTGCTGTCTTTTTGGTGTTGTTAACTGATTATTTCCTCCACAAGATTTTTTGATCTTCAGTTTGGAAACTAGCTTCATTTCTCAGCACCTTCTCCACTCTTCCATGCTACTGAACAAGGAACTTTTGTTCTAAGAAATATATCTGGGGTGAAGGAGAAATATAATAACCAAGTGGAGCTACCTTGAGTTCAATACTTTAAAGCCAAAACCATTTAAGAAACAGAAAATCCTCCCTTGCCTCCTTTTGCCCCCAAAACTAAACTTGTAAAAAAACATGGGAAAAAATGGCTCTTCAGCACTGCAGAATCATGGAAGGATTGAAGTTGGAAGGGGCCTTTGTAGATCATCTAGTCCAACCTCCCTGTACAAAACAGATTGAAACATTATTCCTGTTTTTTTGTCAGATATCTGGGATGGAATGAGAGGAAGAAATAAAGATCTACATGCCTGATTGGTGCACTAAGCCCTTGCCTTTGTTTAATTAAAAACTCTATATTGCACATCTCTAGTATGGAAATGCAACATTCACATATTTGTGAGGTTGCAAGACTCCGATGGTGTAAACTGTTGTGACTCAGGAGACTAATACTGGCCCAGTTCTCTCCTTTGAGGTATTGGAGCACCCAGAAGGAATTGCTTTATTCAAACATGAGGACTGTGATCCTCACCAGGGCTCATGTAAAGGTAATACATTTCTAAGTAAAATGAGAAAATTTCTTTTCAACAGAATCCGCAATCAGAATTGAAAAAAAACAAACAAAATCATAAACTGAAAAAGTCTCAATTTCTTTATAAAAATAATAACAGAAAACTGTTAACTAGACGCAAAATTCTGGAAAGAAGGAAAGATATTGCCTATACAGAAACAAAACAGTTAATCAGGAGAAAGCACAACGGTGCCACTGCTCAGGTATGTTGCCCCTTTGGGCAAACAGTGCTTTCGCAGGTCTGCTGCTTCCAGAAATGCTATCCCAAAGAAGTGGTTCACAGACACGGGTAAAACACCAGAGTCTGGTGATGACAGTAGTCTCTTGAAAGACGGATGTGGAGCAGGACCCGCTCTGCTGTGCGGCTGGAGCCCTCACGTCTCTTTTTTGGGGCAGAGCTCCTTTTCCTGGCCTGCAGTGCCCAGAGGGGTCTGGCTTCCCCCAGGCTCTCAGTGCCTGAACCTGATCTCATCTCTGGTACCCCCGGGTACTGCGTAGCTCCGTGCCAGGCATCTTCTCGGAGCAAACTCTGTGGTCGTGTCTCCTTGAGGAACCTACACATGGAGAATAAAGCAGCATCGAGCCGCCTTGCAGACAGTGAGCAATACAGGGCTTTCACTCAGTCAGTTAGAATATTTTTTTCTGAGATACTTATCTTTCTTATTTGTTTATAGAGCCTATATGAGTAAGTGTTCTGAATCAGCCTGTCAGGTTTGGAGAAACCAAAATGCCCTGCCAGCTCTATTAGGCCCTGAGACACCTGAGCAGGGCACATGAGGAAGTTACACTGCTTTCAGGTTTCATTAATGACTAGAATACTATATACCAAATACTGTATTCGTACAATGAAATCAAACTGGAACTAGTGCAGATGTGGTAGATGGGGTGAGGATGGAGATGGCTCAGGCAAAGGGAGACCAGCAAGACACGGTCCTTTTCATTAGCAAAATAAAACCCTGGAGAAAATATTCTTTATAGTCATAGATATGAGGTGTGGGGGAGAAATATTTGGTGCACCTGTGTCTAACTAATTTTAATAAATGTATATAACTTATCAGTTAATAGCTTAGGACAGGAAATGCAAAGTTTTTCCTTCAATCAGAGAGTGGGATAATTGAAGAAGGCAAGAGAAGTAAGAAACCCAACTGGTCTGAAGGTGCTGCATTTGTAGAGAGTAGATAGCAAGCTGTTGATGACGAGGTGATAAGGCTTGATGATTTGGTAATATATTTCATCCTCCTGTTCCCTGCGCTATTTTTCATTCCCCTTTTTAATGCTTTCAAGTTCCAACACAAATTCACTGGACAGATTTTTTCCCATGGCCTCCGCTGAAGATGAAATGTATTTGTTTGATTTTCCATATTACATTTGTAGTTCACAATTGATAATCAAAGGTGTTATGTACTGGTTTATGCTTTGTTGCTGCTGTGCTTACAAACTGTCATGTTTGTGAATATAATTCTTACTCAGCTGATTTATAAATGCAGAGATTTTTTGGAAAGCTGTGAAAATTCATATCTGCTTACTTTGGGTGGGGGACCTTCCTCAAAGACTTCTATCTCTACAAAAGGGCTGTTTCTTCCTCTTAAAGATTTTCATATCAACAGAGGCCACTAACCCCTAGATCATTTTGTGATTGAAAGGATGTTTGTTTTTGGTAAATTGTACTGACAACCTCTGCTTTTCTGGTTTCATGATGTCCAGGTTCCTGTTTTTTTAGATTATGGTGCCCCAGAGTCATGCTGTGTTTTTTTTTCTTCATGAAATACTCTGAGAAATAGAAGGGCATATGTCTAGTGTTGTGTGAGAAGGAAAAAAAAAAAAAAAAAAAGGTATTTGAACCACTTGTGTCATGAGCAAAGAAAGAATGTTATTTCCCATGGATTTTCAAGAACAGCAATGGGCTAACTGAGGTATAGCCATGCAGAAAGCATATTATGCCTTCTGTGTTAGAGAGACTACCTTTGGCTGGAAAATCCATGTCCGCTCAGCAGAGTTGCCCAAACTCTTTCACTTCTATGTGTCGCAGGCTTTATAGCATGTTTTCAGGAAACAACTCCAATGCAGTCACTGCTGCATTGCCTTCCAGCTCCTAGCAATCAGCATGTAGTGATTAGGTACATAAACTGTAATCACCTGTAGTTTACCTGTAGTTCAGGCTGTGTATTTATTTCCTTGCAGCCCTTTATTTGAATTACAGTATGAACATGAACTATGATGGCTTAGCACTCCTGATTGCTTTGCACATTTGTATTCCTGTCATGTAAATTTAGTCCCTTTGCCATAACTGTTTTATAGAATAAGAGAGAGAGAGAGAAAAAAAGGGTTTTCAGTATGTTTTTATAACACTCAGTTACACTTGCTCAGAGCCTATGCTGGGCAAATGCTAGATCTTTGGAATGCTAATAATACCTACCAGCAGATAGCTCTGCACAGCAAAGTTTATTTTTCCTCAATCTTGGCAATGACAAAACAGATGGTTCAAGTTTAAGTGATGAGTGAACAGAGGAAAATAACACCTCTCCTTTTTAAAGCCACCCACTTCCATTTTCCCATCTTTTGGGTTTTCCTTGCAAGGTCAGAAAGGATCTTTTTGCTCTTTACCATGTTTAAGTTGCACAGGGAGCTGATGAAAGACCAAAAGGAACATTTCATGATCTACCAACCCTGACTTTCATGCAGCTAGTGGGTTACAATGCAGGCTTTGTAGGTCTCTTTTGAAAGCAGAATGATTTCATTGCTGAGCTGGCCATACCTCAGGGAGACAAAATATACCCAGAGCAAGATGTTATTACTGTAGAGCAACGGATCAGTTTATTGGTCAATCGCAGTGCATATCTATCACACAAGGACAAAGACAGAGACCCAAGCGGCAGGTCAGAATGTGATATCAATAAGGGCTTCTTAAGTTCAATCTTCTGTAGCTGTTGTTACTATTTCATAGAAAGTTAGATAATTTTCACAAGGAAGCTGTGGCTCCGGTAGCACTGTGCAATCCTTATCAATAATGCATGCACAGAATTATGGAATAAACATTTATGGATAAGAGAGACTAAGACAAAGGAGTGGTATTTTGTGCATAAACGACCGGACAAGCTGAGCCCATAAAGAATTTCATTGAACGTATTTGTTGTAGTGATAACGCGCAAGTTAAGTTCACACTTTCCTTCAGTCCCTGGGATGCAGCACTTTGTAGCACTTAACAGCTCCCTTTGCTGGTAACAAGGAAGAAGTGCAATCTGGGAGCGTGAGCCTCAGTTCTGTTGCAGTATCAGGTTTTATTTAGCATTGCAAGCAATAGGTACTCACTGCTGGCTTCAGTTGCGATATAGCAGGACTCTTCACCAGCCCAAAGAAAAAGTAGTATCAGAGTATGAAAAAAAAAAAGGAGTGTGTCTAGTATAAATTTATTAAACAACATGAATCAGATCAAACCAATATACTGTTTGATTTAAACTTTCATTAGTAGTGTATGGCAAATAACAAAGCAAACAATTATGCTATATAACATAGCCAAAATAAGACTGACTGAATAATAAGACTTTCTTATAAATGAATGTTTCAAAAAGTTCCCATTCTCCCCTAAAAAAAAAAAAAAAAAAAAAATTCTCCTTGAATAGAGGCACGGAAGTAGGTGGGACATATTGCCCCATCTGACAATATGGGATGGGATCCCATGGGATGGGATATAGGCTGTGGCTTGCACGCAGTTAGGTCAAAAGCAATTGTTTGACATAAAAACCTTTCCAGGACGCAACATGTTGTTAAAATACATAAAATAAAAGTTAACCAACATTTTTTACAAATTACTTAACTGAAACATTTCCCATAAAAATGCTTTGTGGGAGGGAGAATCAAATCCCTGGCCATGTGTAGCCCTCCACACTGCTGTAGGAGAGGAAGTCATAAGCGGCTATAAAAGCAGCAGAGCAGCGTAAAGTTGTGCTCCTCCAATTTTGCCAGGTCCTGCGGTTACCGAGCTGTGGTCCTTCTTTCAGGGGTCCTTCTTTCAGGCCTTTCCTGTGCAAGCAGGGGGCTTGGGCTCGCTGGTGGGGTCAAACCTCACAGGCTGCGCTGCGGCACCAGGCTGGCGCCTCTCTGCGCAGTGCAGGGATCCAGACAGGTCTGCGAGATCGCCGGGGCTCAGGAAGGCGCAAGGCCGCGGCTCTCCGGCCGGCGGCCGAGCACACAGCGAGGGAGACGTGCCTCTTGCTCCGTCCTTCAACTCTCTGCTCCACATCCACTCGTATCCACTGCTGGAGACAGGATGCTGGTCTAGTGGGACGTTTGATATGATCCATTATAAACGTTTATCTGTTCTTGCGATCTTTTAAAGTGGGTGGAAAAGGAATTTTATAGTCATTATCCTGCCAGAATTCAGGCAGGCTGAAGAGATCCCAGGCAATCCCCTTTTCTTCCTACAGACTTTCTTCCAGAGCTGATAAAAATCTTGCAGGGTTGGGTGTTTTGATTTGCAGACCAGTCCGAGAGCCTCAGATTAAGAATACTCTTGAAAGTATAGCCTGTTCATCATGGCAATGGGAGGGTGCGTGAGGAAAGAGGCATAATTTGAAAAAGGGGAGTTTGGTACTGGGTATAAGAAGAGGCTTTTTTTTTCCTGACTGATTTGGGGACAGTCCCATGGACTGGAGCAGGAACGGAGCAGGTTGCTTGGAGAGTTTGTGCCATCTCTGTTCCTGGAGGTTCTGAAGATCCACCCTGGACACCAGTGACTTCACCAAGAGCTTGTACATCAGCCCACTTGTAATATCTGCATACAGACAGGTGGCATTAGGTGACAAAACCCCAAACTGGACACCTTCTCCAAGTTTTGGATCTAAATGTAGCACATTAACTGTGTGTTTAAACTTCCATTGTACTCGGTTGCCTTAGCATAGTTGCCCAGTGTCCTTTCAGACACACGAGAATATCTGAGACATTTATACTGGATTGTCAAGGCCCTGTAGGTCTGGGCAGGATTTATGGAAGAACCTGGAATTTCTGGAGTGGAAGCTGGAGAGAAATGTGAGTACCCCAGGATATTTAAGTGGCATGGAAATAAGCATACCCCAGAAGTTTGCCCACTCACCAGATATTCGCTTGATAGTCAGCGGAGACAAACAGGCACTTTCTGTAAGTGATTCAACTCATTATGAGGTGTCTGCATTCAAGGGCAAGGCACTTTTTGTCTTCCTTGCTGATGACCAAAATTCTGTGTTCATCAGGCACAAGAAAGAAATCCAGAATAACAAGGTGTCATTTCAATAGGGAGAATTCATAGCATGCCTCGTATCTTGGCAGGTAAACATTTTACTATCCTTCTATTTCTTTCTTGCTTTGGCTTCACCTTCGAGTTACAGGCAGGCAATTCATTCTTGGAAATCCCATTTTAGACCTGTTTCTGTTTTCATTATGCAAGAAGTAATCTAGAGAAAATGATAAAATGAGAGGCTTCAATTACACATGCTCAGGGCTTGTCATGTATTAAGGCATATAATATTGGGAATCTACATCAGAAAAAAATGCCGTTCATCTTTTCCCACGTTGATCCATGGCTTCCCACAGTGAGATCTGTTGTGGTGGCTATTCAGCCATGGTGTCAGTATAATCTCCTTAGGCTCCCTTCATAATCCCTGGAGAAAAATAGTCGTCTTCAGATATCTTAGCTGCTGATTTAGGGTGAGATAAATTTCTTGTGGAAAGATCTGTTGCTGATGAAACGGGAATGGAGGATAACTAAGACAGATTAACTTTGAGTCACCTAAGTTAGATGTGAGTAACATTTATGTTTCTTTTATATTTCCTTTGTTGAAGCTATTTATCCAGGTCCTCTGCTGAGGGAGGAATGTTTCTGAAGCAGCTTCCTCAACATGAAGGCCGTTGCATGCTCTGTGGCACACTATTCATTTTATATCATCAACTATATTGTAATCAGCAATTTGCTCGTTTGCTTTTTTTTTTTTTTTTTTTTTTTTTTTTTCCAGTTTTAAATCAGGTATTCCCTCTCTATGACTTTATTTAGTGATTTTACATTCTCCTGGTTTGTGTTCTCGCCCTGTCAGTTAACCAGATTTTGGGGGGATATTCTGTCCTGCAAAATGAGATTCATTAGTTTTTGTGCTGTTGTGAGCAATATTTTCTACATTAGCCTACAAATGATATGACGGTACCTTTCTTCAAAGAGAACTGTTTTAGAGATGAGCTTCATACCACTAGATGGCAATATTAGGTAAACTACAATCACATTTCTTCCAAAAACCCTATCCTAAACAGACATATATATCAAGACAAAAGGAAACGGATTTCAAGAAAATATTGCTGTATTTCCACACAGCATGTATTGCTGCAGATCTGTCATGTGATAAGATCGCGTTAAGCATAAGATATTCACTTTTCCTCACGGAAGAGGGATTCCTTGTGATCATGTTTTATTGGGTACAAATTACAGTTTTGTGTCTTGTTTTTTCTTCACTTGGATGCCACTTAGGTGTCTCACCTAACTTTTTGTAACTCCTTCATATCTGGAAGTTCTTCTATTCAGATTATTTCTCTTTGCTCATTCTCATTTGGATCCCTGCTCCCATTGCCTAAATAAATTCAAATCCTGCAGATTAAAACCAGTGCTATTGATTGCGCAGGGTGGCCCGGCAGCTGCTCATATTTGGAAAGTATCTCTGAAAGAAGACAGAAAGAGCCTTTGCCAAGGGTCTCTCTGGGCTGTCTTGCAGGGAGCAGTTCAACAGTTTGTTCATCTTGTACAGTTTTAGCTTATATCTTGTTTATTTGGGTTGAAACATGAGATTGTGCCTGCCTAATGCTCGGAAGAATCCCGGCCAGTTTATGGAGGAGCCCGTCCCAGCCCCTCAGAGCCATCCTTGCCGACGGGCATAAACACAGATGGGCTGAAGGCGAAAGGCTCTGCCTCTAAGTGCGTAATCCTTTTTCAAACACGCAAGTTTGAAACCCTCATTTGTGCCTTCCTTTGGGGCGAGGCGAGGGGGGGGACTCTGTGGAAGAGGGATGAGGATGAAGAGAGCCTGCAAGAGCGAACACAGGAGCTGTAATAGTTAGGGGTCATTTAAGACGGCTGGAGAGTCATCAGAAAGTAATGATAAGGCCCCAGGATGAATCACGGGATGTTACCAGCCCTCGGGGGGATATTAGAGAGGTCAAAAAAAGACTAAGGGAACATCAAAGAGGATCATAAAGTCAAGGGAAGAAAGAGAAATTCAGGGGACCAGCAGAGAAAGTAATCATTGGCTAGATATGCTCTTATAAAGCCCTGCGACAGCTTGAAACATTTGTTCAGGCACGAGTCTCTGCCTGAAGCAACTGGTACGGAGCTCTCCGAGAGTCAGTGTGCGCCAGGGCGTCAGTGTGAGAGCGAGAAGTTTTGCTCTGCTGCTGAACCACGTGAGAACAAAATATCAGTAATTTTCTCAAAAGAAAAAAAAAAAAGGCTCTGGGGTGAGAGAAATCAGTGTGCGCTAAAGCTGAGGCTCATATATGAAGGCAAAAAAAGTACTGTGTCCTATAAAGGTCTGTTCAGATTCTTAGTACCGATTCTGCCCCAGAAGTGCCATATGGTCTTTATTTTAGTAGTCTGTACCCCAGCACCCTTTCCTATGCCTCCTGTCTTGAAAATATATAACCAATGAATTCTTGGGGGCCATTTCAATATGTGTGTATAGAGTTCTTAATGTAAAAGGATCAGTATCTCATGCACAGAACCTTTACATATTAATGGCGCACAAATAACAGGTACTGCTAACAAAAAAGATTGGTCAAAGGGGATGTTCTTCAGGGGTGAATTGTAGGAAAACAGGAGACATAAATTTTCCTTTGGAAATACCTTTTCACTGCAGTCGAAACATTGCAGAAGAAAATGTCGGTTTCGTGACATTTCTAAAGGGTAAAGAATAAAAGAATTATTTTCCCTCTCACTTTGTTTCAATAACGTCATTTTTTTTACTATGATATAGTTTAAATATTTTATTTCAATAAAATGAAATGCTTTCTCTTTTGCCTCTCATATATATATATTCTATTATGCATTGCAGTATTTTATTTTCATAGGAACTATTTAGTATTTTTGGTTATAGCTTTTCCAACCTTGTCAAAATAATAATTAGCATTATCAAAATGAAACATCTCATTGCTTCTAAATTAAAAATTGTCTCCATTCTTAACCTGAAGAAAATATGAACTTGCAAATTAAAAAAAAAAAAAAAAAAAAAAAAAGACAAACTTTAGTTCTACCTAGAGACCATTTTAGAAAATTCCGGTATAGAAAGCATTAACATACTCTACTGTTTTCAATTATTCCCTGGGTCTACATTGAATTTAAACCTTCTGTGAATGTCCCCTGTATAACATGAAATGATTACCAGCCTGGGTAAGGAAGCAAAATGTCAGTTGTGGATAGGACTGCAAAATGAGGCAGTGGACTGATGATGGTGAAAAGGTTGAAGCAAATCACTATTAGCCTAGCAGACTAAATGGGTCACTACTGAAATATGGTATAATATCACATCATAAATCATGAGGGCACCTGCAGATTCGTGCATGTGTGATTCCACAGATTCTACAGTATAAAATCCCTTCTTCAAGAAGTGTTTTTTAAACTGGATTGTTGCTGAATTGCTATAAAGCACACCACCCATCAGTTCTATCAGCAAAACTCAAGGGGCAGAAAAATGCAGTGGTAGGTGGGAACCAGTGATCAACACTCATAACCCTGTTTTTGACATCAGTGAAGTCTAGTGTGGACCTGAGTGGAATAATTGTGCAAGGTTTTCTACTGAGATACTTCTGCATTAATTGTAAACTCAGTAGTAACCACAGTTACAGACTTGGAAAAAATACACAGGGCACAAAAAGAAAGGTTGACAACAGGTTTGGCTTTCGGTCTAATTTGTTGGGCTAGTCAGGTCTTGCATTATTTTTTCTTCCTAGTCTTTTATTGAATGTTTTTATTTTTATTTCATAAGCAAAGATGAAACAGTGCACTGAATCCTGCCATCAGCTGTAACTAGGAATGTCCATTAATGTCTATTTCTTAATGCATTTTCCCACAAGGACCAAGAACAGAGGAGGTGGTGTTTCCCAGCAAGTGAAGGGCAAAGATATGATGAGTACAGCTGAGAGAGGACGACAGCTGAGCTTTAGATCACATTATCATCTGCAGGCTCTAAAGAAGATCCGTGATATCTGTCTCCAAGGATGAGAACATCAGGGATGTTCAATGACTGAACTAGTTCAAGAAAGTTCATGTTTTGAAATTTGACTTGGCCAGGATGCCACCAATTCTTTGGGTCAGCTTGATATGTGTTGGCAAGATATAACAGAAGAGTATATTGAATAATTTTCATTATAGATTTAAGAGAAATCCCCATCTAGATTTAAGAAACTAACCCCATCAACAAATTAATAGCATTTCTGCTAAGCTATCTAGTATGAAAAATCAGAGAATTTTGTTTTGTTTTTCACTAATGGACTTTCTATTTCTTTCTCAGTATTTCTTTAGCTCACCTCTTCGTAGATATGTTTCCCTTCTCAGTGAGGAAACTCCATTTTAGGAATCTGCTTGGCAAATTCTTCATGGAGGAGCAAAATAAGGAGGAAAAGTAGTTTTGTAGTAAAATGCCCTTATTCTGCAGAAATACATATATCATAGGAGCTACACAAGAGGGTCTGAGGAGTTATCAAACCCCTTTGGATTTCTAAATTTACCAATTTTGATGTCATCTAAGGTGTTACCTCCGTTTCTGCCTACCCTGTTTGACCACTGCTGCTGCAGGTATGGAGGATATTAAGTCCAGTAAGCTTGGGTGTGGATTTCTTCTTTGGATATCCCAAATTTATTTGCCAGGAGACATAGTCAGAGTCTCTCTCTACATGTTTTGTTATACTCTTGTGAAGGATTTTCAATTCCTTCACTCGAAACAATTTTGACCTAGCAGGTTAAGGTACATGAAATGCTATGCTACCTTGGCCAGCTTCTGATGCTTCTCTAATCAGTGGTAAACTACCACTGTACAGATCAGTAAAATATGAGTAAAGACAGGAAAAAAAATGCTTTACTCACCAGTTTGCTCCTTCACAGCGTGTATGCAGTCACTCTCAGCTTTACTAGGGGAAATAATGCCTCTTGTTAAAAATAAGCAAAGAAAAAAATGTCCAATAATGCCCTATTCCAATTATTACTTTAGGAGAAAATCTCTTACTTTTTTTTTTTTTATCATAAAAATTCTATGAAACCTACTCTAACCAACTGCACAAATCTAGAAATCTCTTTTTGGGGTGAATCTTCAGAGCACAAGTAAAATATGACTGAGAGCTGAGTTCTATTTCTTAATGCAAAAACTGTTCACTTATCTCATTGCTAGGAAAATCTGCATATGAACTGATTTCTTAGGTTTCCAGCACATTCAATGAATCCTTCACTATCAGCATGAAGTTGTGATCTGAGGAGAGGAGAGGAGAGGAGAGGAGAGGAGGGCAGGTGGGAAGAGGAGGATGGTATTTGCAGCAGCGTGACTTCATTTTATTACTTCAGTTCCATCACCACACCATGTTCTGGTTGCAAGAAGCTCATTAATAAAGATGCTTGGTACAATTAAAAGGAACGTACGTTTTCGCATGAAGCAAATGTATAAGGCATAGGGACAATCAAATGCATTTTATACAGTTGCAGTGTGAGTACAAATAATGGCTTTATTTTTCCCTGTGTATTTTTTTAATCAGCCTGAGGCACAGTGGGGGGTTTTGCTTCAACTTTCCAATAAGGAAGGAGGCATGATTAAGGGGGTTCTGCCTTCAAAGCCATGCTATGTCCAGAGGGAGTCTCCTCCTGGGCTTTTGGCATTGGAGGATCTTTGAAGTTTTTTGGATTTTTGCTTATCAGGTGGTCTTAGCTCATACCAGTGTTTCTACCGAGCTGGAGCTGCACAGCGTGGCAGGAAACCTACCTTTCTGGAGTACAGAAGCCACAGGAAAAATCATACTTTTACAGGATGATTATATTTCATATGGGAGCACAACAGTTTCTAGATATAGAAGAGGAATATCTACCAGACAGAAGAAACTCTGAATTAAAATCTAGCATTTAATAGTTATGGGAACATCAGTCCGAATCTAGCCGTTAGAGGGCAGAATTGATTAAGTAATACCTGGCTTTTAGTGCTATGTAGCGTATGCCCCAAAACAGATGGTTTAAAGAACAGATACCAAGTAGCAGCTGGTGCTTGTATATATTCCCAAAATACTGTACCTGGCCTACCTGCAGGCACTTTGAACTAACAGAGACCACAGTATTTGTATATCATTTCCAGAAGCAGCCCTTCAGGGACTGGGGATCAGAGCATCAATCAATGAGCACTGTTAGATCTTTTCTAGGCATGTGTCTTTGAAGACCTGTACCTGTGTAAATATTGACCATGATGATACTGCCTGGCTGCCCATTTTGGCACTAGCACAGGTACAATCCACTGTGTGTTTCCTCAAGCACCACTGCGTTCAGGGGTATCTGTTCTGAACTGAATTATCCATTTCAAGATGTTTCTCTGGACGTTAGCTACTTCATTAATTCGCTTGCTATTTGCAGATCATTACCAGCAGTTTATTTCTGTTGGAGGTGATTTATTAGAAATAGAGCCCTTCTCCCATGTAATCTCAGTGCGTTCAGGTACTGGAACTGACAATCCCTACCTGCCAAAACCACCTAGTTTCATGAATTCATGCCCTTTTGTGAATAAAAATGTCATTTTTAAAAATGACATTTTTAAACTACCCAGAAGATTATAGTTAACTTCAACATTAGCTTTCCAGTCTTTCTCTTCCAATTTAAACTTCCAGTAGTCTAATTGCTCTTCCCAAAGTGTGCACACTTATAGCTCCACCTTAAACTCTTTGTTAGTGCCTGTCTTTCATGACAGCTAGTTCACTAAGAAAAATTATAAAAAGGGACTTTAACAGAATTTAGATCATCTGCATCTAGGGTTATTAATTTTATGGGTAGAAATAGTGCTGATATATATATCTCTTCCAGTTATTCATCAAGTTGTTTGCATGTTGCCTCTATACATGCCCAGTTGCAAAAGAAACTTAGCAGATTGTAATTTCTTCTCCAAGTGTTCAGTTTGGTATATCAATCCCTTTACTGTCTTTCAAAATCTCATGTCAGATGTTTGTTATTCTTTCACCTACAAGCATATACAAATTCTGATATTAACTCGTAGTTTCATAATTGATCTGTGTTTCACAACTGACTTCACCTTATCTCTTCTTCATGAGATATTTGGATTCATGCCACCTAACATTAAATATTTACTTCTGAACTTGGCGCTGTGGGATCCCTCCATAGTCAGTGGAAAGCAATAGTCACTAGACTATTCTAGAGGCAATACTGCAATCAGAATTGCAATATTTCACCACCTGTTTGTACAAGCACTGAATCCAATCTGTGTCTATTGTGATAGAGAGAAATAAGAGTCAACAAATGATATGTGTTTTAAAGGTGACCACAACAGATGCTTATAGAGTTACTGCTCAGGATGACAATGTGTTAAAAAACAGTGGTGGGAAATCCCATTAAGCAGATAGAACAACATAAAAATATACTTTTAATAATGAAAAAAAAAAAAAAGTTTGATTAATTTACAACAATTAACTGTGATAAATATGGTTAAAAGAGCTTTTTTTTTTTTTTTATTTACCTACCAGATGATCATACTTCCCTTAACAAATAATTTCATCGCATCTGGTAGGCCCAAAATTTACACTAAAACAGGCAATAAGATAAACCAGCAGAATTCTACTTCTCTAATTACCTATGGTAGATTTTAAGGTCTGCTTCCTCTCTGTGCAAACTTTGATGGTTATTTTGGTGTGGAAGACATTAGCAGTATCAATTTAATCAGTAAAAGCAGAAAAGTCTCACTAGCAAATTCTATTACCACTTCACACTCTTCTTTCAGAGCTCTTACTCCTGATGATCTTAAATAACTCTGGAACAGATTTATTTATCCTTTTGCTGTGTTTGTGTCATTTGTTTATTTTTATAACCACAAACAAGCACTTTGCTATAAAGCAGATACAAATTGGCTTTAAAGCTTACTTTGACAGTATTCCTTCTGTTATTTGCTACACACTGTAAGTCATCAGTTGATGCACTGGATGAATTTCTAAAGACATGTTCTGAACTGCTAGAACCTTTTAGGTATATGAATCCTAGTTATTTTTTTAATTGTACTTCTTGCTACTTCTCTAAAATTGTAAGTCAACAGCTGTCCACGGTGTATATCCATGAGATACCACCCTTGATTTGGTATAATAGACAAGCTATAACATTAAACCTGTTTCACTCAGATTCAAAGGAACAGCACAAATGTTTCTGGATTTTCACTCTCTAACACAGCTAATGGGCTATGGCTTCTCTTTCAAAGGGAACAGAGTCCAGGGAATCACTAAAATACAGTGAAAAAAAATACTCTTTTTGTCTCAATGGCTAAATAACATTTTTTTCCTTCTTTTCCTTCTTGTTCTTACAGACAAACCTAAAATCAGTTACAGTAATTTTAGTATTTTGAGTCACCCCAAAGAGGTGTTCTGTGGCACTTTATCTAATTTTGATCACATACATGCTATTCTCAGCACTTATTAATTTCTGCTTCTGTTCTGCTCCATAGGAGGTTACAGTGTCAGTAATTTTTTTCTCATTGAAATAATTAGAGAAATGCTTTCTGTTCTCAATATTTTGCAGCCTAAGGACAGCATAGAAACCAGTCAGGTTAGCACATTGCTTCAGGTAGCTGAATTATGAACTTTAAAAAGTGAGCCATGTTGATTGGACCCACATGGATATTCTTTCTCTGGGCAGATGAACCGAACTGAACTTCTAGAATCAGTGTTAGTACGAATAGTCATAATTTCAAATTCAAAAATACCTTCGCAATATTCCCTGACAAGTGTTTTTTCAGGGAAATTCCTGATATTAAAATATGGATTCAAAAGTTGGTAAATGTTTGCAAAGCAATGTCAAAAAAATAAAAATAAATAAGTCCTACACTAGGACAGGGACACCCCTGAAGGACTGCCGGCGTGGGTTAACCTTGTCAGGGCAATGGGAAAGGAGTAAGAAGAAAAGAGCGGTGGAAGAAAAGACTAAGAAGCAAGAAGTGGCAGTAAGAATCCATTACATGTGGACTCCAGCCTCCCGTGTCACCTCTCCCGTCACCTCAAGACTGTTTGGCTTGTGACAGCTCTCCAGTACTAGAAAGACACTGAGGTACTGGAATGAGCCCAGTAGAAGCCACCAAGCAGGCGGGGAGCTGAGCACGGGGTGTATGGGGAGGGAGAGCTGGGCCTGGTCCGGCTGCGGAGCAGGAAGCTCTTGGGGAATATTACTGTCACCTACAGCTACTGAGGGGAGCGGGTTGGTCTGCTTCAAAATTCAAAATGTAGTGGGCCAAAAGGAAGTACACTTCATGTGTAAAGCCAAAAATGTGTTATTGAAACCTTAACAACCAAAAGCTAATGAAAAATGTATTATTACAGGAAAAGAAAATAAAAAAATGCTTCTGAAGTTGGTGACTGTGCTCTCTTCTTACTCTCTTGGAGTCTGCTTGGAGTCATTTTTGTGTGTTTGCTAACACACTTTTACACCTTGCTCTTTTCTTTCATTCCTTTGCATATCTTAGTCACACTGGAAGTTATTATGGTGCATACCTTTTTGCATACCTTAGATACTATCTCTTGTTCTCTTAGTTACTCCTAAAGCCACTTTTGCCCAGCACCAGATCTGAACTTCTTTAACTGTCAAGATCTGAGCTGTTTTTAGCCACGGGGTCTCCAGTGCCAAGCCTGTGCCCTGTCTTTTCTCATCCTTTACCTGCGCTCCTCTATTTCACACCATGTGTTCCCATCTCTCAAGGCCTTTGCCGTTATGGAACGTCTATTTCTTTACGCTACATCATTAGGTTAGAGTCATAAATATTTCATTTTACAAAGAACAACTGCTTGCTATTACTACCTATAGAGAAACTATGGTTGTACCATACAAAGATAAGGAAATGTAAGATGAATTAGAGATAGCTACCCGGTCAGAATTAAATTTACTACTAGAGCTAAGCCAAATAAAGTGCAGGCAAGTTCAGACAAGGCAAGCCTAACAAACCTCAGTCCTGAGGCCTCGCAAACTCAGTACAGTGCTGATGGTCCGTCACTGGCAATGGCAATACTTCATTTACAATGTCGTAGGGCTGCAGCACAGGGAAGATGGATTTGGATGCTTCTCAGAGGGGCATGCTGCTAGCACAAGAGGCAATGGACACTACTAGGAACACAGGAAACTCCTATTAGGAACTAGGAAGATTTTGTCACCATAAGTGCGGTCAAAACCTGTAGTAGGTTACCGGAAAGGTTGTGAAGCAGGGTTTTGATAAGAGACCTCTAAAGATCTCTTCTAACCTAAATTATTCTCTAAGACCATGATTCACGGCTGATTTTTTTTTTTTTTTTCATTAAAATACGCTAAAGCGGTAAAATATTCAAGAGCATTTAAGGAATTCTATGGGAGCAGGTTCTTCTGATCAAGTTCATGTTCCTGCCCTGTGTGGTTCAGAGCAGAAATTTCAGTTTGCCATGTAAAGTGCCTAGCTACCAGGGCCCAGTAAATCAGGCCCAGGTTCATTTCACAAAGCTTCAGAAACTTAAATGAAGCCTATAATTTATGAGAAAGCCACCCGGATCACTGTGCGTATCTGGCAAAGAAAGACAAGCCCTGACAGAGAACAATTCAGACCTTAGGCAGGCTGAATCCGTCTCTGGAGGTGCAGATTTCCTTATATGATCTGAGATAAAGGAAGCCAAAAATGTCGGTACATCTACCTTCACCCTGGATTAGTCCCATCTTATTTTGGTACAGAACTTTTGTATTTTAGTGCTTTTATAGCTAATGGAGGAAGATGGTATCATCAGTGGTTATTTCAGATATAACCTCAGATGGGTTACCCTCAGGCAGGGTCTATTTTGATTTTTTTGATTTGCAGAGGCTGTACTCCTAAGCTGGATGCTCAGTGAGAAGCTATGTGGGATGAGTCTACACTCCAGATTTCTATTTCCTTCTTTCCCCTCCCTCTTTTGTACAGTTCGTGGTTAATTATTTATTCAGAATTGACCCTTTCCCTCCCACCCCTGCCCAACAGGAAAGATTCCTTCGCCAGTCTCTGATTTCTGGCAGTCAAGTGACAGCGACGGTTACCACTGATGATTTGGAATCCCCCTGTTGACTTGGGATGCCTCCAGTCCACAGCTGTGTGTTCCCTTCTCCTCGCCCCCTCATGATTCACAGTGCGATTCGGATACGATTTGATCACTCGCTGTGCTATAGGAGGAAGCATCCTTCTATTGCACCAGCATAAGGTCAGACAAAATGATAACAATATCAGTGAAGGGGTTTTTTTTTGCCTAAAAATCTGCAGTGGTTGTTAAATACACCTTTTCTTGTCAGCTCCAAAGAAAATTGGCTGGAAAACAAGAAACTCCCCTTTCCTCCACAAGGCCTGTGGGCCGCATGAAGGTGTTCCTTCATGGCCTGCTTACCTTTGGGCTCTGGGATGTTACACACTGGAGGATTTCTAGAGCTGCTTGGCATGATCAGCACTTTTAATATCAGCTTCTTGTCCAAAAGACGTTAGGGCAATTTCAACATCATGTAAGCAGAGCAGTGGATTTGGCTATTGGCTCCGTTTCAATATTAATACTTCAGTGAGGCTGGCATGTGACTGCAGTTTGGAAACCTTTTTTTGCTTGAAAGTGTGTTCTGCGTGACTAAATACCGTGTTTGTGTTTGCAGATCTAGAACTTTTCTAGAACTTTTTCTAGAGAACTTTGTAGCTTAGCAAAACAACTTATCCTGCTTCATAATCCTTGCTAGATGAATATATTCCAACTTGTCTTAATAGAATTTAGTCAAGTATCTGAATATTGATATTTATACCTGACTTCAGGCACCAACATATATCAATATTGGGTGCTGGATTAACTGTCCAAGCAACTTGGCAGCAACCCAGCATTGCTGAATATAAAAGTCAGAATACTTTTGGAAAGTGAAGTTGTTAGGTTTCTCTTTAACCTGAATAGAGTTTGGAAACAGTGTTTCAGCTGGGAAAAAAAAACAAAAAAAAAGAGTTTATAATAAACTTAGGATCTGATGGGATCTGAAAAAAGAGATAAGATCATTTAAGAAAAGATCTAAACTTAGGATCTGATAAAAAACATACTGTTCTAACTACTGAGACTGACGTGACAGCCTTTCCTCTATAATGTGTCAATTAGAGATTAATTTCTCTTTTCAAACAGGTAAGGCAGTTTTGTCTGTAAAGAGGAAGTCTAGGCTGGTAGACAATTGTGAAATTTTGCAAAAAGACTAGGTAACCCCTTGAATAAAACTTAATAAAGGTGGAGAACTTCACTGTGTGAGTAGAGGAGAACTACAAAATGAGCATACAAATCAGAGAGCGCTGCCTGACTGCAGTGTGGTCTTCTGGGAGATCACAGGTTATCTTTACGTACTGCTTCTTCATCAATAACAGATGAGCTACTATTTCTTCTTACATGTCATTGCCCTTTCCTCAAAAACAAAAGGACGAAGTGGGGTAGTAGGGGGAGGAAAGGGTGAGGGAAACTTCCATGAGAAGGAATAATTGGATTAGTTTTTAAGCTATACTTGTACCAACAAGACTGGGGGAGCCTAGTTTGATATTAGACGAGTAAGTGGAATAAATGTTGGTTCATTGGCTAGAAAATTTTAAATTTGAAAGATTTAATTCACAGAACCAATAAAATAAAGAGAAACATAGACCATTTGTGCTCCTGTTATTGATTATACCTGAATTTGGAATGTAATAAATGACGACATGCCAGTTTTTCTTTCTTTTTTTTTTTTAACCCACTACCCACGTGGGAGTTGGGAGGACAGCGGAAGCAGTTCCTAGCCAGGTATTTGGATTATTCACTTTTCGCTGCTGATTCTTTCCAAAGACGAGTTTTCTAGAGAAATATGCAATCGTCATTTGATGTGACAATAGACTGAAGTGCATGAGGTGCTTGACATGATGATTAAAAAAAAAAAAAAAAAAAAAAAAGATAAATACATGGCCTGATAATCCAGCAGCGAACTCCATAGATTTTTTTAATACATCAGCCTTGAAAATACATACTGGTCCATCTGAAATGCCTGAATAGCGATAGATAACGGTATAAGATTTTCTAATATCCGTTTAGGGCATTCAGAAGACAAATCTATTTTTGACAAAGAGGATGGCCTATCAGAATAAGGGTCAAAATAGTGAATGCCTTCTAATTTATATGTAGTTGTGGAAAGGGAAGGAAAGGCTATCATACTGTTTGCTGTAGACTGTGCTTGTAGCTGCAAAGTCTTCTGTGATAAAGGGCATTGTGAGGCTGACGCCACTTCATTTATTTGCTGAAATGTGTGATATTTAGTGCTTTCTGCAGGAGCAGCCTATTTTTGTAAGTTGTCGGATAGTCAGATAGGATGTTCATTTGCAGATTAGGAAAAGAAGGTTTGATATACCCAGACAGCCAGAAGGATTACTTTTTGATTATGTGTAATATCCGTTCTTAGAACCTCCTCTGAAAAATGAAAATCAGACAACTGAATGCATTTATGAAAGTGGAGTTTAGACAAATAAGTATGTGTTCACCCCATGTCTGGTGACAGGTATTCAGGCTCTGCTTACCCTAATGAATTAGTGTCCAGGTACACACCTTGGCACTGGAACTTGATACTATAAATTACTAAATTGTTAGAAGGTGCCTGGAAGAGTTTTGACCAGGGCCAATAAGCATTTTCTCAAACAATTCCCACTTTGAGAGTTAATATGCATTAGGGATTGTTGGATAGGCAGGCTGAGCACAATCAAACTGCTTTGGACAGCAGGGGAGTTTTATGTCTATGTAGCGACGTCTTCTCTGGTGGCAAAGTCATGCCATCGTTTTACTCTACTTGTATATAAAACAGTGGCTAGTTTTTAGTAGTTAGCAAATATCTTCTACACTTTTTCCAGCCCTATTGCAAGTACCAGCTCCTTTTCCAATGTCAGCTATTTACCAAAGGTTTCCTGGCTACTAGGAGAGGAAATCTGAATTTGCTTTCCCAGTTTTTTTTCTTTCCTTCCTTCTCTTCAGCATCATGTCACTCTTTCATGTTTTAGACACTACAACATTGAAGAAGGAAAAAGAGATGGCATCTCTGTTGCTGGTAGGTTGCATATAGAAGCAGTAGAGATATGCTGCTTCATGTCAGCCACAGTACAAGAATTTATAGGTCTGAATTGCTAGCAAATGAGAGGCTTAAATGTAAAAATATTGCTTAGGTGTATCTCTGTTTTGAGTACAATTTGAGGTGCCTTAGTGATCTCTGACTTTTTAGAAGGGTGAAGTAACATGTTGATTAACATTTCTAAAAACTGATCCTCTTCAGTTATGAAATTTTATTAGGAAAAGAATTAGAAAAACAAAATATTAGATTACTTAGAAAAACTCCTAAAATCTTATTAGGTGGTTGGAAGGAAAGGTTGCACAAATAGGTGCAACAGAGCCTTCATGTTAGTTAGTGCTTTTGGTGATTTGTGACTATAAAAGGATTAAAAGAATCCATGTGGTCTAAGGACACTACATAGAAGGAAAAAGTATATAATGAAGGCAGAGGATAGTATGGTGCTTGGATAGCAAAACAGCAACAATATTGTAAACTGCTGTCTTTAATCTGGTTTCTATTTAAAAGAAGATTCACTGAGCCTTTCTTTATAAGTAGAATTTCCAAATTTCTTTGTAAATCATCTTGACGCATTTTTGGAAGCTGTGCATAGGTAGGAACAAGTAGAGCACACATCAGTTTTGTCTTAATCCTTAACCTTACACCTGACAGTGAAGAACAAGATTCTCTGATGTTCTGCAGCATATATTTAATTTCTAAGAACTTTAAATGTCCTGGAAATGACAAAAGTAAGCAACACATCCATAAAATAGGACATCAGTCAGTTTCTCCCTGCTTTTGAATCACAATAATAAAGGCAGTATTTTCAAATGGGAAACTGTCTCTTTTATTTATAGATATTCAACTGGAAATAAGGGAGCAGTAAAATGTTTCCTCTGTATCTTTTTTTGCTGTATGAAAATAGGGTTACAGATCAATTGATTTGCCATCAGAATTGATTAGGTGGCTCTCGTGCTATCTCTATTGTGACAGTAGACCCGTACTCATATAGATCTTTCATTAGAGCAGCCACTGAAATGCAAAGGTTCATTGCATGCCTAAATGGCTTGTAGCTGACTCATTAGGACGTTAACTAACCATTAATAATTTTTAACCTCAAACCTTGCTGATGAAATAAATTATAGTCACGTTAGCCAAACAAAATAACCTTAACCTCCTTAACAAGCATATAATTATGTGAATTTATTGCCATCTGATCCCATTGAACTGAGGGGTTCATTTTCAGAGCTATGAAGGGGGGAGAAGGGAATACATCACCCTCAAGATAAGTGAATACTGGGAGTCAGATGCCTCAGTCACTGACGAATGAACCCACAGGGTCTGGATTTCTCTAGTTAATGCCCAAACAAAATTATTTTACACAAGAAATGCTTCCACCTCACGCAGTATCAAATCTGTTCCTACTTGTTTTTAAATGTTCCTACATTTCAGAAATTAGCTGCATGTATAATACGGCCTTCCTCATCTCACCATGGTACCAAGGCTTCACACAGACAAACAGAATATAATAACAATAAGCAATAATTGAGTGAGAAGGCGGTGGAAATTTTAGTCTTAACATAATCTTTTCCAGCTCCCGAATTCTATACGTGTGATGCAATGATCTGCCTAAATTGAAGTGAAGCAAGAGTATAAAAATACCATGGCATATGTTCTGAGAAATAAAATAAACTCATGTCAGTGTGCTTCCCTTGGAATGATGCCAGCTAAATACTGATTATTATCAATAATACAAACAAAATATGTTACAAGCTTTATACAGAGCTTAAAAATAAGAAAAAATAAAATAAAATCTTGCGTTACCACATTGCTGGTATCCCAGCAGGTCAGCTATAATGAATGCAGCAGTTCTCACACATAATTTTTTATAAGATAACTTGCTTGAAAATGAGACAGTCAATAGACTCATTTGCAGGCACATTTCTCTACAGGAAAAAAACAGCCATAATATAGTTTCAATTGCTTCTTTTGGGTGTACAAAAAGTGAATGCTGGGAGAGGAAAAAGACAACAATAATATAAATTTAGTGGCAGATGTGCTAGAAGGAATGGAAATGTAGTAACACTGGTAATTAGAGCTAGACTCAAAGTCTACTGTTTTCACAGAATAATGGGTACAACATTACAAAAGGTACAATAATGTGGATACTTTAGTAAATGAAAATCATTGTTGCTAATTAACATGGCAAGATATATTGCCCTGGAATATCACCCTGGCCATGATAAGTGTAAAAATAATTTTATATTTCTGTAGCACAGTGTTTAGGCATTAACATTTCATGGAATATACAAGTTTAGCTGAAGGGTAAAATACTTGTCTCAAATAGATTATAAATAATTACGATTGACTGTGCATTACATGAGTCATTCATTTGCTAAAATACCTGGCAACCTGTTAAAAAACACTTTCATTGCTGCACCTCAAAAATCCAGTTAAGAGTTGCATTTGATGGGGATTAATACCACTTCTGTTCACCTATCTTCCCAGGAAGGGTGGTCTGGAAAGCCAGAAACTTTGCATTTTGCAGCAAGGCTCGTGTTATAAAAAGGAAACTAATGCCCAGGGCCAGGCCTTTCAAATGCATTTTAATTATTTTCAAGGCACTGTCAGAAGTTTGATACACGTTCGTGGAGTCATGCAAATACCTCTTTGTGGAATATATGTCCTATTATACCCTAAGGCACTGAACGGATTGAAATATACATTGGTGAAGTTAGGTGTCATAATACAGTGGGGTAATAAGAACATGCCTCCATCTTACGCAATTAGAAAACTACCTCTAAATCTGCTGGTTAGCATGGCTGTGTTTTATATTTATGAAGGAGAAAGTGTTCTGTCTATTTTCTCAAAAAAAGTGTTATTTGTAGAATGCTGAAAAATAAGATGTATCTTGCAACTGCTAAAATCATTTAATTTCATGTTTACTCATTAACCCTTAGAGCATTTCCATTCAATGTTGCAGGGGGTCTGCAAAAATTTATTCAGTTCCATATCCATATATTGAGGTAAGGACACATGAAGCCAGGTAACTAGTTTCAGAAAGAAATATTAATTACTTGGAGTGAATCTATGACTTCTGCTACTAAACTCATTAGTTCCTTAGTTACAGTGCTGTGATAAAACAACTCAAAAAGATTTTTACACATGTACATGAATGTAATAAAGTCAGCAGGCACACTAAACGCAGCAAGGACTGATTTAGTTGTTTACTGGATTTCTTGCTTGGAAAACATAGGGTCTAATAATAGGAGATTAGCTGGTAGGATTTGAATGGAGTTTACTGGGATTGCTGTAGGTAAATATAAAGCGAGAAGTTAGTCATAGACCTTTCCAGTCCAATCCAATCCAGTCTCTGTGTGTCTGTTGTGAACTAAGCAACAGACTTTATAGCCATTATAACAAGAGGGGATCACATGTATAAACACGGGTACCCAGTCCTGCTTGAAGCTGCCTGAGATGATATAGGGCTTTGAGGAGATGTGCACCAAGCAGAAGCAGCTAGAGTCCTAGTTAATCTAAAATAACAGCACTAAGATACCACCTCAATAGTCAAATAATGACAGGCTGATAGATCATATTCAGCTATAATATAGCAATATAATTTGGAGAGATTCTTGACTGATTTGAAGATAAGGTCACAAAGGTAATTTTAAGGCTAGATTCAACTCGGTTGTATATAGGAGTAGTATTTCAGCTCTGATTCGACAACAAAATTTAGATTTCTTCATATAGGTGTCACCATGGGAGCTAAAAGTCTAGTTCCAATCATAGCCAGGTAAGATCTAGTCAGTACAGTCACCCAAACCTTAGAGTCTTCCATCTGACCAGTCCCTAGGAGCTCAACATAATTTCCCAGAAATTTGGATCAAGTATTATTGAGCTCCCAACAGGAGCTCCTGCTTTAGGAAGACTGGTTGTCCCAAAGGTCCTGTGCTGTATATGTTAGCTCAATATGGAAGTCTTGGACAACATAGAGCAAGTCAGATGTCATAAAGTGCCTATGGACAAACATCTGGATCTTTCCCAAACACCCTATTGATTGTCATGGGAGCCTGAATAGTGAGCTTATACATACATTAGTATGTGGAGACGCTAGGTGTAGGCAACTGAATTTGGAGCTGAACCCCACTAACCCTGGGTCATGTAAAATGAAAAACCTGATCTAAAATAGATGGTCACCTAGGGTTTTAGGTGAGTTGAATTGTGTTTGTCAAGTGCCTGCCTCTGCATGTGCAAGTCAAGGAGCCTTCTTACCTGAAACGGGCTGGACTCCAGACTTCTAAGTAACAGAAATTAGGTCACTCTGAATTCAGTTTAAATCTTTATATATGCCGGAAACATCTATTAGAATAATGCAGTTGTTCATTATGGGGTTTATAATATTATCAAAATCAGTTACATATAATACACAGTTTGAATGAGATATCCCTTTAATTCTTTGCCCCTTCTGGAAAATTTCAGTGATGTACTAGAGGTGCTTGTGGGACTCCCCACTATTGGCCACCTTTCTGAATAGAGGGTGTTTTCCCTCCCTCAAAAGATGCTACTTCCACCTCCTCAGCTGTTGCCAAGTCATCCCAACTAGGGAAGTGTTATTATTAAGTGTTATAACAAATTAATTAATAATGAAATTATTTCCTGAGAACAAATATTTTGGCTTTAAATTTAACTGTCATGCATTTCTCAAACAATTTCCAAGATAAAAGTTTTCTACAAGCCTTTTTGTCACTCCCATCCCTTTTTCAGAGTTTACAGTATATGGCTGTGCTGTGCTATGCTGCCCTACAAAGGATCTTCGTGTGCACATGGGATTTTTCAAAAACTGAGCAGCAGCACCATCCTCAGCACCATGCAGAATGGGTCCAGCTTTGTGAATCAGAAACTATAATGTTTTCCAGTGGGCTTCCTCCAGGTTATCCATATCCTCTTTCTCTTTTGAAAATGTGGCAAAGTATAAACAATATACTAGCTTTCTGTTTCATTCTAAATTGGAACAGAAGCACCTATATATATATATACATACACACACATATATAACAGCAAGTTGGATAAATGTGATGGCATTGCTTCAAAATTTTGCATAAATAAAGTTAACGTGACTTCTTGGATTACCCTTAAAGTGAGATTGCCTGCATAAGAGAAGTTTCCTGAAAAAGATACTTTTTAAGAGAAATGCTTTTGCTTTGTTTTTAAGCAACTTTTCCCTCTTTTAAACAGAAATGCTTTTAGACATTTTAACATACACTTAGCTACGGATTTAATATGCCAAATAAGGCAAAGATTAGTCCAGACACAGTTCATGGATCTGCAAATTAAATATATATATCAAAACCAGAATCCAAAAGAAGATGGAAATTAGTATCTGCCTCATGTGATCTCTCATGAAAGGTGATACACTGTGAGAAATGATAATTAAATAAGACTCATATAGGTTTTGATATACAACTTTCTGAATTTTAAAATAAATCGTTGAAGGAAAATGATGATAGGTTTGTCCAGCTGGTAAGATTTTTAAAAGACAGCATCACACAGGCCTCTCTTTCATTTCACTTCTATTTTATGTACTCATATAATTTTGTCTCAGTATTATTTAGAAAATAATTTAAACAGAGAATGTCAACCATCATACACCTATATCCTATAATTATAGATCTCACCACACTCTTTGAAAAACTTCCCCTGACTTCCATTTCTGAGGAAAAAAAATGTGATGATAAAACTTAAATGCCAAGTTTTGTGTGAAGGTTGTTCATTAAGTCAGATCTTACAATTAGACTTTGTAACAGAATATTTTTAGAGATTAATATAGCATCATTTTGATTTTTTGTTTTCCAGGGCTAAGAGGGCATGTGTGATAATAACTTGGCTGTAGTCTTCAAATGTATTTAATAAACTATGTCCTGCATAAGATTCAGCTAGAGGGTAACTGAAAACATAGAACAATACTTATTTTTAAAGATCAGTAATGTCTATATATCTCAGAAAATCTAGTAAAGTGATGTATGCAGTCAAGCATTTCATATTTTGGCAATTACCATCTGTCACTGAAAGGAATATGTCATTTCTCACTGAATTGCTCAATTCTCTGTTACCTGCTCTACCACGCTTGCCGGAAGGGCCTCTACTTACACTGCTAAGTTACCAAAAACTTCAATTGCTTTACTTAGGAGGCCATTGCTTTCACCACAGCTAAGTTATTTTTCCTGGTATGCAAGAAGATGAGTGAAAATAGTAAAAAATTGAAAATGAACAGCAGATTCATATGAATTTTTGTAGCTGCTGCTTTTAAAAATCAAATCAAATTTGATACAGTTCAACAGAACAAGAAGTACTGGCAATAAGCATAAAGCTATATGTAACTTATTCTCTGCATCTACTTTTTTCATTTATAAAATAGGGGCAAATGTTGTTTTGAGACTTCTTCAGCCCAGGGAAAACAAAATCATCTTTATTATATTGATTTCATGATGTCTCTTCTTTGTCTTCGATGTCTCAAAGCATCCATCTCTTTTCTATTAGCTGCTCCATCACTTTGGAGCATCCATGGCTTTAATCCTCTATAAACACCAATCTCAAGTTACATGTTCATTAACCCCGGTGTCTGTATTTTCTGTGTGATGAATTGCCCCACCTCTTCATTAAGTTTCTTCTTGAAGCTCTGGTTCTCCTCTTAAGCCAATAAGTAACAAAATATGTCTATATTACAAACTACTGGGATTTCAACATAAGACAGAGTGTGGGCATAAGGGTTTTCTGGTAGAGTTCTTTCTACAAAAATGTCTGCTAAGATATTTATACACTTATCAGTGAAAAATTAAAGAATGCTCAGCTGCGACATTTTATCGAGCTGTTGTGGTTTTTGGAGGATGTTGCCCTAAACTTTCTTTATCTTTCACTGAATTGAGTCCCGAAGGAGGTTCAGCAGTTGTACGCATTGTTTGTCATGTAGGGATACTTTTATTTTCTTAAAATAAACTCGGAGTGTCTGTGTATTCACAATTTTGTATTGGTATTTAGACATTTTCAGAAGTGACAGTGAAAAACTCGTTGCTAAAGTTTCTATTAATAAAGCCCAGGAATATGCTACTACAATGAAATTTGTTTCAAAATGCAGTTTTTTTGGGGTGTTTTAGAGTGCTTTAAGCACTGCAGATTTTCTGCCTCTTATTGCAGGTCAATTGCCTTCTTGATGTAACATCTGAAAGTCAAAACTCAGTAAGGAAAAGAAGAGCTCTTTCCCGAAGACCCAGAAATTCAGGACATTTAAAAAAAAGAAAAAAAAAAAAAGTATATTTTAGCATGTACATATAAGAAATCACGGCAGTAGACATCTACTTCAGCTCTCTGTAAAGAGTGGATCAAAACCAGAGGGTTCCTGCTGTGTCCCTGCATGGGCAGCGCTCCTCAAGGCCGAACCAAGGCGGCGTGGGGAGGCCGACGGCGTGGGCTCCGCAGGAGAGGCTGCCACGCAACCTCCACCAGACTTTGGCAGCAACAGAGGGACTTCTTGAATAGAATTAGGGTCAGCCCTAAAGGCAGCCCAAGTGGAAAGCCTCACAAAATCAACTGGGTGTCTTTGAGGTGACAGTATTTGAGAGCACAGTGTTGCTCGCTGGTAACGTTAGTGACCGTAAACGCAGCCACGATGAGCGTATTGGCCTAGTGGACGAGCACCAAAGTCTAGTTGAGTGTTTCCCTTCCGCTCCATCCCACGTGCTTCTTTCTTTAGCTATTAACCGCTCTTGCCCGGTGTCTGAAGCTTTGAGGGGCACCAGGGCCTTCATCAGTGACAGATTAGTTTCAGACCTGCTAGTTCAATTTCAGCTACCTACAGGTGTCATTTCCTTGTCAGAAGCATCCACTTAATTTTTTTAGGCATCTTCTAGGTGGTCCTGTCTTATTTATTTATTTATTTATTATTGCACTGATGCAAAACACATAAAAGGGAATTAATGTTTCATGTAACTCTGTAGGAGCATTTTGTAAATATACACGACTGTTTTTAAAAGCTGGAGAAATACCTTCCCAAAGCTGAAAAAAATACTCTGAAGATGGCACCCACATATATTTGGCTATATCAGATGAAGATACAAAAGGTCCAGTTATTTTATGCTTAAAATAAATCAGCATAAGACCATATTTTGTCTTTCAGAATTATAATTTACTAATCAAATGCTGGTAATCATCCCAAATTAGATCTGCTGGACTAAATAAGGATATTATCTTCTCAAAAGAGAGTAAAAAGGAGAGTTAAGGTTGCTTCCAACCAAATTCAGATGTCTACGATGAGTTTCAGTTGCTCATGTCACACAAACAATTGATTAGTGCCATTTCATATACCTTTACCCCACCAGGGTTAAAGGTAAAAGAATCAAGTCTCTAACATTATATGAATTATGCCCACCTCAGACATCCAGTTCCTCTAAATTTCCAGGACAGTCAGCAAACTGCAGGGTCCCACTAAGATAGGAAGAAATAGGATATGCAGAGAAATAATTAGTATATTACTTAGACGCTGCACACTCCAAAAGTTACTTGTTTTTATGCATCAAAATGATGAGGTTAGGTAACTAACTGAGAATAACTTGCCAAAATTCAGGACTTGCTTTGATTGTCTATATGTGCACAAATATTGGCACTGGAGAAGTTTTAGAGTATGGGAGACATATGCCTAAGGTTGACAGATATGACTTAAGAGTTAGTATTCACACTTCTGTGGTTACACCTGAGATCAAATAAGAAGAGCTAGATTGCACTAGCTACTGATATTTTAGGCAATTAATTTTGCATCTAGACGTCTTAAAATTTAAATCTGAGCTGTTTTGGAACTACTCACTGCAGACTCCCTTTATAGGAGAAAGAAACACAAGCAAGAGACAATCCTATGACCCAAGTCATCCATTTTAGGACAAATCATTTTCTAGGGATATTTCTTACATCCCCTTGACTGCAATAGAAGACTAGTTCACAGTTAGAACAAAGGAAACATACCTTGTATGTACCCGTATTGCTTTACAATTTTTCTACAATTGTTCATTTCATTTTCCTACAAGTTACTGATGTACGGAAGAATGGAAGGGTATTTTTTCTGTCCATCCTAGCAAAGTGGCGTGTCACCTCATGGAGACTGACAGCAGGAATCACGGCAAACACGATCTCAGAACCAGGATGTTATTTGAAGCTCTTCAAAATATGAGAGTTCTGAAATAAGTGTATGGGAATTTCTGTCTCTTTCTTCTTTTCTGAATGAGTTTCACAAATACTTTTTTTTTTCATTCTTTTGCATTTTTGTTTATGTTATTAAGGAAAGAGAAGGTAAAAGAAGTGAATTTTCCTCATTTTGCTCAAGGATGAGCATAAATTGCACACATTCTGATCCCTTTGTGGAATAATACCATAAATTGCTGCTTCCATTTTTGAGAAGATTGCATCCAACTGTTGCTTATTCTTTTTCCAGGCAAAGCTGTTCTACTTCATATGAACCATTAGCTATTCACTGTAGGAAGGGTTGAAATCAAGTTAGTTATTCACAGTTGCAAGAGGAAATTCCAGTACCGCAGTATGACCTTAACTTCTGCAATTAATTATTTATATGCACAGATACATGCATCTATACAAATACATTTTCAGAAAGCAAAAGATGAAAGGGGGTTTCATGGTTTGAGTACTCAAGTGGGATCAAGAATGTAGTCTAAACCAGTCTTCCAGTTGCACAAAAAGCTAAAATGGTTTGAACCAACTTTTTCCACATAATTTCTGTTTGGGGACTTTAGAAGACAGTCTTGAAAGAAGTAGTGTCAAATGTGGCATATTTCAGTTTTGATTTCAAAAATTCCTAGCAAGTTTTGGGAGAAAAAAGAAAGTTTAACAATGATCCTTAGAAAGGTTCTGTTCCTAAGCAGTGCACATAAGAATATGTTGCTTACACTCCTTTTAACCTTTTTTTGAAATGATACACTTCTAATGAGAAAGGTTACAGCACCATAAATACGAGACCAAAGGTAAGATCTTCCAAGACAGTGCATACTCAGTTTAAATTCATTCCCTCAATATTGTGATTAAGAACAAAGCAAACAAATCAGCAAACCAACAAACAAACCCCACAAAGCTCGTGAATTTCATTTACTGTGGTTACATACAGTAACTTTTCATTTTTACTAAGCTCTACTTGGTATCGTAACAGTCATCAGCACGCATTGACATGATGCATCATGTCAAAGATCCACTTATGAACTCCATATTATGCACTGACATTATACATTTGAATAACTCCAAAAAAAGGCTGATAAGATGTAACACGTCAAATGAAAGGCTCAGTGTTATGCCTTGACATAACACATCACAGCAACTGTGAAGGAAAGAAACCATTAAGATGGATCATGTCAATGCATAGCTGGGAGTCATTAACACCAAGATTTTTGACACAATCTATTTTAATAGCTCCACACCAATACTGAAATAACACATTATATCATGTTAGAGATCCATATGTTAACAGCTCTGACACAGTGCATGCTGTATTGCTTTGCATTGCATATGAGAGGAGTACAGCACGGGCTAACTCAATTCTCTTTGCCTTGCTGCAAAAGGAGGTTGCAGACCTCATGCTCCACCCCGCTGTTCCTTCTTGCTTCCCTGACTCACACGCTCCCGCCTGAGGAAGGCTCTGGATAGAGCTCTCCAAGAGTAATTCACTCTCCTAAGAAGAATCCTAATTAGAGCTAGCACAATAGTTAAGCAGCTGGTGTTCCCTGACTGCTGCTTTGTCAACTGCTTGTAATTGCTTCATTGTTCCCTTGTGCTCCCTTCCATCTGATTACTTTTTCCACCTGTTGTCTTTCACTCTCGTTTCCCAAGCAAGCTCTTTTGGACAAGCTATATTTATACGAGGCGTGCTATGGGCTTACAGGCAATCTTGCAATACAAATTATCTTTACAAATAGTGAGATAATGATAATA
This sequence comes from Nothocercus julius, assembly GCA_013398735.1. Taxonomy (NCBI): domain Eukaryota; kingdom Metazoa; phylum Chordata; class Aves; order Tinamiformes; family Tinamidae; genus Nothocercus; species Nothocercus julius. Next base: position 1,139,055 of record VZSV01000204.1, on the reverse strand, counting down.
ATACTGCAAGATGAAGCTTGGTGAAAGACTGTTTCATTTCAAATAGAGAGATATAAGAAACATCTGACTTCATGCAGCAGCCCAAAAGCAAATGCAAAACTTCAAGGAAGCCCCCTCTGCCCTTGGCCATGACCCTGGGAGGCAGTCGTAAAGTGGGAGGCAGAGCTTGAGTGTTGGTTGAAAGAGATTTAGAGCAGTAAGTGGTGAAACCACCTCTGCTTGATTTCTTCTGTGCTCTGCAAAGTAAGACTTTTGATATGCTTAGAAAAAATACACCAATGAAACCTGTTTCCATCACCTATTTATATTTTCTTCTGGAATAACGACATACTGAATTTGTACTTGTCAGAAAGGCAGACAAAGCAAAAGATGTTTTTCAAAATAAAATGTGCAACTATTATGTCCACGCATCCGCATACACTAACTCTGCAACCAGCTGGCATAAATAGCTCATTTCTAAGTGCTACCATGTGAGCTAAAATGGACACTTTTAAGATCAAAAGAAATAATGAGAGTTTTTCCATTTATGTTGCAATAAAGAAAGAGCTGTTGCTTTGTCCATTATGGAACTATGCTATAAAATTTAACAAAATAGGACCTTTCTGAAATGTTTTGTTTATCTCTGTTGTGATGCTGGATGTTTAGTAGATGTTTAATAGTTCATCTATGGAATTCGACGGAATACAATGGAGAAGATACTGTGTCGATTTTCAAAGCTTTTTTGTGTGTGTAGGATTCTGCTTAATTTCATCATGTTAAATCTGCAGAATATTTCTCTAAGAAGTAATATTTAAAATTAAAATATTTAAAATTAAAAAATAAACCCGACCTATAAATAAGATAAATGCAATTTTTCAAAAGAAAGAGGAACAAAGCAATACTAACTGAACAAAAAGACATTCACACTTTTCTCCTTGTGCCTAGAAATTGCTGTAGTCCGAGGATGATTCCAAATATAGCAATTTATTAGTAGAAGAATGACATGGGGAGTTTTCAAATGCTGGTGGCATCCCTGAAAGCTATGCCATAGAGGAGTTCATTTAGGGAGTAAATGACCAAATGCAGATGTTCAAAAGACATGTTAAAAACAACTAAAAATATCATCTGACATACCCTTTATGGTCTATGATCAACAACAGGTGTCTAAAGTCAGACTAACTCAGAAACTAGCACCTAAGAATTGCATATCAGTTGTAAGTGAAATGAATCCCATGCATAATTTTCTGTTGATTCAAAGAAAATTGAATGCTGAGACAAAGTGATAAGACAGATTTTCTCTCACCTGATCCTAAAAAGTCAGTAGAGATCTGTGAACTCAGCCTGTAACAAATGAAACATTTGAATGATGCCAAACCGATCTGAACTTAATAATAAAATGATTTTGTTTGAGTTTTGGGGAATTAAATGCTTTGCTTATCACAAAGTGACAGTCAATCACTGGAAACAGCCAGTTTCTAAGGAAACTTCTCAAGGTTTTCTGCTTGAATTATTTGTCCTCCTACATCTAAGAGGCCAAAACTGTATGTCAGTGGCCAAAAGATTCTGCTTCAAATTTAGAAATCCTTTCCTTTAAAAAAAAAGACAAAATTAAATTGTGAAACTATTTAAACACCCTTGCTGCAGTTCAGAGTTGTGCTGCCAGCTGTTTGTGGAGAGCATCCTTCTCACTCATTTTTTCTCCAGAATAATATAAATATCCATTTTTCATTCCCTGAGAAGGGAAAATAAATAGTAAAACATGGCAAATTCTTGTGTGACAGTCAGTTCTCTTTAACAGTCCATTTAGCCCATTGGCTGTATAGCTCCGGTGCTGCCAATAGTGGCATTCGAAGAGTTAAGGTAGTAGTGTGCCTATAGGTAAAGCCCTTTATGGTTAGTAATTATCCCTTCTCAGCTCATGCTATGCTCTCCCACCTGTGGGGAAAAAATCTTACTGAAAAGGAAATGTTTCTTTGGCCTGTTAATAAACCCTTTGTAGCTCTTCTTTTAAACTTGCAGCAGTCAATATAACACCATGTCTTAAAAGATTAAGTTGATACTTCCAAAATCTGATGTGGGCATGTCCTGATTTAAGTCACATTTAGTTTGATCATTTTAACTGCAGGAGCTGCCTGTCAAAGGGTAGATTTCAATCGTATCCCACTGCTACCTTACTGTATTTGAATGTTATCAGGTATTTTACTGGTGACTATATAGGGCTGTGTTAATCTCAGGCTGTATGTAAATTAGATCTTATTAAGATGCTGAATTCTATTAAAAAAAATAAAAAAAAAAGCAGTTCACAAATTAGCATTTATGGCTATCTCAGCAAAGCAAGCCAGACTGATGAACCCAGGAGTGCCTATGAATACCAAACCTAGAGAGGGATGTCAGAGGTGTCCCATCTTCTAGATCAAAACCCAAGCACATACCCAAGTCATCTCCATGACTACTGTCTCACTCATTTCCATGAACCAGAAAGCCAGTTACTGGCCTGGGTAGGAGCCAAAGAGTGTTTGAGCAAAGTCCTCAGGCTTGAAGGAGCAGGAGATTTGGGGATTTGGAAGGAAGAGGTACTACAATATAAGTTAATTAGGATACAGAACCAGGGTGGGACTACGAATCATTGTTCCAAGGAGCAAGTCTGAGCACCACATCCCTGTTTGTTCACGAATCTTTCCTGGTTGCTCTCTCCCTTTTCTGCATTAGCCCCATCTCAAAGCCAAATCTGCTTGAAAGGGATCCCTAAGCTGCCGAGCAGAGGAAATGAAAATCATTCCTTACTGCTTGGCCATGGAGCCCAGGATGTGTCCTTGGCTGCCACACACTGCTTCTCTTTGACAACCAATACCTAGCAGAAGAGATCTGATAGCAGTATCTCAGCTGCTTTCTCTTCCATCATCTCCTCACAATTTTTCATTATGGTCAAATTCTCCTGTGGACTTGTATTATTTTGTGTCAATTTGTCACATTTTCTTTGTGTTTGCATGAGGAAAAAAATAGCACCAAAGAAACTTCGTTTCTTATCTGCCAAATAAAACCTTAAGTCTAAGCCCACATTTTTAGGCTACTATGACAGCACAAATAGTACAATACAGCTATAGAACTTCAGCAATAGAAGTTCAAACCACAGAGGTGCAAGTGAAAAATTGAACTTTTAAAATGGATTAAGATAACAAAATATTGACATTCCAGTGACATGGCATAGATCAGTGTGCATTGACTCCATTTGTGGCGGTCACCACACAAAACTCTGAAAGAAGTGCGAAGTTACAAATGGAAATTCTGATTTATGAATCGATAAGGACTGACAGAAATATTTGTCGGGGAATAGGGGTCAGAAACTCGTTTTCTACACAAATATTAATTCAGGGAGCTCAGTGGAGTTATATTTGCAGTGAAATTACAAGACTACAACACAGTCTGTAGCAAAAAAAAAAAGAGGTTTGGCTCTTTCTCCATTGATTTTTTCAGTTAATTTCTTCCTTTATATTGTCTTGAAGGCACTGATCACAATAAGACAACAAATGTGGAAGAAATAGGTCGATGTTCTAAACTTTGGTTCTTGCCTGTCTGTTTTCAGATATTTACCTTCAGAGAGTTTACAGTTAGAGGTACTAAGTATTTGTGGTTCCTAGACCTTCATCTGGATTCAGAAATGCTCAGGGCTGATGAAAATGTGAGTGTGGAGTTGCACAGACAAGAAGTAAAGAACATGATGCTCACGGAGGATTAAGTCTAATTTTTCAGAAGTTTTAACTTAAAGGTATCTCCATTTCCCTACTAGATCCCTTTGGTCTGCCTAAGGACTTTCAGGACATAAAAACCTGAATGAATTGCTAAATTTTTAGCTAGCACTATTTAAAAGGAAACAAGCTTCCCTCAAAATAATTCCTCTAGCTGCTATATTAATTGCTCTTCAAAGACCTTAAGCCTCTAATTATTAAGATGTTTCTAAAATCATGACGTATCTGCAAGTGCATTTTCTTTCTTCTTTTTGTTGTAACTTATACAAAGAAGAGATTTATTAGCTTGAAAGTGTTGAAAAAAGATTATGAATTGACAGCCTGGAACGTTGAAAACATCTTTTAAATGCCCAGGCTAGCAGAGTATAGGCAGAAAATAATGCATCTTCACATCTTAAGAGGTTAAGGAGATATTTGAGCCATTAATACCGAAAACTTCTGGGGAAAATCACCTTACCTGGCTTGAGGAAGCCTAGTGAGGAGCCAGAGTTGGGAGGCACCACCTGAAGATTGGACCTGACCAAAGATGTGAACTGCCATTTGGAGGAGCTTATGTCTTTGCAGTGACTGTCAGGGAGCCTTGGTCAATCAAATCTTTACTTCACTAGAGGTCCTTTGAAGAAATGAGCGTCCATGGGTCTGTCCTGGCAAGTGATAACAGAGCATAAACTGACTGTGATTCAAAGATCTGGATTTCACCTCCCTGAGATCTTGAAGCTCCAGTGTCAAGCCTGGGCAAGGGGCCCTGCTTGGTGGTGGGTGGAGCAGCTGCCTTCCTTTGGTGCTGTAAAGGCAACAGGGGAAGGGCAAGGAGGAAAACGGATCTTTGTTCCCTCCTGCCACTGTTGGTCAGAGTCATAAAGAGTTATAAAATAAGCACTGTATGACTTCTTGCCTAGACACAAGTGAACTATTCCCAGCAAATACTTTATGCCAAGTATTAAGTCTCCTTTAATAGTCAATAATCCCATATGTGGAGTTTGCTTGCTACTTAATATTGTTTGACTATGCAAACATATTTTGTCATATGGTTTGGACAAATAACATTGTTTTAACTATGCCCCCAACTCTATTTGCCTTTCATGGTGTATGTGTTTTGGACATCATATTCTCATGGTGTTGTTTTTACTTTTTTATGAGATGCTGAAAACTTTTTTCAAGAGGTGAAAGAGAATTGCTGATAGTCCTGTGCATATTGCTACTAAAGCCCTTGTGAATGTGCTCACACGAGAAATTCATCCAATTTTCATTTTCTTTCACCTTCTCAATAAACCATAAAATTGTTTACATGTATCTTCATGGGAAGCACAATGAAAAGGTTGTGAATGCCATTAGAGCAAATTTGTGGATTTAATCTGAACGTATGCTTTTTCCCACATTTGTCTGGGTTGTCATTATGCTGTTGTACAGCAATACTTGCTTATGTAATTGTAGTATTTCTTCCTACAAGAGCGTCCTGCTGCACATATTGTGCAGTGCCAGAATGATACACTCAAATTATTTTGTTGCTCTCTGCAAACCTTTTCCTTTATCTTTAAATAAAAAATAAATAGATAAAAAGATCTGCCAGAGCAGCTGCCTCCTCTGCTCTCAGGTTCATCTAAGTACAATCATTCCATACAAAATCAGTTATATTTAGTTTTATGAGTGCTTATGTATGAAAAGCTAGAAGAATTATTGCTGTTGTTAGTGGCAGATTCTTTCTGAGCTCTCAATCTTGTCTCTTCTTAATTAATAGCCTTGAAATATGCTCCACTGTGTCACAATATGCAGTCAGCATGCAGATTATACATTTTTATATCCAGGGAGTGAGTCCCCAGTTTTCTTTTTAAGAGCACTGTTATTTGAACCAAGGTGAATCACCAGCTTTTATCTGCACCTCTTGACTGCCGCTTAAGAGGATTAGTGGCACTGGCTAGCTTCGCAGGGAGAGCTAAGAGGAGCAGGATCAATTGCAACTCATAGCCAGAAATCAATGAAATGTGTTTCAGTAAATCTGGCTGATCCGCAGGTCACCACCGAGTGCATTATGCTGGCCTTATTCTGTTACAAGATTAGACCTAGAAGTACCCATAACTGAGAATCTTTTGGCTCTTTTGAAGCAGTCTTTACATCCTGCTGCCGTTCTGTGGCAAAGACAGAAACAGGGCAAAGACAATGGGAAAGCAGGGGGCACCTGTTGGACTTACACGTCCTGTGAGTCCTCCAGATGTTGCACCAGCAGCTGCCTCCTCTGGCCCCACAAGAAGTGGAGCAGCAGCAACGCAGCCCGGGTGGGCAGGCAGCAATCCCCAAAAATGTAGCGGGCAAAGGGGAGAAAAATCCAGGGGGAAGATAAAATGGAAATGATGAGTCATAAAATGATCTGATCTAATATGATCGTGATATGATATTGATAAAATCTGTACTGGAAACCATCCAAAGTTACTGGGTGATGCCACTAGTGACAAATGGCAAAAAAAAAAGTTTTGTGAGAGAGGTAGTTCAAACCTCTGTGCTCTCTGAAGATGAAAAGCTACTTCTGTGGGATTTTCACATTTGTCTCCAGACAGAATTTTGTTATTTTCTGGCAACTGAGGAAAGAATTGTGAGAGCAGAGCTATGCGCTATCCTCAACTCAGATCTGGGCGGAGCATCCACAAGTTCCACTGCAGTCAATGAGAACAGACAAGACAGAAGAAATGTGGCTGAGTTACAGGCTGTTCTGCTTAGTAATGTAAGATATATGGAGAGAAAGAGGAAAATGTGTGTAAATAATTTGATTTTTTTTTCCTGAGTATTTGTTAAAACCTTCTATAGATATTGCCAGCACTGCTTAAAAAACACATTTTTCTAATAAATGTAAATTATTGATGAAACGACACATGCTTTATTTAAACAAAAAGTTTTAAAAATATTATTAAATATTGTGTTATCTATCTAACACACAGAGATACATAACAATAGCTATTCGCTTTGGAATGAAAGTAGAATATGGAGTTTATTAAATGAAAAAATACAACAACGTACTTTTATGTACCATGCATTCATCTCCATGGTTCAGGAATAGCATGCATATTGTAATAAGAAGCTCTCAATATGGAATCAGAGACTGCCAGCATGGGTGCAATAAACTTTTCAGAATGGTTCATAAGATTATACTAATTAGGGATAATCTAATTTGAACAATTTTTATCCTCTCAAAAAGTAATATGATGTCACTCTATGGGAAGAGTCACTAGCCAGGCTCCAGGGACATACTAAAGAAACCACACACGTTATCTGTAATATTAAAAATTATGGTTGATCCACGAGACAGTCTTAGATCTACCCTCCTCCTCTCAAAAGATCCACCATATAGATTGTTAAGCCCCCATAATTATCTCCCCTACTTGTGACAAGCATGGGCTAATCAGTCTCTGAGGGAGTTTTCCTGCAGATCATTGAGAACTGTGTGTATGCTTCACATTGCTTATCAAGCTATTTTGTACGCAGCATCACATAAGAGCTGACAAAAGTTCATTATACTCATCTGGACTAGAATGACTCCAAATTAAGGAAAAAGAAATTTGCTTTTTTTGCTTTTTATTTCCCTCTTCTTATTTTTTTTTTTTTTAATAGAGAAACAAGAAGTATATCTAGCTTGCATTGCAACAAAGATCTCAGTTAAGAAAAAAGGCAGGCTAGGTTCTAGCTGACTTTAATCCCATATTAAAAGATTAGAAAAAACATCTGAAGAAATCAGAGATAGTCTAATTGAGGTTCTCGCCTTTAATCCTGTGCGTAGACTCCCCCTTGGATACCAAGATCTGTCAGTGCACGGTCTTGGGAATTCTCCAAGGAAAAATAAACCACAAGAAATGGACATACAGCATGTTCTTTCACATTGAGAGAGAGAGAGAGAGAGAGAGAGAGAGAGGGAAAGAAAGAAAAGAAAGAAAAGAAAGAAAAGAAAGAAAGAAAGAAAGAAAGAAAGAAAGAAAGAAAGAAAGAAAGAAAGAAAGAAAGAAAGAAAGAAAGAAAGAAAGAAAGAAAGAAAGAAAGAAAGAAAGAAAGAAAGAAAGAAAAAGAAAGACTCAGAGATGATAATATCAAAATACATTCTTTCCTAGAAAAAGAAAAAATCAGATACAGTATTGTACAAAATTAGAAACAGATTAAAAGGACTATATATATTTTGGAAGTTGTTGAATAATGTTTACAAATGTAATTTGAGAGCAGATCAACTGGCCTGATTCTGTTTACCTCACTGAGACCAAACTGTCACTTATATGACCTTTTTTTTTTTTTTTCTAGTAAATGATTTTCCATAAGGATGCCTGCAAAGAAAGTGTATTAAAAAGGATCTTGGAATAAGTCCTTTACAATGATAGTTAAACTCTAGAATGACCAATAGACAGAGGAAAACTATGTGGTGGATACACATTTCATTTATCTGGCAAGAAAATGCAAAAGAATATGCAACAGCAATGATTGGCAGAAACTCACTACTACTAAGAGGCTCACTTTTCTGATTTATTAATTAGTGGATTACTAAAATGAAAAGACAGTCCATAATGATGAAAAATAAAACAAACAAAATTAGACTGAAATCCTATCTTTTCATAAAAGCAGCACCCATTTAGAGGAGAATGGCTGATTCAGACACTTGCATGTCACATTCTTATTTAACTGTCCATTTTAGAAAATAGCCTTCTTTGCAAAATGCATGCTTTTTTTTTTCTTATCTGATAATCCGTTTTCTTAGTAGCAGGCTTAAGTACACCTTTCTACCTAGCTGTTGCATATGTGTAGTGGACACATGCAAATTAACTATGTTGATAAACAGTTATTCAATATTTTGATAAAGAGAAAACTAAGAAATTCTGGGTAACAGATCAGTCTTAATGGCATTATACAGACTTGCCTAAAGAAGAAAGAATGAGATTTTAGAATTGTGATTCATGATGCAGATTTATATACAAGCCAAGTACAGTAAAAGATGTAAGCATAAGAAAAAAAGGCTTATCAAAAGGTATTGCTGTATAAAAAATCAAGGTAACATTAAAAGATGATACAATAAACATAAAAGAGGTTCAAAACTGTTATTTTTATTGCCTGGAAAATTATTGTGATTCATGTTGCTGTATAAACATAAATGTACTTGTATCCCATTCAACATATTCTATATTAATATATGGCAGGGCTAAATCACAGCCTGTTCAGAAAGTTTTATTTACACTATACATAAACTCAAGACATGCGAAAGTCATTCAGAAAATTTTAACACAATTTAATATTTTATTAACAATGTTTAAGAAAAAGATTCACTTGTTTCCATAACCTTCTTATGAGACACTACAAAATGCATTAGGAATGACTGCACTAAGCAGCAGATTCCTACAGCTTGGCATTAATGTTCCCAGTATTTCAAAATTCGTGTTGATAGTGGTAGGGGGGGGAAAGACTTTAAAAGGGCCTGATCCAATGTGGCTGGCATTGGAGATTTTCCTATTTTAAAGGAGAGTTTTGTCTGTGCAAGAGGGAGAGGAAGTGACGCTGAAGAGTAGGAGACTGGCAGAGCCCAACTCCAGGACCCAAGAACCTCACGGAGGGGCTGAGCACTGCACGCTGACGTTGAATTAAACAAGAACGGAAGGTACCGACCATACATTGAGTTCAACAGTAGCTGAGCTTCTCAACGCTTTGACTGATCAAGACCCCAATTTTTATTTTGTCTTTCATAACAAACAATGCCCCAAGGCAAGAACATACAGCAGGAGCTTTGCATAAACTTAATTGTTCACTATACATAAAAATGACTGCTTAATTTTAATGAGCTCCAGGCACACATAGACACAGTCTTATTATTCTCTCGTGTGGACATCTTGGTGATTATTAACAGTATTCAAGCAATTTTTTTTTGTCTCTTGATGGTGATGAATTTGATGAGGACTTGAGATTACACGAGAGGATATGAATTCTGCAAGGGGAGTGGGAAATGTTGTGACTTGCAGACTGAAGGATAGAATGTACAGTGTAATATATCCCTTCTTGCAAGTTGTGTGAAAGGAAGCCAGGCCTTCCATGATTCCAGGATTTTTTTCTTTTTCTTTTTCTTATTTTTTTTTTACAAATCAACAAAAATAAAGGCCATTAAACATTTTATTTGAAATAGTAAGGAATTTCAATTGTTAGCATTGGATAAAGGAATTTTATAATGGTTTTGCATGAAATACAATGTTAAAGTTGCAGGCATATTTAACCATACATAGTCAGGACTATAACATGCATAGTCAGGAATATTCTTGCAACAGCAAGCATTGTCTGAAAAGTTTCTGATAGGTATCCAAAGACAACCAATTCATAATGAGCTCATATTTCCTTTGGAAAAAAATTGATAGCCTATTAGAACTACTTGCTTCAATATGGTCTATCATGTCAAATCCTTCCTTCAATGATGCTTAAGACCAGTAGCTCCAAATTAATATAAGGTAGCTGGGAGGAGAACCCTCTATGCACGATATAATGCTAGTAAATGACAAAATAATTAAATAACATGTGCAACAGACTCCAAAGGCAGATGTTTATGATAATGGATCACATGATAATATTGGGGATTATGTAAAGAGGAAAAAACAATGGTTTCTAAGATGTCTGTATTTATTGCTTTTATTGAAATGTCGTCTATCAAGGCACATAATTTAATCTACATGTGGTAGAACCCTGATCCCCTGGAAAGCAGCTAGCACTGTCACCATTCATTGCTGATGTTAGGAAAAAAGATCTTCCATTTGGTTAAAATGAATAGCCCAGTTTTGCCTCCGTGGAGGCACAGTTTCATTGGGTAGGAGCTGTCACATTTTTTTTATTGCGGGACCATGATTATAGAACTGCATTTGCTTTTTCATGTCATCAGACATTTGTTTAATTTGAGCATCACTTTTGAGAGTGGGACATTCTAGACTTAAGCATCATATCAGTGAGGTATCTAGCCAACAGATTTCAAAAGCTTACTTATTTCTACAGCATGTACATTTTGCTTGGCAACTACCATCCAGACTAATGCAGGCTAAAAGAAGAAACTTTGATTTGAATGCATATGTGCATTTTTCTGAGCCAGTGTTTTTTTTCTTTTTTTTTTTTTTTTTTGGCATAGATTGTATTTTGTTACATGGCTGTGAATCAAAATCATTTAATGTATAACGAAGAATTTTGTGAAGAAATTATATAGTTGATACTGCACTAGCCTATATTTACATTAACAAATTTGCATAGATATATTTGTACACAAATATGTGTCCTTTTAGGTATACATTTTATGTTCCCTTTTGAAATCCTGGTTCGGTGCATATCTCGTTCCCCAAAAGTTTTACACGAGTGATAAATTCAAATTACTGATGTCTAAAACTGTTCTCTGGAAGTGATGTGCCCTCTCCTTTCGTAGGAACATCTATTGCTAGAGAAGATTAACTGATTAATCTGGTTCACACCCTTTGACATCTTCCTTTGCCCCTTAAATTAATCTTGAATATTATTGAGACTCACAGGCCTTTACTCATTCCAGGTATGCATCCTGCCATGTTTTAAATCATTCATGCATCTTAGAGGAGGAAATTCAACTTTGCCCACTCATCTTCTCTCCATTGAGACTAACCTAAATTATCCCTAGTTGATCTAATTTAGTTTCTGAGTGGAATCCAGCCCTTTCTCAATGCTAATGAGCCTTGTATGATTCCACAGATAAGATTTAAGTT
>VZSV01000204.1:1092005-1120231 GCA_013398735.1 Nothocercus julius | reverse complement strand
TGCTGTAGGTGACCCTGCGTGTGCAGGGGGGTTGGACTAGATGATCTCTAGAGGTCCCTTCCAACCTTAAGGATTCTATGATTCTATGTGTGGAATCCCAACCCCACAATTAGAAGCCTAACCTCTCTGACCTCTACATAAGGACCGTTAAAAAACTCAGAAGGGTAGTGCCAAAATCCCATGTAATGATTGAAGTGCCACTATCCCATAAAAGTGCCGAGGAATTCTGGAGCTTATTAACCTGTATTGGGATGACAACAGAAGTGATTCTTGTCTCTCTGCCACATCTTCTCTTGAAGCATGCTTCCCTGCTCATCTTTGATGGCCTCCTTTCAAAGAGCAGGGGTGGTACACTCAACTTCTGCGGCTAACTCTTCAAACTGCACAACACAGGGTCGAAGTTCTTTTCCCATCCACTCTCCCACCTTTCAAGAGAAGTTTCTGTCTAGCAGTCTTTCTACTGAAGCTGCACCACAGTTCACCATAAGCTACACAATGTTCACACAGCCAGGAGGAGAAGGAGCGAGGAGCTCACCTCTACAAGTATGGTTGTCATAGGAGGAGGAACAGGGTTTCTCTGAGACCTGCTACCCCTAAGGAGCTGTAAAAGGCAGACTCTTCCTCCTCCTCCTCCTTTTCTTGTTTTAAAAGAAAAATTATCATCACTGATTTTTGGTGGGAATCCAATCCTATCATTTTGTGATGTGTGATGGATTCCATTTTAAGCATCTCCCTGAATGTAATCTTAAATTAATTGTACTAAAGTGGACGCTTTCCCTAAGAAGATATGACAAAGTATACTAAATATGTAGAAATTACTAGTATACTTTTGATTATTTTTTTCCTATGTACTAGACTAAAAGTGAGGAGGAGCAGAAGTAGCAACATCATACCGTTTCTTCAGTGAAGCAACATTTTGTTCCATCATTGTTTCTTATTGTATTTTTCTGCAGCAGTATTTTTCTCTGTTCTTAATGTAAGTTTGGTTTATTAACATTGATACCCAATGTTAATAAAGTATTTCCACAATGTCAGTCATAGGATTCTAAGTAAAATCACATATTAGCTGTGCTTCATGTGGGTATTACCTTATTTTTGCATCAACATAACTACACAGCTCATCATTTATATATAGTAAGCTAATGTTTTTATACAATGAGTCTTCTATTTGAATATTTATAATTATATAGTAGTTATAGCAGAGAAAGGCTTGGATATGAAATATGGGTGCTGTTTGACAATAATATAGTTATAACTATATAATAGTTATAGCAGAGAAAGGTTTGGATATGAAATATGAGTGCTCTTCGACAATGTTTGCCCTTTACTCCATGAGTAAATCCATGGACAGTTAATAGAGTTACACATTATAAATGGCAGCACAACCATGTCCAAAGAGGTCACCTTTCAGAAAACAATAAAGTAAAAGACATGAGAATATGAATAAGTAGGTGCAATTTCATCATTAGCTCTACAACAGTGCCTTTTAAGTCAAGAGATCTCATTACATCAGTGATAACTATATCCCCTATTTTTTTATAGATTTGTATTCACCCAGTTATTGTCCTTGAAAATAAGATAAACATGATGAGCAGCTGTTATATGTGATCTCTAAAGACAAGCACCTTGAACATTTATAATGCTGCAGTTACAGTAATAAGAACAACTTGTTTGATGCTCTGGCTTCACAGCTCTTTGTCATTCTCCAATGAGTGACTTTTAATTGTGCTATTTTCTCTGCAGGCCAGGAATGAAGAAATGAGGACAAGAGTAATTCACTTACTTACCTTTCTGCCTTTGCCATATTCTGTAGTTGTCCTAAGTAGCAGGGCTTTCAAATATGACCTTATATGTGTCCAGGTAGCCGATGTGAATGGTGTGGAAAGGTTCATAATCTTTTGATCCCACTGTCCCACACACTTATGGAGATCTCTGAAATAAAAGAGACTATCACTTGCAATGGAAGCTCTTCTGCGAATGGTGTAATAATAAAAGTGAAGTGACATCTTTCCTGTAAGATGTTTCTGGTAGACACACTTCTGGGGTAGTATCCCTGTATTACCTGGATGCATGCAATTTTTGAGCCTCTTTTGTATATATTAACTACAAATATCAGCTACTGAGGCATAAGATATGTTCAGAGCCTGAAAGCAAAAGCTAAACGGGGATCCAAAATGACCTATATGATGACAGTTACTGTAATGGAAATGGAAGTGGATAAACAAATTCATTCGACTGTGGTAAAATTGCCATCTTCAGATCTTCCTTTAATTCCTTATAACCCCTCACTCACTGCCTTTATGATCTGATAGCGGGCCCTCTTATTTATATTAAAGTTAATTAACACAGCCTTCTTAATCACCAGCCCATCTTTATTAAAACAGGTTGCGCACAGAAAGAGATGTTGTGTACAGGTGAGGACTAAGCAGAAAGCGTTGTAGCAATTTGCTGAACACGGAGGCTTATTGAGGATGCAGTCCTGAATAATACACACCAGCTTTGCTCTTCCCCCTTTAGTGTGTGCAGCGAAGCCATGAATGATTCATGGTCTCCCAGCTGAGCAGGGCTTCAAAGGGGCTGGTGGAGATTGGGCGTCCTGGGTGAATTGCCGCGCTGCCGAAACGCCGGCACCCCCAGCACTGGAGGGGTGAGGAAGCACTTTCATCTGGGCCTCCAAAGTGTTGCGGGTCACAGTTCACCAGGAGATAACGATGTCGATGTACATTCGGAATTAGCTGCCGAGGTACCTGTGTAGTGCGGTGTGGAAAAGTGAGCCAGTGAGATCCCCAGTGGATGCTGCGAATCAATTACTGTATTCTGAATACAAGGTTGGCTGCAGGGGATAAACAGATGTCAGAGAATTTTTCCCTAATAAGACCATAGTAATAGAAGAGCACTGTCAGCTTCGTTTTACATTAAAAATCTCATTTCCTCTTTATATGACCAATTTTATTAGGCCTCTAAACAAAGATATTTTATGTAACTGATAGCTGTATAATGAGAATAGTATCATTAAATTTCTTTTTTTCTTTCTTTCTTTTTAACAAAGACTGAAAGGAAAAAGTTGAAATGAATCTCACTAAAGTTGGAAAGAAGGTATGTGATTTAGATGGCTGGAAGATCTTTTTTTTTTTTTTTTTTTTTTTTTCTTTCATTACAGCAAAAGGGAGTACTGAATGGCTAACAGTAGCCTTTTATGCTGAATCATAATCACCTACCTTCCAGAGCAAAATATTCTCAGAAGCAAAGTTGATGATTAACTTGCCCTCTTCTCTGCATTTTCTATGCAGTTTGTCAGAGTGTAGAATTCAGGGCTATGGGCAGAAACAAGAAATAGTTCTCTTTTCAGCTAATAAAACTCACAGCAGATCACATGCTTGTAGATAGCACCATGCACTTGCTATTTTACATAACCTTATAAAAATCCAAATATCAAGATACAAGAGCATAGCATGCCTTATCTGTAGATTTTGAGAGTAAAAGTCATCAACAATTATAGCCAGTACATATATAAGCCAAATAAGCCACTATCTACTCTCTTCTTTTCTCAAATATGCCATTACTGCAAACATAGGCAAATACTGAAACACTGAAATACAGGAATAGCCGTGGATATACTGTGTTCATAAATAGTCCACATGCTCTGCATGCCAAATGTTTTTCTTTTTTGAAGGTAAGTAAGAGCTGACGCTGATTTTTTTTTTAATTATGCAATTACCATGAAGATGATATAGCTTCATGTGGCAGAAATCAGAGTGGAATTTAGCCTTGCACTTTAAATAGCGGTTTTTGACTAATTTTTTTTTAGTATAATGGTTAAACTCGCAGACATATCTCAAATAAAATCTTAATTCTAAACACCTGACATGAAAAAAAAAAGAAAAGAAAAACAGGAAGAAATTGTGGAGGCTATTCAGAAGGTTTTCCACAAACATGTCTAAATTCTGAAGATATTTATCAAGTTACACTTGTTGATAACTTGCATATCTTGGTGAATTTAATTCAGTGGAGTTTGGGTAAATAAGGCATAAACAAAAACTAAAGTTTTGTCCACCAAAATTAATTAAAGCAATACAGAGAAAGACATGATCTAAAAACCTACTGGCTTTTCTCTCTTCCCAAGGCTGATACATATACAGTAGCTAAAATTCACAAGTGTCTCTCGAGACAAGCACACATTGGTAGTTTGTCCCTGTTCGGGGGGTAACATAACGTCTGAGTCCATAACCTCTCTACTTCAAGACCTGAGCTGTTCTCCAGTTTGTACCTTCCTGGGATTTGACTTCACTGGAAACTTGGAAAAAAAAACAACAGTCACAATGATATTAAAACTATTTTCTCAAAACTTGGCTGTCCCTAGGGTTCCTTTTCAGGACCAGATCTGTCCTAAATCCTATTCAGTGTGCCAGTGCTTCCCTGAAGGTGAGGCTTGCTCTCTTCCAGAGCTACATTCAACAACCTTCCTCTGAAATACAACATCACGCACTGCAATACGGTGTCCACAGGGAACAGAGCGAAGGTGGGCGGCAGCAGCTTCTTGCAGAATGATATTCTTCCCCTTCCCATTCTTTTCAAGGAAGGAGAGTGTAATTTTAGTAACCTGAATATATCATCTATATCAATCCAGTATATTATCCAATATGTTACCTAGCACTGTTCCTATTTTGTAAGTTCCTGTCTGTATGTTATAGTTCAGTGCTAAGAAGGACATTAACTCCCGACCTAGCGTTTGAAACCCTTCTGTGAACATATCTTTAATGGACAAATCTGCTGTTCCTCTTTATCTGGGACAAACAGGGGAGGTCTGTGTTCACATTCTGCCTTCAAGACAAGCCATGGTGTTTATTGCTGATGCGGCATAAATTTAGGCATCCAGGGTATTCGAGATGATCATAAAATAAAGTATTGAATTGTCATGGATGAGATATTTTCAAAAGAATGCTGTGACACAGGCACTTCAAAACTGTGGACAGGGAAATATGCTAAGCAGCTGCATAAATTTTCTAGATAAAAAGGCTGATGGCTGAATAGTCACTAGTCACTCTTGATTTTGAACTCCCGGTTATTTATGTATCCCAATCTCTGTAAGATCTGCAGGATTTTTATTGTCAGAATTCCACTATGGCTGTAGAAAACCAACCTTAATATCCAAGGAATTTGCTGCTCATAGACCAGTTAAAAAGTAGTATGTTCTCAGTTGCTGTATGCTGACTTACAGTTTAATTGTGCCTTTATCAAGTAGGATTTCAGTCCTTTGTCATAAAAAAAAAAACAACAGACCAGCAAGCAAAACACATATTTTGCACATCTGTATAAGTCAGAGTAGCTTCTTTACCTCAGCAGTATTATGCTGAGTTGTAACAACTGAGGATTCAGCACAAAGAAATTTCAGAATTTCCCGTATTCTGTACCAGGACTCTGTGGGAGCACGGTCTCTCACTAGTGACAACTCGCCCAATAACATCAGCAGCTCAGAGGAGTCTAATGTTCAGTAGCATTTTGAGCAGTGAAATAAAAATAAAAATAATACAAAAAACAAACAAACGACAAAAAGCCCACACACAAAAAGAAGCAAATAACCACAACAATAATGTGGAAGCTTCAGGGGAACTCATATTCTAGAGAGATTACTAGGAAAAAAGGCCTGCATATTTCTGTATAACACTTTCTGCAGTATTAGTTTTGCTCACCTTTAGTTTTCCAACAGTACAGTTTTTAGGTTTTCTCATGGACTTAATTCAGATTCGGTTGAATAAGAGATGAAGGACTCTATCTAATAAGATCTAGTGGACTCTATCTATGGGATTAAAAAAAGGCAGAGGAAGGGCTCAGCGTCAATAAGTATTATATACAGGTTTGCATAGCATACCAGAAAGGAGAGCCACATGACGTGGAGAGGAGAGAAGAATGAATGAAAAACTTTCCTTTTAATGATGAGACTGACTGAAGTCTTTTAACCTTCTCTGTTGTAAACTTTGTCAATATTGTCTGTTGGCCCATGTGCTCTTATACACACTCTCTTCATAGTGTCTGTGAAGATCTAATGGTATAAGAAAGACCAGCTTACAGAAAAAAGTTGCATCTAGAATCAGAAAAACACATTTGTATTTAAGCATATGTGTATTTTCTAAAGTCTGCCAAGCTGACTTTAGTGGCAGACTTTTTTCAGACAAATTATATGCTTATCTAGAAGGATCCTTCCCTGAGCACCCAGTGTAGAACTATGTTCTGGCCACAAGGTTGTAGCTGGAAAAAAAAAATGTTTTCTTTTATGATGAAATAACATGGAATTACCTGGAGAAGACTGAAGTGATAACTGCTTATGAACATAAAAGTACAATACCATCAACTCTTACATGTTTTAAAAGAAATCGCTGAACCATCCCCGCCCTTCCAATGTGTCAATTTAAATGAATAAATGAGTCTTAGAGTCTGATTTGTCATCAAGAAGGACTCTGAGCTTGAAGCTCTCAAACTTTGGATATTGTGTGGAATTTTCTCTGGTACAATATATCTGAGTAAACACATTGAGTATCCCTCTTCCCCACCTCTCTTTTTACAGTCTTAAGTAGAACACATTCCAGATATGTGACTACTGAGTTTAGGATTTAAAAAAAAAAAAAGAATTACAACTTCAAAAAAAAAACAGGCATTTGATTACTGTTTCTGTCTTTGCTAACAGGTTTGAAGCATAGGTCATATATTCAGTTGACATCAATCAGAAAATCTTCCTTAAATATAGAGAGAGGAATGCAGAAATGAATATTTACCCCAACAGAAAATCTAAAATGCAGGCCCATTACAGAATGAATCAGAAGGGACACTGAACTATAATTTTACTGAGATCAAGGGGAAGCTTCAGACTCTTTTTAGAGACAGAATTTGCAGTACATGCTGTAGGGAATAAAATACGTGCGTTTAATTATCAACAACAGGCCTAAGGACACAATCAGATTAAATTTAAACATGTAAGAAACAAAATAAATATAGATATAAGAAGATGGGAATGGATACAAATCAATCTCAAGGGAGGTGAGAAGGAAAGGGATTAATAATTAAAATGTGTATACTACTTGTTTATTTCCAAAGTTGTACCTGTGAGCATGACAAATATGTATTCGTTAGACTTTACCACGCTGTGTCAGACTGAAAAAAAAATGTAATAAAGAGTAGTTTACCCTCAGAAGTAGTGACCAATCAACTCTTCAGGTTTGTTAGGAAACCTAAATACACCAGTTAAATTTGCAGGAATACACAGTATGTCCCTTTAAAAAAAAAAAAGAAAGAAAAAAAAGACATTTCTTTCCCATTTTAAAAGGTATATTTGGGATAAAAACCTGATATTTATTTTAGAGCTTCTTGATACATCCACATAGTTAAACGTAAGAGAAAGAAGGAGCCAAATAGAAGTCAAGTTTTGAAATCCTTCTAAGATTTATCATGGTTTCTGGATTCACAAATGCATCAAGTTGATTTCACTATGAGACACAACACGGGATTATGCCCAAGAGCATTTTCTTTTTCTCATGCCTCTCTACTTTTTGGATGCTATGGATACTACTGACAAACTGTAAATGTTCTAATATGTCTTTCTTTCAATGAGAAGTGCTTCCACCCTAAGAAATCCTAAATGCTTGATTTTGTTTCATTTTTTTCCCCTCTTATTATAATTATTTTCCTCTATATGTTTTCTATCATAATATCAATCTCTTCCTCCATAGCCTGTCTTACTTGATTGGGCTTCCACAAAATGCAGCACCAGATTTAGGGGTGTCCAATGTGTTGATGATCTCAATTTGAGAACTGCCGGCTCTTTCATTATCTCCCCTTCCCGGATATTATGAAGTTGTCAGCTGCAAAGATGAAGCTTTCCCACAACTGCAACAAAAGGAATACAGAAGTTGCAAGAAGGAAAAAAAAAAATAAAAGAAAAAAATAAAGAAAAAAAAAAGGATGATCTTAAGGGATGTCCTCTGGGAAGGAGAGAGGAATACAACTTATAGGAAGGGTTTCATGCTGTGTAAATGCTGATGTGAGAGGCTCTGAAAGGCTCTGTGCTAGTAAATCCAATGTAAAATTTAGAATATGATGAATCAACTACACTGAAATTGGCCTGCAACACAAAATATCTCCTATTTAGGATCTTCCTTTAATAGGGTTTTGATTTTAGGCAATATGTAACACAGAGCACCCTAGGCATATTGATGTGCATAGGGTATAAAATCTATGCCAGCAGGGTCAGATTCAGTCTCAGGAAACATCTGCAATAAATTTGTGATTTCTCACCAGTTAGAGAAACCCGAGGAACTGACAGTTTCAAAGAAAAAATGACAAAGCGTGGAGACAGAACACTCTTCAGTTTTATTTTGATAAATCCAGCTCTGTCTTTATTAGATAAGAAAGCCTTGATTTAGGCACTTGTCAACTTTAAATACGTGAATTTTCTCCACTGATTTTTCTTTTTTTTTTTAGAATTTAGCAGATTACTTTGCTGAAACATGGCCTAAATCTCTATAAAGTTCTATTGAAACTGTTCGAGGTGATTTTTTTTTTCATTTAGGATTCAGATTCTGGCCTCAGATGCATAAATGAGTGCTTGCTTATTGTCAGTTTTAATATGTGTACATGTAATATGTGTATGTGTAATAGTGTTTAATATGTGTATAAGAGACTGACTTTTGTTTATTATACCTAATTTTAAGATTATGTATAAATAAGAAATGTGTCATGTCTGATGACTAAGTATCTCTGAACAATGCTCACATAACTGAGAAAAAAAAATATTTTTGTACCTATCAAGTTGCAACAAAAGCTTCAGTTTTATTTTATTTTAACAAATTCTAACACTTGAGATATTGCCCCCGAGGTTTTGTTTTTTCTCCTTCCGAATATATACATTTTTATATTTGTTTGGTTACTAAGACTGAGGCTTCAGACCAAGAAATAGGAAGTTGCAGCCTTTCGACAGCCATTGCTTTATTCTTCTCTCATAAAAAGGATCCTAAGTAAAGAACACCAGCAGTGACTTGCATCGCTTCTGGGCATTTTTTTGTTCTTGTGATCTAAAGTCCACTTATTGTGTTTTCTGTTATTTGGAGGTCACCAAACTTTGATCACTAGGGGGTAGTGTGGGGCTTCTCCTTGATCTAAGCTATCACACTCTTCAGCCTGATGTTTTTTGAATGTATATATGAAAAGCTAACTCTAAATATCATGTATCTATGCATATATCTATGAATAATGTTCAGAAATTCCTGGATTATAAAATCATATCACGCTACCAAAAAGAGATTAAATGCATATCATTCCGTTCACTCATTGCTAACTTCAGTGTACTCAACAGCTATAGCCAGATATTGCAAATGTCTCTTAGTCCTCTTCATTTTCTCTCTTCTCCTACAAAACATATATATACACAAGCACAAAAAAGTCATGCATACACTTATATTTTGGACTCACTGACAATACACTACCAGATTTAGTATACTGCAAAAAGTGTGACCTTGTATCCCATATTAATATTTAATCAAGTGCTCACCATACACTGCAAGTTAGTCTCAGAAAATTAATTAGCCCAAAACATGCTTGTCCTTTAAAGGGACTGTAATCCCTTTTGAAAATGTAAATGAGATAATCCTTCGGTGGCTACAAGCAACTGTTCATTTTATTCCAGCTGTGAGGTTTTCAGGATGTCTGTAGAAACCTGTCCCACATCATTTGAGTTTATTGGTTATAAACTCACCATCTAAAGGATCTTGTGAAAAAAGCGAGAGAATTTGCTCCTCCTTCTTTCAGATCACTTCTTCCTTTGCTTAAATCTGAGCATGACCTAAGAAGGGAATGAAAAAAACCCTTGGGGACCCTTCCTTTTCCGTTCCTCTTAATTGATTCCCTTGTTATGAGGAGAGCGAGAGGCATTCTTGAGATCAAGGCAGGTCTAAGACTATTTGAACATATTGTAAAGACGACAATTCAGGAAAAGATGGATTTCAAACATATGGATTTGTTGCCTTTCTACCTATTACCCCCTTTCTAGATCAAGATGGCTCAGTTTCAGATCGCTATAGATTAGATATCCCTCTTTGTTTCTGATGGAAATGTAGAACTAGAAATATTTACTCTCCTGATTACTGTGAAGGATTTTTAGGCCATTACCTCGGATAATTTTTTTGCTTAAAAATTGACTGACTCTGGCTCTCAAAATTCAGAGGTTTTCTGATTAATCTAACTTCTTTTTTTCTGAGTATTTTTCTTAATTCTGTCTGCTGTGTGCTTTGGTGCTTGAGCAGTATGAAATAGATTGCCTTTGTTTGTTTGTTTGTTTGTTTGTTTGTTTGACTACTGACAATTGGTAAAATAGCTATTATCTCCTTCAACTTAACAAGTGATATTTCCTCTTCCTAAAGTCCTTTCCTCTATATACCCTACTGTACAGGTCATGAAGGATGCAGACTATAACTAATCTGTTATGTAATTAGCCTCCCCACAGAGGACTCTACTAACACTCCTGCCGAGTCCAGTCTCTGTATGACCTGATTCAGGTTCCAAAGCACCCTAAGGACCCATTCCCACAAACCTCTCCAAAATTTGAGTGTTTTTACTCACAGAAGTGGCTCCACTAAAGACAGAGCTGTTAATAAGACCGTAGACTTAAAGTACAAGTCTCATTGGAAAAGTCGGTGCATGACAATTCAGAATAAAAGCATTCGATTTCTAACTGTGTTGGAAAAATATTTCAGTGCATTTTAAATCCATAGCCATGTCTGCCACTTATTATTTTGTTCTGCTTGTTAACACGGACAGATGATCAGTAATAGCTCAAGGTATACATGTAAGAGAGAAGCCTGGGAGTTTAGCTTCTTTATTCCATGGTGTTTCTTCAATACTTGAATGCGTTCCAATTTTCAGAGCTCAATGAGAGCATATTGAGGTGATTCTACATCTGTAATACAGTGGTAATTTTTTACAAGTGGGAATAAATGTGATTTTTTTTTATTAATGATTTATTTTGTCCTCTGCTGCTACGTTTTACTTCAGTGTGAAAAGACAAAATTGACTGAGATTCCACGGCCTAATTCTTCTTATTTAAAAGACATATGAAGAATATCCCGTTAATGAATCTGTGATAATCTCTAAGCACAGATGCCTTTTACATTTTTTCAAGATGAGTTTCTCCTATAAATTGTGAACATGTTGCTGTGTTTCTCTCCTATTCTTCCATTTTGAAAGTAAGAAGATTAAAAAAGAGAAAGAGCAAAAGTAATAGCTAGTGACCAAATAAGAATTTTCTACTTTCTGCTTAGCTTCCTCTTCAAGCCCCTCATGTACTCATACCCTTTTCTATTATTCGGGGCAATTTGTTTTGTGTTGGCATCAATTTTACACCCCTCTAATTCACTGATTGCCAAGTTTACAAGATTATGTGCTATGGTTTTGTGTGTTGGATGTCTGTCCACCAGGGACTCAATGAGCTGAAAATGTCAACTTGGACTTAAACCAATGGCCTAAAGCTACAAGGTAAGTGCAATTTTGTCTGAGCCACAAAGCACTTACAAGTGTTGTCTTCATTAAATGGAATTGTATTTTCAAAAGACAGGAATATTAGCTGCCTTTTACAGCACTCAACTTCATGTTTGACAACAGAGAACCCCCTACTCCCAATATGCTAAGAAATTCAGATTGTGCTACTTTTAGTGGTTTATCTTGTCTTAGCTCTCTAACTCGCTTCCCAAAATTGGAGAGGATCTTGATAAAAGGCAGTCAATCTGACACTGTCGTATCAGTGTTCTCCCCAGGGAGTTTACTCACGGGCATAAAATCACTGAAAAGCAATCACCAAGCAGTCAGGTTACAGCTTTGGACGTTCAGTGTCTAAATCCATAGAGCAATTTGAGTTACTTACACCCTTTTTGCTCCACCTTTTTGACCTGCTTCCCCTTGTGCTGTGAACAGAAGTGTATTTTTTTGCTTTTAGACTTTTGTGAACTGTGTTGCATGGGAAGTTATGCGAGGTCACAGGATGAGAGATTCACCTCCAAATAACTCCATGCAATCTGATGTGACATACACATTTAAAAATCACTTCCTGGCCTTTTTTTTTTTTTCCAGCAAGAAGAAATACATTCTCAGTAGCATAAATCCCAGCCAGTTAATGCTGAAAATCTAAACCATCTTCCAGCATATCAGAACATACTTACTGCTGACCTACAACTCAACGAAAACAAATTTCTTTTTTTTTTCCTCAGTTTACTAGCTTTTAACCTTTCTTAAAACTCTTGTTTTTCTCCTTCTGTATTGCCATATTGAATTCTTTTCACGTATAGTCTTTTGTTTAAACTTCTGTGATATCACTGAGGCTGTTCATTCACTCCATAATACACCAGCATGTGTGAAAAGATGCTCTTTCATAAAGAAGAAAGAAAGAAAAAGTCCAAATGGTGAAGCAATCACGTAATCACCAAAGGGATGACATTGGAAGGGACCTCTGGAGACTGCCTGGTCCAACCCCTCTGCTCAAGTAGGATGAGGATCAGGTTGTTCAAGCAGGATCAGGACCAGGTTCCTCAGGACCTATTCAAGTCATGTTTGGATAGAGACTCCACAACCCCTCTGAGCAGCCTGTTCCAGTGCTCAAGAGAGAAGAGCTCTTTTATCACACAGGGGTGGGACTGCCTGTGTTTGTATCCATAGCTTCTAGTCTTGCCACTAGGCACCACTGAGAAGAGTCTGTCTCTATCTTCTTTGCACTCCCCTCCACCTCCCACTCTCAGATATTTATGCACACTGATAAGAGTCCACCGAGCTTTCTCTTCTCCAGGCTGAATAGTCTGATCTCACTCAGCCTCTCCTTGTATGTCAGATGATTCGGTCCTTAATCGTCTTCTTGACTCTTCTCTGGACTTGCTCCAGCAAGTCCATGTCTCCCCTGTACTGGGGAGCCTAGAACTGGACCCAACACTGTGATCTCCCCAGTAGAGGGAAAGGATCTTGAACTGCTGGCAACACTCTGCTGAATGTAGCCCGCATGCTGCTGTACTTTGTCACAAGAGCATGTTACTTATATTCAACTTGCTGTTCATCTTGGCAACAAAACTGCTTTCCAGAGGATTGCCCCCAGTCTGCACTGCAAGCGGCTGATCCTTCTCAAGCGAAGGACATTATATTTCACTTTCCTGAACCTTGTGAGGTTCCTCTCTGCCTTTCTCTCCAGCCTGTTGAGGTCTCTCTGAACAGCAGCTCGAATATCTGGTTTATCAGCCATCCCTCCCAGTTTTGTGTCATCTCTAAACTTGCTGAGATAAACAAAATAGAACAAGATGAGATGACTATAAATCCCTGAGATAAACTCTCCGGCAAGTTACCACATTTTTAATGATTCTAGCAGGTACTTTCTCAGAGCTTTGTTGAGAATGGACTTGTCATAACTGACATCATGTGTAGATTCAGTCTCCGCAATATTGCTTTTATATTTCTGAGTGCATTGTCTGACTTGGACAACAGTTTCGTAATATTCACAGTGAGTATTTTGTGAATAATGATGGAAATGGCCTTGCTCCTTGACCTAGGCAACTCTTTCCAGACCCCATGCCAACAAGCATCGGTGCATTTCTGTTGTGCCAGCAGAGTTGCTCATGAGAATTGTCAAGTAAAGAATGCAATTTAATTTAGCCTTCCAGAAAGGAGCTGGAAGTAATGGTGGCTATACAGTGCTCTCTGTCACCAACTCTTTCCAAATTTTCAATCTTCTAAGCCCATATTAGCATTTTTTTCTTATTTGGTGTTTCATGCTCCAAGGTCTCATAAGCATCACATTTTCAGCATGCCATACAAAAAACAATGCCATATAATTTGTTTTCGTTGATTCCAAATTCTCTAGCTTTCAAAAAAATAGCTTCTAGCATATCACTCCTCTCAGGATTTGAAGATTTTAAACAATGGGTATGTTCCAGCTGCATTTTCTCTCATACAACAATAGGTATTTTTTGGAACTTACACAAGCAAAAGTCACCAGCTCTCAACTGGAATATCAATTATAGTTAGATTTTGAAACTAGTAGCTACCAAATGAACGAATACATAATATGCATGTTAACAAGTACTTTATGTTCCACAGCCTTACAATATGTTTCTTTAAAAATGATCTTCCCATGGGCAACCCAATCACCATTAGTTTCAATCCATCGTACAGTTGAAATTTCCGACTTCATTTTCAAGTGACTGAACCTAAGTTCTGTAAAACGTTAAATATTCCTAAAGAAATATTCTCTCATTTTTACATTTGTTGAACTAACATTATCTATCAAAAGCTGATCACTTTGTTCCTATTACTGTAAAAGCAACAAACTCTGTTTGTGGTACTAGACACTAGACACTAGACACTAGATTCTAGTGAAGTTCTGAATTTTCTCATTGGCTCTGGAAGAGCGATTATGCAGGGCAGACAGGAAGAAATATTACTCTTCATTTTAGATTGCATGGAGAAAGGCTGTAATTTAAATAGAATAAAATCAGTAACTAAACTTTTGGAATTTGCTCACAGTCTTTGGTGGAAGTCTGGAGAGCTGACTAAATGCAGTGATAAGGGAACTTTTGCAATGTATCACTGGCATAGTCAAAACACTGTATTTATTGGATGAAGTTTTGTTTAGCACATTTACCCACAGCCTGCTTCTAAGTGGTCAGCTCTGCATGTACTCAGCTTAAGGGGGGGTGTGATTTTGTCTTCTGCACTCTAGCCTGCACTTTCAAATCACATACATGCGGGAGCCTGCTGTTGTGCATTTTATGATCTTTTTATACATAATTTAGACCTGTTATATACTTCATATACTGCATGATGAATGTATGAAGAAATCAGTGTAACTTATGCCTCATTCATTTATGCACATTCTGCCGTAGGTAACATGAAATGTGATACAAAAAGCAAGGCCACTCTCTTAGATAAATGCTCCCTAAAAACCTCTGAGTTTAACTTCAGCTCTTCCATTGCAATTTTTATTTTGAAACATATTAACATGATCAAAAAAATTCACCAACTTGCTGACAGTACGGCTATAACTGAGCTTAGAATATAAATTCTTTAACTGATGAAGCAATTGGCAGTAGGGTTAGAGCAGGGATATCAGCCTTACAGTGTCCATACAGTATTGTGACCCTTTTTACTGCTGTGAAAACAGGTTTTTATTCTTATAGGTAAATCTGTACTGCTGACTTTCTTCTGAGATTTGCTTGAAAACACTGTGGTAAGTGACAGAAGAATGCTGTATGACATATTTTCGTAAACTGGAACCCGTGCTGGTGACAGGGTTGTACCTTAGAGTCTGGGCACTGGATGCAGCCCTTGAAAATACACAGTTGATGACATCCAGTTTCTACGGCTCTACAAATATATCAGGTCATACCAAAATACTCATATGAGGCTGACCTAGAGACAGAAGACTTGAAGGAGACAGATGCCTCTCTGAGTGGCAGATGGAAGAAAGGCACCATATCATGAGACTTCTCAAGCAGTAGAAAATACCTCTGGCTGGACAGCTAAATCTCACGCTATATCATCTGGAACATCTGGTGCTGTGATTCGGATGGAGGTATCCTTGCTGCATGATTGGCGCATAAAGGCAAACTTACAGAACTTACTGCATTCTCACTGAGAATGCAGTAAAACTCCGTGAATCATCCTTTCAGAGGAAATCAGAATCAAGATCAGAATAAGAACATGAGACTCAAGTGATTGGTTCAAACCGTAGTACCCTACATCTTTCAAGAATAGGGCTTGATGCCCAGAAGAAATTGACCGAGTAAATAAGAATAATATTTAATTTTAAAAAATCACAAAGAAGAAAAATAATCTGCTAGCAGTAACAGAAGATCATATTAGAACATATTAGAATCCTCACTTAACTGTTCAAGCACCCTCAACTTTTAAAAGGAATAACATGAACCTCGTTCAACTTATGGTGCATTGACCAGTTATCCATTTCTTTGAACAAGGGTCCAATTTGTATTTTGAGCTTGGGTTTAATTCTTGTTTGTTAGCTGCCAGGTGCCATATGTTACTCATAAACTGCTTCACACAGAGCATGCCTAGAGTTAAAAACTCATTGTCTACAATGAAACCCATCAGGAGCAGCTACTCAGGGGGCAACAAAAATCAATTGCTTAAGGGAAACAGGTTATTAATAATATTGGACAACCATGCGATCAATATGTTTCCAAATACTTTGGGATAGTTCTGGAAAATAGAGGATGCTTAAAAAGGTGGCCTATTTGTATGGAGTTTGCTGTATACATTTTAACACCTTCCTTGAGGAACCTGGGGGAGCGGCCCTGCTATCATCTACAGTGTTTTAGTAGTAGTCAGAATGGTCTAGGAATGATTTAGTTCTCACATATGGATATATGTTTGTCAAGACTATCAAGACCAAATACTGTGGTGACAGTGGCAGTGACAAAGAAGAACATATATCTTACCCCCCCCCAAAAAGTGATGATGTACAAGTGCATACCTTAGTGAAATAATCCTGTTTGCTTGAATCTGGATGAATAATTTTCTACTTGCAGTTCTGCTTGCTCACAGTATGGGCTAAAACAAAAGGTATAACCAGAATAGTTATACCATATTAACAATGTAACTAGCTATTAAGGAATATAAGATAGTGTCTCCAAATCATATATAAAGTTACTTACTTTAGAATTAATAGTAGCTGATTTTGCATTAGATATCTAAAGAAATTTTAAAACATTCACTGTGTCTACATTAGCATTTTGATTTGGATCGGGAGGCTGATTTTGACGTGAGTTTCCAGGTCAGCTCAGTTTACCATGTTTTGTTTCTCACCACAGAATGGTCTCCATGATCAAGCTGGATTCAGCTTTGATGAAATTGATCTAGAAGATGCTTTTCAACAAATGCACAGCAATCACTGCTGGGCAATTGCTGCAGGGGCATCAGCTCCCTGGGGCCTGTCCCACCACCGCCTGAAGGAGCAGCGTGCCAGGGGAAGTTGGGCAGCCCCAGCCCTGGGCGAGGGCCACCGCAGCAGCGCTGAGGAGCAAGGACCACCACAGCAGGGCTGAGGCCGGTCTGAGGGAGGTCACTCATGTTTTGGTGTCTGAAGTAAAATCCACCAAACTCATGCAGTGTGACAATGGTTTATGGACAGATCTTCTCCATGTGTTGCACGGCATGACTTGCTGGTGTGTGATGGCCTTAGCCCTAGAGTTAGCATTTATTGTGTCTTTGCAGAATAGAAACAGACAGATTTGTCAGATCTGTCTGGCCAAATATACATATCCCTAAGAGCTACCCCCAAGTTTGTTACTGTGCTTC
The DNA here is from genome assembly GCA_013398735.1 of Nothocercus julius. Taxonomy (NCBI): domain Eukaryota; kingdom Metazoa; phylum Chordata; class Aves; order Tinamiformes; family Tinamidae; genus Nothocercus; species Nothocercus julius. The sequence continues at coordinate 1,102,903 of VZSV01000204.1, read as the reverse complement.
CACTGCCGTCAAAGAAGAGAAACAGGGCCTTCCTGAAATAGCTTCAACAGATGAATTGCCCCAAATTCTGTGAAAGGGGCTAAAAGCAGAAACTAGCATGATTAACACAGATGTGGATATATACATCTAAAGTTAGATATGACAGCTCTCATACAGGGCAAAAAAAAGTAGGCATAAACTTAGAAAAACAACACAGAAGCAAAGCAAGGTTTTAATGGAAATATCTGTGGTCATTACCAAAGTCGCCTTTTAGCTGAAACGCAAATACGCAAGACAGAAAGGGATAACATTATCTGCTCCAAGCAACATAGAAGAGGATTTGTAGGGAGAAGGAAGAAGCCATAAATCTGAATCCCAACTTTCTCTCCTTGTGCGTTTCTCCGGCACAGTGGCAGCCAGTCACGCGCCAAGCGGCTCTTGCTGAAACGCAAATACGCCGGACAGAAAGGGATAACATTATCTGCTCCAAGCAACATAGAAGAAGGCCATTAAGAATTCTGAAATTAAGAGAGGGGGCTACTGGCATCTCCCAAAGAAAAGCTGATCATTCCATGTATGCTTAGGAAAATGGAATAACTCTTTGTATGCTAGAGTCAATAATTGATAGGCACTTTGTGCATGCACAGCACAAAACTGTACGACTAAGAAAAGGGACTTCTCACAGATTACCAGGGATATGAAAGGCCCCAAACCAGCCTCAAGGTGGCTCCAACCATTTATTCCCTCAAACAAAACAACTGATTTAATGACTAGGAAGGCTCACTTCAAATGCCGTTGGCATAGAAAACGTACAGTTCAGTAACTCCTTAAGATTTATCACAAGTAAGCAGAGCCAAATTCTACCATTCTCAGCCCATTAGTTGTCCTTAGGGGAATCATAAAGCTCACTACCTTTATACCTGTAGTTGTTGACTGACATAGAAGCTGAAATACAGTTTGAAAATACAGTCGAGCTTGTTTAAGGTCTCTTTCTTGCTACTTCCTTCACTATTCATACCAGATATTTTGCCTTATGGCAATTCTAGCATTTTTGGATTCCTTGTTGAACCAACTCATCTCTTTAAAAGAGAAAAAAAGAGAAAATAGACTTTTTTTTTTCCTAGCCTTTCCTCTCCCCCCCCCCAAAAAAAAAGGTGAAAAAAAGTGAAAAAAAGAAAAAAAAAAAGAAAAAAAAGAAAAAGTTTTCTGCAGGATAACTTCAATGAGCATGAGAACGAGTACAGGGGCCAGGTTTCCCATCTGGACAAAATGGTGAGGAAGGAAGAAGAATTAGGGAAAAGAGGGGGCAAGATTACCTTTTCAGTAGGCTCAGCTATGCATTTGAGCTGTATCCTGAAAGCATAACATCATTTTTTGGCTTTAGCAATCTTCAGTACTGCCACCAAAGAAAATATTGCAGTTCTTGAGGAATTACATTCTTAGGGTTTGCAACTAAATGGGGAGAATGACTCTCTTCTCTAAGAGAATGACTCAGGTAGGTTCTTAATCACATCATCAGGGAGAGTTAACACTTATCAGAGGTGAGACTTTATATTTAGTCATGAAATCACAGAATAAAGCCATGTATCTGAATCACCAAACTTTCTCAGTGCCATGCTCTGGACTAGAAAAGGTCTTTCTTGTTAGTGTATATTCACATTACCTTGAGCAGCTCTCCTCTTGCCCTTTGCAGACTTAAAAATAAATTAACTGTTGCTCTGGCTAGAGGAGGAATTAGACTGAAGACTTTTTAACTTGTTTTTAATCAGCCACCTGGCTACACAAAAATTTACGTGAGGTATGGGAAAGAACTGGCACAAACAGCAATGCAAGCATTACCATAGCTCTGGGCACATTCTGAATTTAAAAGCAAGAGATGCCTGCTCATGTACTCTATCCAAAACTAGCGGAGTTAGAAGCCAGCAAGCCACAGAAAACAGTAAAATGAGTAAAGAAATGTCTCATGTCAGGCCTCAGGGAGAATCCACCACCCATTTAATATTCATACTCATAAACTCCTCTGTATCTGTATCTGGATGCCTAAAGTTCAATCCTTATAATGAAAAACTGAGAAAATGGATGAAAAACAGGAAAAACACACAATTAGATCCAAAAGGAGAATGACCTGTGCTATGATTTGGGGATTTAAACCACAAAACCTCAACATGATTGTTCTCAGGTCTTTCCCATATGAAGAGTAATATACCAGTTGCACTCAGGGAAGACTGTCTGGTCCTACAGGAAGGAAGGATGGTTCTGAAACTGATAAATCATAGCTAACTGCCATGCAACTCAGTGCTGTCCAGACTTAGCCATGCTTTGCGTATGTTGTTGAATGCTCCTTCAGGTGCTCACACAGTTAAAAACAACAAATCTGAGGACTGTTGCACCTGAAGAGTCATTCGAATGAGATACTTTATAGTGAATATACACCTCTAGAGCGTGTCCACCTACATGCAAAGTCCATAAAATTCCCCATTTCTCCTGACTGACTATAAGGCCTGTCCTTTCTCTGATGTAGATGTCTACAGTATGAACTTGGGATTAACTCATTTTAATATAAAAGCATTTGACAGAATTTAATAATATTCTCTTACCTAAACTCCTCGTTTGATTCCTTTCTTGGAAATTGTGTAATCATAGGCGCTGATTTGCACAGACAGCAGGCCAGGATCAGAAATACCAGATAGTGGTATCATGTATTAGAAGATATTATTGTGTGCTAAATTTATGCAGAGGTTGCTTTCTCTGTTGAGTAGTAGCGCAGTACAAGTAGCTATGATTAGAGTGGGTTTGTATACATAAATAAAAGAGTTAGAGACCAGGATCTGATCCCTAGACCAAGTGGCATGGAATGGCTTGTTTCCATGATACTCAAGCTTATACTCTCTAGGGCGTCACTTCCACATTACCACATCACTTGGATGTGAACGTCTGCCAGGTCTTACATATTAAACCTATAACCCTAAAATAGAAACTATTTTCTTATATTTTTTAATTCAAGGTGTTTTAATTGAATTGATGAATTGATGTAATCCATGAACCTGGGAGCATGTACCACATGGGATGTGAAGATGAGGGCAGGCCATCTGAGCATGAAAAAACTACTGTAATACTGTTAGAAAATTGTGTAAAGTAGGAAGAGCCAAAATCAATGCACTCCGGTCCATACTGGCTTTTGGGAAGAGTACCTGGAGTGATGTGTTCCCAGAACCATGCTTGTGCATTGTTTGGAAGACACACAGCTGAAGAGATCCCAAAGAGGCCAGACAACAAGCTTAACAGTTAAGCAGCGTGGAGGGCTGGGCGGGAAGTCCACACGAACGTGCGTGTTTACATAGCAGTACAGCATCACATACTTCGTAGTATAAAGGTATTCATAATAGCAGGAAGGAAATAAATGTTATATAAACTATCAAAATACGCTATAAAAAATAATGTTTTCCATTGATGGAAGCTTATCAGATGCACATGACCGTGCTATGGTAGAGTTTTATCTCACTTAATTTTGGTATTATAGATTTAGGTTATTGATTTTGATTTGGTGTTACAGATTTGGTATTGTATTACAGATTTGGTATTATTGTATATATAAACCTATCACCCAAGCCTTACATTATACCCTTTTAAAGCATATGTTCATATAACCTATTTTTTTAATTTTATTTCTAATTTAGAATGAGATGATGGTGCCATTCAAATGCTTTCAGTGTTTCTATTAAAAAAAATCATCTGGACAGATAGCTCAAATGTTCATGTCCGCACCATAAATATTTACATTCGATCAGATGAACCATCCTTTCGGTTTGTTTTCCTAAGAACATCATAATTGTTTCTCTCCCTTTTGCGCCAAATAGTAATTGAAATGATCTTTCACCCTGCGCTCCTCCTTCTCATCAGGCTTTTGACTGGTTGGTTTTCAGCTGACACAGACAAGCTGTGTATTGACTCAATTACTGATTTATATGCTTTCATTGATTAGGCAGGAGCTGTCACAGGGGGATTTCATAACACTTCAGAGCAGCTTTAGGTGCTTGTGATCTAGTCATCCACTGAATGATCAAATTCCCGTTAGCTCTAATTGTTCAGCCATACCTTTTTGGTCTTTGGATAGTGGATTTGTATTTGTCTACTTGATTATCTGGATGTAATGTACCCTGGAACTAAAAAGTGCTGCATGGCAGAAATTTATGGAGCCAATTTTATCTTTTTCATCAAATAAACTGTAATGGTAATCATTGGCACTGATAATTATGCAAGCGGCTACATACAGATTTCTTACAAATATTTTTGAAAGAGATCAGAGAAAAGCATGTCTAAGTTTGGGAAGATTTACATAATTTTAAGGACACCCAGTTTTCCTGCCAAAAGAACCACGAACAGTATCATTCTTGCAAAGAGAAATGAACTGCATTCTGTTTTCTGATACTGATATTAGTGGATCATTTCTGGAATTTGTTCTATCCTTCAAGTATATTGGACAAGTTATATCATTGCTAAATCAAAGGCAGAACACCTTTATGTCATTTTTGTCCGTTATACTATGTACAGATAAGTACCTAATATTCAATATAGGAAGTTTATTGAAAAGAATATGGAAGATTTTTGCATTTCTCAGGATTTTTTTTTTTTTCTCATGGGAGTTTACTTTAGCTAAATTTTGATGGAAGGTCTTTATCAATTTTTATACCTGTCCGATCCATTTCACTCTTTTCTACTCCTTTTGATACTGCTAAGAGTATTGACTGAAACACAGTTGATGACTGAAACACATATATTTCTTACATCCTAATGCAGTCCTAAGAGTTAAGAGAAACTTAATCTTTCTCACATCTTGGAAGACTGGTTTGGCTTTGGCAGCTTTCAGTTCAGCTTTTGGAACTAGATTATCTGTCCAAGCAAAAGCAAAGTTATCCATCAAAAATGGTCTGTATGGTCACACAATAAATTTCCTTTTTGTTAACCTGACATTTGTACTATATTCCAACTTTGACTTTCATCTTATAACAAATGTGCTTCTTTGTTGAATCTTTTATCTCTTAGTTTCCATGTAACTTTTTTCATGCAAATACTCTTACTGTGAGGTCAGTGGCTGTTACCACCTTTACATAATCAAAGAAAAGACACCATTTATTCTACTTCAGAATATTTCCAATTTGGATCATGAATGTCACCATCTGATACATTGTTGTTTGCATCCTCTTGGTAACAACTTGATGATAATGACCTATTGTCTTTCTGCTCCAGGGGTGTGGACGCTGCCATCCATGTTTTTCACTGAGGCACTTCACACTTCTGAATGTGCACATTATGTATTGGTCTTAGCCAGAACTTTTAATTCAGGTCAACCTTTGGAAATTCTCTCATTTTGCAGGAGAGCTGTACTCTGGACCTTATGTAAAAAAAGAAAATAGATTTTGGAGTCAGCTACATTCTTTGTAGAAAGTATGTTTGCTTGCTGTCCAAGTACCCAGCTGTCAGGTATTCCATATGTTTGCAAAAGGCCATTCAGCACTGCAACTGAATGAAGTTTTATATTATGAAATAATTAAATATACCTAAAATATTAAATAATAATAATAAAAAATCTTTGGGGATTAATAGATTTATGAAAAGAACTGATGTCATTTTGGAATTACGCTTTGAAGCACATTTTTTTTAATGAAATGAGCATGATACATTCATCCATATTCAGTGAACTTTGAAATGGCTAAAGTTCCCAGATACAAATCTCAACCTCAGTGTCAGACTTCTACTCATAAAGTGTGTGCTCTACTAACGTACACTCTGCTAAGCTCTAAGTACACTAATATACTCTAACCATTGTAAAGTGGACAGACAGGCAATTCCAGAAGTTATTTACTGCAGAGAAAGATAGTTAGCAGATTGCTCACTATCTGGAGTTGTCTACATTTCTTCTGATTATAGAGAAAGCTTAGAGAACTGGTAAATTCTAACTTACTGATGAACAGACGACTAAAATCAAGTCATATGAATTACCTACCTACTGTCAAGATAGAACCTCAGCAACAATTTTAAAATATTTGAAAGTATCCCAGTGAAGCCGTAGCTGGAACACAGTCATCAAAATTGAGATCACTGAGGCACACAGCTCAGAAGCAAACAAGGAAGTTACTGTAACATTGGTATGGAAGAAAATAAGATAGATTGGACAGAGTTCTCTTGGGATTTCTTTTATTTGCTTTTCCATTCCTGTTATCTTACTGCAATCTGGCTACAATGGTAAGTATCCTACAGTTAGCTGACCCATCGGGACAATATCAAAGACCAGAAAATATACTACAGCACTATTAGATTATATATTCAAAGCTGATTTTCTCTATTGCTGAATTCTAAATTTAAATATATTGTGTTTGGTTTTGGTTGTTTTTTTTTTGTTTTGTTTTTCCCTAACATTAAAACATTGGACTTTATTCTCGATAGGCTTGGCGAGGAGAACAGCGTTTTATAGTTTCAGACAAAATGTAGCAATTATAGCAAGGTGCAGTCCTTTGAGATAAGCATTTGTAGCTAGTAGATTACCATGAAAGTAAGGGTATTTCAGCAGAGCCCCTTCGCCTCCACACTCCGTCACTTTCCATTACTGACAATCCATTGGCATGGTGTGTGTGGACAAAATTCCCTGCACACCGAGAGCTTGGGGATCTCGTATCTGTTTGTTAAAGTAACAGTAGCATTTAATCAAAAGAAAAATCCATCCTCCATTAATAAATAATGTATACATCTAACATTATAGTCAAGCAAGAAAATACAAACGGTTCCAGTAATTTGAGCGTGATGTTTGCCCTTTGTAAAAGTTTAGAAATACTGCTGACTTATAAGGACATCACGTTCATGATGTTACATTTAAGGTTATATTGAGTCTAAGGCTTCCATTATGGATCCATATACAATTCAGAGATAAAAAAGTCTCTTGAGCTTTAACTTGGCATATGGGGCTTCAGCCAGAGAGGGGTCTGTTTAACAATTGCACATTGTTAAGCACTAAATGCTGCTTCATAAGAATAAATGTATAGATGGAAAGCAGGGGATAGATTTTCTGTAGGATCTTTATTTCTTAAGTATTCAGACAATCTATTAATCCATCAAAACTGTTCTGCAGAACAGATTCTTTTTTCCCTGCCTCCTAGAACAAAGGAAGGTGGAAAACTGTAGTACTGAAAATATTTTGGATCAAGTTCTATACAAAGCTATGCACATTATTTAAGGCAATACACTTTCATAGTTGTTTATCTGAGAGGGAGTTTGAGCTATTGGCTTTTTTTTTTTCCCCTATATTTGGACTTTTTGTACCCAATTTTACTATTTCTTTTTTAGATGACTTAGAATGCAAATAAGAACAACTGGAATTTTCAAAGTCAGCAGCTACTTCTGTGGATATTAGTGGAAGCTGGGGATTCAGGGACAACTGAAAATCCTTTCTATGTTTTTAGAACTTAGAATACCCTTTTAAAAGACAGTGCTTCTTTCATTTTACATCTGGACACCTCTGAAATTGATGCAAGTAGAATTAGTGGTGTCAAACTTTCCTCTTTAAATGGAAAAATAAGACACTCCTCAGAGATTTCTTCACTTTCCCACTCTTAGACAACTATTAGCATGTGAGACTCCCTAGATACCAAAGATATCCTCATGGGGCTAATAGTTACGACTATAGAAATCCGCTGACAACTTGGATATAAGTCATGTTATCCTAGTGCATCTCCAAAGAGCACTAGATACCTATGCATGAACAACCAAATCAACCCCTCAAGACTGGATTGTCTAATTTTAGGACAATTCACATACATTTAGGTGACTATTATTTAGGTGTTGATAGGTGAGATAGGCGTTCAAGTTTCTTTGTAGTCAGAGAAGGATCTACACAGGTGTCAGCTGTAGAAATAGAGGCATTTCGTGTTGTTTCTGATGGAGTATGATTTCTATCCCAGCTGGACTACAGCTGCTGCTCCACAGTTGTGCGTGTGTTTTGTACATCCTTTCTTAAAGGCGTCCTATGAGCCAGAACCACGTACAGTATCTTGGATGCTCTAGACCTAAACTAGGCACCCAGATTTGATCATCTGAATACCTACAGTGACTCACATACACAAGCAGAGACATCGGATACCAATCTATACTACAGGCATCGAATGTAAGAGTTAGCTAGATACCACTCTTAAGTGAGATTCCTTCTGCTAGGTACAGATGTGCAGTGTCATGTTAAGTGCTGGAGCCTGAAGGTGCTTCTGAAGATGTAGGTCTCTGGTGCTGGCCAGCCCTGTGCAGGCTTTTGTGATGCTCTAGGGCAACTCACTATGTTAGATGTCTCAGCTTAAACAAGTCCTGCCCTCCATCCTTAGTTAGGCGTGTTGCAGTGGCTTTAGTAATAATGTGATTTTTTTCCATCTCTGGTTTCTTCGAGCGATATTCTGCCAGTCTTGCTCTCAGTGAATAGTCTGTATCCCCTGAACCATACCATTGCCTTTAATGAAGCTGATGCTGGAATCCAGCCTTGCTGAGGATGAAGCTGCAGAATTTGTCTTTTTTATTTTGTCTGGCAACAGTCAAAAGGTTACTTCAATTCACTACTTGACAATTAGTGATAATAGTGTATTGATGAGAAATTGTGAATATCATTTAATTAAATCTATGATCTAATTAAAATATCTGTCACTGGACACGTAACTAAACTCTCCCAATATTCTTAGGATCTTTGATATTCACCAGTAGGAATATTGGTACTCATATAATTTGGTCAGATTCTAATTTCAAGTGCATCACTCTTAAGTTACACATGAGAGCAGTAGGCACAGGCATTTTGAAATTAATATATACAGTCTCACCCCCAAATAGTCACATTACTTTTGTAACCTTTAATAAGAAAACAGTTAAATGAAGAAATCTTCTGTTACTTTTTCTGTAGCTGAAAACATTGGAAAGATTTCATCAATTTATTAATATATCACTTGAAATCCTTGTTTCTATGGTACAAACATTGAACGAGTACATCAAGATACCAAAGTTTTTTCATCAATAGTAGAGTATTCCCAGGTAGTTCTTTTTATATATGGATATGTATTATATAATCTATAACACACTTTTATTTTCACCAATATATTTGTTGCGATACTCCATACGTAAGACCTCACTGGAAATACATGAACACAGTGATATTGCTGATTAGATGTTTTAATGCAGTTCATTAAGAATATCTCATTGGTTATCTTGAGTAAAATTGCTCCTTAGGCATTATTATTATTGCTATTTTATTGCTATTGCTGTCTATTTCACCCAATCCTCTCTAGCCATAGAACTAAAAATTTCTGTGTGAATGCAAAATCTTTTTTTTTCACTTCAGTGCACTTTAATTTTTACTAGAGTTGAAAAGAAAATTAATAAGGCTACAGTACAGTTACTGAGACAGCCCTCTTTTCCCATAGCAGGATCAGATAACACTCAGGAAGACTTAGATAACAGCCAAGTGTTAAATGGAATTTACCTCTGCTTAAAAATTTAAAACTCTTTTGATACACAAATAAGTATATAACACTTATCAGCTATATTATAATTTATAACCTGTTTAGGAGTTCTTTTTTTTTTTTTTTTTAAAAAAAAAGGACTTATGGAATCATATATTCTTATACTTTATTCTTATACTTAATTACTTAATTACTTATTCTTATGCTATTCTGTCCTAGGATAGGCAAGCAGCTTTTACAGATATAAAATTCAGGACATCCTCTTCACAACTGCAGTATTCAACAGAAAGATGTCCATATATATATACTTTGCCATTAGACAAAGATCTAAGTGTAACTTTCCCACACTCCCTCTGGCAGAACTATATATCTGATAATTCACTAGACTGGGTTTTTTTTTTCTGTTTTGTGGCCCTGATAATTAAACGGTCAGTGTCCATGTTAAATTGCCATCTAAAGGACTACCATTTCTGGAGATAGGCTATCTGTTAATGCTACCTTGACACAGAGAATACATACAAGGACTTAAACACAATGACTTAAATAACAAAGGATGGAGAAAGTCTGTCCACTTTATGCACCTAAATTTTAGATGCCAAATGTTTAGTCACTCTAGACATTCTAGACAGGGGCTTGTGAAAGTCTCCAGAGGGAAGTGCTGCCAGCCAGGTTTAGGAATCTCAGTGAGGCAAATGGAAAGTATCTCTGGTAGGCTGAGTGAATCTCACTACTTGCAACATTAGAAATTTCTGCTCTTGAATCGCCTCATTCATCTGGGTTTATTACAGAAATCTCTGTGAATATTCCCTACAAAAAAAAAACAGTTTAACCTGCAATCTCCAGAAAGGGTCAAAGAACAATGCAATACACATCTTTTGTACCTAAGGTCTACAAATTCACAATCAGAAGTCTCAGAAATTTCTCCAAAAATAATAATAGGGGGATGTAATTAGCCCTACATGGGATAATATGTATGCTTCTACAATGCTGGTTGAAATCTCTGCATCTCTCTCTTTTTTTTTTTTTTTTTTCCTAACATCTCCAGGATCATTCATTATTTTAGGTTTGTGCAAAATTGATTTCTACACTTTCCCCGATAGTAACAGCAAGTGACAGCAGTCTGTGTACTTCAGTATCGAAGCACTTTTATGCTATTCTGTTCTAAGAAATGTAAGCAGCCTTTATGTACATAAAAAAAAATTTCAATTAAGCATTGTGTCCCATTTTTCAGCACAAGTATTACCTTCCAGCAACAAAGAATAAATCGCTTTATAGTTAGGAAAATACCCAAGGTAATTCAAGTCATTCATACTGTTGTGATCCTTGTCCCTGTGATACAAAATGTACTGGCTCTGCAGATATTCTGCAATGCTGATAAAAGATAGAGAATTCCCCTTTACAATATTTCTAATATTTATGAAGACACATCTGTAGTTT